>JAPDFW010000082.1:0-322500 GCA_028826165.1 Anaeramoeba ignava | reverse complement strand
ATTAAACAAAATCAACTGTTAATTACATTCAAAAAAGATTCAGTTACTCGAGTTCCAGAAAATCCAAAAATCGGAAAAAAGCATTTTCGAAAATTAAAAAAATTAAGAGATTCGTCAGATGATAGCAGTTTAAGATCATCCATTCATGGAAGTATGAAAGAAATTAATTTAGCAGCTCTCGAAACAATAATTCCTTTTGATAACAAAGATGATTTATATAAAGAGGAAACAGCAAAAAAAACTGAAAAAAACCAAGAAATCAAGAGCATTGAAATTCAAGAAATAAAGCAAATCAAGAATGATGAAGTCCAAGAAATAGAAATAGAAGAAATAGAGCAAATGAACGAAATCAAAATTGAAAATTTGGAACAAATTGATGATTCAACTCAAAAAATTTCTACTCCTCAAGATATTCCTTTAGTTTCTGAAAATTTTACTATTCCTCAAGTTAAAGAACTTTCTAATTCTTTTGAAGTTAAAGAAATTCCTCAATCATTTGAAATAGAAAAAATAGAAGACAACTCAAACCAAGAAATCCTTGATATTCAACAAGATAAAGACTCTTTTAATGTTGAATTATTAAATATTACTGATGATTCAACAAAATCCGCAAATTTTATTTTTGGGAAAGAAAAACTTAAACTTCAAAACGAAGAAACAAACCAAGATTTTATTTTAGATTCGAATTGTCTTGTATTAATTTATTTAATTTATTTAATTTATTTAATTTATTTATTAATTAAAAAAAAAACACAAATTTAATTCAGTTATTTCGAAAATCTTCAAAAAGAAATATTCTCATTTTGAAATTGAATGACTCAAAAATTTTAGCTAAATTTAAAAGAGTGAAAGATCTTGAAAATTTTATAACAAAATTCACAAAAACGCAAAATAAAATATCGAAAATGGATAAAACAAAATTTATGGTCATAATATCAAAAAGTGGGAAATTTAAAGAAGATTCAGAAGAAGGAATTTTAAGTTTTACAACAAAAGGAATTGGATTAATAATTGAGGAAGAGAAATTATTTTTCGATTACAATCCCAAATTTGAAGTAATTTTAAAATGAATTTTAATTTTATAAATTAATTTTAATTTTATAAATGAATTTTAATTTTATAAATTAATTTTAATTTTATAAATTAATTTTAATTTTATAAATTAATTTTAATTTTATAAATGAATTTTAATTTTATAAATTAATTTTAATTTTATAAATGAATTTTAATTTTATAAATTAATTTTAATTTTATAAATGAATTTTAATTTTATAAATTAATTTTAATTTTATAAATTAATTTTAATTTTAAAATGAATTTTAATTTTATAAATTAATTTTAATTTTATAAATTAATTTTAATTTTATAAATGAATTTTAATTTTATAAATTAATTTTAATTTTATAAATGAATTTTAATTTTATAAATTAATTTTAATTTTATAAATGAATTTTAATTTTAATTTTAATTTTAATTTTATAAATGAATTTTAATTTTATAAATGAATTTTTAGGTTTCTTTCCATCCAAGAAATCCTCTTTTAATTAAAATGAAATTTACAAACGAACAAAATTATATTCTAAGTTTTAATTCACTTCAAGATATTCAAAGATTTCGCAATACTTTTTTCAAATATTTTAACAAATATGGAAAAGAATATATTTTTCAAGTTCAACCTTCTTCAGAAAATTTATTAGGAGAAACCTCAATATTGAAATTAAAACCTAATGGAATTTTATCATTGGATCATCCTACTCTTGGTTTTCAAGATTTGAAAATTACTTCAGATTATCCTATTTTAAAAACCAATAAAATTGACCCTCATTTATGTGCTATTGTTACTCAAAATAAATCAGTTACTCTTAATTTTAAAGATGAAAAAACCCTTCACAATTTTATCAATCAATTTAGAATTCATAAATATAAATCTCCAAATGAAAATGAAAATGAAAAAGAAAATTAAAAATAATAAAATTAAAATTAAAATTAAAATTAAAATTAAAAATTAAAAATAAAATTAAATTAAAATTAAAAAGAAAATTAAAAATTAAAAATTAAAATTAAAATTAAAATCAAAAAGAAAATTAAAATTAAAAAGAAAATTAAAATTAAAAATTAAAATGAAAATTAAAATTTAAAAATAAAATAAAATTAACTTAGGTTTTTAATAAAAAAAAATTAAATTTTCATTTTTTTTCTTTCTTTTTTCTTTTTAAATTTGTATTTATGATTGAATCAATTCTTTTTTGTGAATTTGATAATAAACAAGGACCAAAAATCTCTTTTCAATTTCCTGAAAAGTAAAAAATTAAAAAATTAAAAAATTAAATTAAAAATTTATAAAATAA
Source organism: Anaeramoeba ignava (assembly GCA_028826165.1). Taxonomy (NCBI): domain Eukaryota; family Anaeramoebidae; genus Anaeramoeba; species Anaeramoeba ignava. The sequence goes on along the minus strand of JAPDFW010000082.1, from coordinate 320,152 downwards.
TTTATTTTTATTTAGTAAAATTTTAACATCCAAATTTTCCAAAATAGCAAAATATATTGTTACTAAACCAGAATATAGTGGAAATGTTATTACAATGTAAACAAAATCATTTATTAATTTTTTTTTAATTTAATTTTTTTTGGATTTGATTTTGATTTGTTAAAAAAAAAAAAAAGATCTGTTGATCAATTTAGAGTAATGGGTTGTTCTACAGTTGTCCAATCGGGAAAATATGAACGAAACATGTATATATTTAATATTTGCTTTGTATTTTCTCGAGAGATCAATTACGAAAAAATAATTCCTTATGAAAAAGTAATTGAAAAATTATCAAGAATTATGAAGTTAAATGAAGAACAAAATCAAGCACTTTCAAATATCAAAAAACGGGATGAGATCCAACAAATTCTTATAGAAATTTATCAAGAACTCAATCAAAAAAAAGAATTTCAGTTTGATGGGATATTTTCAAACCGAAAAAAACCCACTGATACAACACCAACAAACCCTCTTCAAAATGAGATGTCTTTGAAGAACAAGAGAGTGAATGATCTCCATGAGAACTTGCCCTTAGGCATATATCTAAAAACAATTCCCAAATTCGGGAAATATCGATATCAAATACGCGACGATCATGTGCCCATATTTATCCAACAAATAGAATCTTACCCAATTGGCGAATGGGATCTTGCGGTTCAGAAAGTCTTGAGTAAAATTGATGGGAAAAAATATATAAAACTTATAGCATACGAGACAGAAATTGAGCTCGAAATTGTGAAAATTTGCATTTCAAGATTACTTTATTTAGATATTATTCGTCTTGTTAATGTTTTCCAATATGCTAACACCTATATATCCACTCCTAATATTTTCCAGCTTCTGCATAATAAAGAGCTTCAGAAAAAATGTCTCAAAACTGTTCTTCTTCATCCCATTTCTGAAATTTCTAGTTATTTTTCTAATAAAATTGATGAAAATCAAAATTTACTCCAAATTTACTTCCAGCAGAAGTATTCACATCAACACAAAGAACAAATTAAAAACATAGAAAGCATCCAACAAAATCTGGAAGCACAGAGAAATAAGGAATTGACCAATGATTCAAGTATCATTCCCGATGAGAGTGCAAACAAGATTGAAAAAGGTAAAAAAACAAATTTTTGTTATTCTTTTTCTTTCTTTTCAATAAAATAGATTATAAGTTTATGGAAAAAACTCACCAATAATATTTGTTGATATTTTCTCAGGAAGAACCGATGAGGGAGAAATGGGAAAAACAGATAAAAACGAACCAAAAAATACATCAGATCCAAATTTGAATGAAGAAAAAGAAAAAGAAATGAAAGAAGAAAATTTTCAAATGATTATTGAAAATTCACCTTTTGATCAACAAGATCAAATATTTGAAAATACAAAAGAAAATGAAATTAAAATGAAATTAATCAAAAAGAGAATTAAATATCAATTCTTACACAAAATTTTCACTCTTTATTGCAGATTATCATTAAAATCAAATTATGCAAATTTTTGCAGACAATATTCTCCTCATAAATTTGGAATTGATGAAGTTTCTTTGATAACTTTTGGAGAACTCAATTATCTGATCTCAAAAGTTCAATCATTTCCAATTCTTGAAATTCACAAACAACCATTACTTCAATTTAAGAATCAACTTGAGCAACTCAAATTTATTCATGAATTCCAAAAATTTCGACAAAATCAAAATAACGAACAAACACAAAACCAAGAAATACATCTTCAAAAAGGTCAAAAATGGCTTCAAGATGTTCATCATGAACAAAAACATCATGCATTTCTACTTTCTTTAATTTTGAAAACTTTTGATGGAAAACATTCTTTTGATCAAATTTGTTGTGATTTTGGAATTGATATTACAAAATTATTACAAATGATTAAAATTTCTGGAAGAAAAATTTATATTATTAAATGTCCTGAAGAATTAAAATAAGAATTAAAATAAGAATTAAAATTAAAATATTAAATATTAAAAATTCAAAATTATCAATTAAAAAGGTTTTTTGTTTTTATTAATTTCTTTCTTCGAATGATTATTTTCTTTTTTCTTTTTTCTTTGGTTTGTTTTTTGATTTCTTTCTCTCAATTTTCTTTTTTAAACAATTTAAATTTTTCTTCTTCTTTTTTTCACATTTTGTATTCCAAATTATAACAAAACTATCTTCAATATCATTTATAACTAAATAATAAAAATGAATTTTAAACAAATGAGAATTCACAATTTTATCTTTCTTTCTTTCTTTCTTTCTTTATATTTCTTTCTTTGTTTTATGTTGTTGTTTTTTTTTTCAAATTTTTGATTTTAAATGCAAAATTTGTTCTTTTAATTTTTTAATTTTGTCTTTTTTTTTCAATAATTTTTGAGATAAAAGAAGTAAATCCTCTTTAGATTTAAATAAAGGATTATTTAAAAGTTGTTTACAAGTTGGGCGTTTTTGTGGATCAAGAGAAACCATTTGAAGAATTAATTCAGAAAACTAAAAAAATTACCAAAAAAAAAAGATAATTTTAAAAAATAAAATAAAAACGGAATTGAGAAAATTATTGAAATAATTGAAATAAATAAATAGTCTTCTTACTTCCGGATATTTTTCGTAAAATTCTTTTGGTAATTCTTGTTTTTCACGAAGTTGAGTTATCATTTTTATTCTTTCCATTTGGGTATAAAAGGGATAAAGCAATTCAAAAAGAATAATTCCAAGTGAATAAATATCGGATTTTTGATCAATTGGTTTTTGAGGATCAAGTTGTTCTGGACTTGCATAAATCAATGTTCCATAAACTTTATTATTTTTGGAATAAATTTTATCTTTGGGTGAAATAAACTCAGAAATCCCAAAATCTCCAATTTTAATATGTTGATCTCGCGAAAGAAAAATATTTTCAGGTTTAAGATCCCGATGAACAATATTCAGTTCATGGAAATGCAAGACTCCTTGAAGGATTTGTGTGAATATATTTTTGATCTCTGGAATCTTTACTGTTCTTGATTCAATGTTAAGCCATGTTCTTAATGTTTCATTGTAGCATAATTCCATTTGAATGTATAAATATAAATTTGGTACTTCTGGATTCTTCTTCTTTGGAAATATAAATTCAGGCATAGTTTCAGCTGAAACAGTTGTTAAAGATGTTGTATTCATATTTTTTTCTAATTCCGTACTCGAAAAAATATCTGATAAGTTGGCGATTTGATATTTTTTTTTGGAATTAATAGAAAAGTTTTCAATTTGTGATGAATCTGAGTCTGAATATGAATATGAATTTGAATCTGAATCTGAATATGAATTTGAATCTGAATTTGAATCTGAATCTATTAAATTTCTTTTTTTCGATTTTAAATTCAAATATTTTGATTCTGATTCTGATTCTGATTCTGATTCTGTTAAATTTCTTTTTTTCAATTTTAAATTCAATTCTTTTTTTCCAAAAAAATCTTCAGTTATTTTTGGCACATCTTCTGTTACTTGAGGAAAATAATTTATTACATTATTATCGGTAATTGAATTATTTTTAACTCCAAAAGATTTATTATTTATGTTAAATTCATCAATTTCTGGCCAATTAACATTTTGATTAGTTAGTGGCTGAAATTCTTGATAAACTTGAGATTTTAATGGTTTGCGAATAAGTTCTGAAGAAACTGAATGGATATCTTCATTAGGCTTAATAGGATAATTCCCGACATCTATCCATGCCTAATAAAAGAATATTTAAAAGAGGAAAATCAAATTAATTAATTTGGAAATTTTATTGAAATAAAATATTGCTAAAAAATACATTATAGTATCGAACAATATTTTGATGACGAAGATTCGCAAGGCATCGAACCTCTTTTAATGATTCATATAAATGTGATAAAACAAGTGGGATTTTTTTAATAGCATAATAATTTTGATCAATTTTATGTCTAGCTATAAAAACTTTTCCAAAAGCACCTGATCCAATTGGTTGAATTTCATTGAAACTTTTTTCATACCAACTTTTTTCACGAAGATTCTCGAATGAATGATATCTTTTTTTTTGCATCAATTTTGAATTTTATAATTATAATTATATTTATATTTATATTTATATTTATATTTATATTTATATTTATATTTATATTTATATTTATATTTATATTTATATTTATATTTATATTTATATTTATATTTATATTTATATTTATATTTATATTTATATTTATATTTATATTTATATTTATATTTATATTTATATTTATATTTATAATTTATATTTTATATATTTATATTTATATTTATATTTATATTTTATTTTTATATTTATATTTTATATTTATATTTATTTTATATTTATATTTATATTTATATTTATATTTATATTTATATTTATATTTATATTTATATATATTTATATTTATATTTTTATGTTTATTTTATGTTTATATTTATATTTATATTTATGAAATTTATATTTATATTTATATTTATATTTATATTTTATATTTATATTTATATATTTATATTTTTATATTTTTATATTTATATTTATATTTATATTTATATTTATTTTATATTTATTTATTTTATATTTATATTTATATTTATATTTATATTTATAATAATGTTGAAATTGCAAATAATTTAATTAAAAAATTTTATTTTATAATTTGTTTTGTCTTACGTTNTGTCTTACTTTATTTGATTATTTGATTTTGGATAAATTGGAGAAGGTTTAAAAAGAACAAGAGGTAATGAATCTTGTTTGTCATCGAAAAATTGTTCTTTTTTTTGTAACATAAATTTAAATTTAAATTTTAAAAAGGAAAAAGGAAAAAAAAATGAAAAAAAAAATTAAAAAAAAAATTAAAAAAAAAACATTTATGTCATTTCAAAGTCATTTCTTTTAATTTATCGTTTCTTTTTTTGTTTTTTTAAAAAAGAGAAAAAAAAAAGAGAAAAACAAAACAAAAAGCAAAAATTTTCCACTTTTGATCTAATTTCAAAAAATACAAATTAAAAAATAAAACTAAATCCAATCCATAAATCCAAAATTCAAATCTAAAAAAAAAAAGGAAAAATAAAATAAAATTAAATTAAATTTATAAGAAAAGAAAAGAAGAAGATAAGGAATTAAAAAAATATCTGAAACTAAATAAGAAATTAATAGTATAAATTAAGCGTTAATAAAAGGAAAATAAGTGTAAATTTGTTCTTAATATTCAATTATTAAATTTGTTTTGAATTAAACCCCCAATTTAAATATTTAAGAAATGAATTGTTTTTTTTTTTTAAATTTCCATTTTTTTTTTGTTATAAGTTTTCGAATATGAATGAAAATTTGAATTTGAATATGAATACTAATCGAACAAGAAGACGAGAGAAAAAAGAAACAAAAGAATCCAACAAAGAATTTACAACACAAAAAGTATTTGAAACACTTTTTTTTTTTATAAATACAAAAAATTACATTAATAATATAAATTCAAATATAAATTCAAATATAAATAAATATAAATTCAAATATAAATTCAAATATAAACTCAAATTTATAATAAAAAGAAAAACGGAAATAATTTAATTTATCATTTACATTTTAAATAATTTATAATAAATTTTAAATAAGGTGAATAGATTTTAAATAAAATAAATCAAAATAAATCAAATCAAATCAAATTAAATAAAATAAATTAAATCAAATTAAATCAAATCAAATTAAATTAAATTAAATTAAATTAAATTAAATCAAATCAAATCAAATTAAATCAAATCAAATCAAATCAAATCAAATTAAATTAAATCAAATCAAAAATGGAAATGATCCAATACAAGTAAATTGGATCTGAATAAATTCAATTAATTAATTTAAATTTATTCACCTTATTTTCATTTATTATATTTTATTCACAATAATTTTATTCACAATTAATTTGTTGTGATTTTATTTAAATGATTTCATTTTATTTTATTCACAATAATTTTTCCTATTCAAAAAAAAAATTTTTTTTTACTGATTTTCCCCATTTTTTCGTAATTTTTTTTTAAATAAAATTTTTCTCATTTCAGAAAAAGTCCACAATAAATCCGAATAAAACTAGTCCAAAATCAACAGTAAGTGCACCAGAAACTCCATTTTCTTCAGAAAATATTGAGCAAATTAAAAGACCAAGAACTACATCTCATAAAAAAGAAAAACAAAAAGAAAAACAAAAGGAAAAAGATGTTGAAAGAATTCTCAATAAAAAAAACTTTAACAAAAAGTTAACCCCAGTTAATTTATCTGCACAAAATGGTATTTTTAGAGATATTGATTCAACTGAAAATTCAGATCCAAATCAAAATTCATTTATAAAAGAAGACTCAAGTGATTTAATTGAAGAAATGGATTTTTCAAATCAATCACGAAAAGAAAATGGAAATTCAAAAAAGGAATCAACAAACTTATTTAAGGAAAATCATTTTGCTGAAAGTATTCATAAATCAATGAAAGAAAAAGAAAATGAAAAAGAAAAAGAAAAAGAATTTGAAATTGAAAAGGAATTTGAAAATGAAAAAGAAAATCAATTCGAAAATCAATTCCAAAAGAAAATCCAAAAAAATTTTGGAAATGAATTCGATATTGAAAATGACAATACTCCAAAAACTCCAAGACTTACATCAGAAAATTCACTTGAACGTTTTTCCGAATTACAATATGATACTTATCAAACAATGAAGGCAATAGAAGTAATCAAAAAAAAAAATCACTTTTTTCAATTCATTTTATTCAAACAAAAAATGATACGAAATTTTTGGATCATTTTGACATAATTCACAATAGAAACCCCAAATCTTATATCGAGCAATGCAAAATCTAAGCTCAAATAGTGCTCCAATTTCAACAAGACATCGAGCATTTGTTGTTAACTGGATTAATGAAGTTATTACTTTTTTTTCTTTAAATTCAGATTTACTTTATCATACAATTTTACTGATGGATCGTTTCTTATTAAAAAAAGATGAACCGCTCAATTTATTACAATTAATAGCTGTTTCTTGTTTATTTTTAGCATCGTAAATTAATTATTTTAATAATTCTAATATTAATATTAATATTTATTTTAAATTTAGAAAATTTCAAGATAACAATTTTGGTGGAAACTCAATTTCTGCAACTGACCTTTCTTGGGCAGCAGAAAATTCCTTTTCCTCCAAATCATGTTTGTTCCACTTTTTATTTTATTTTATTTTATTTTATTAATATTTAATTTTTCAAATCTAAATCAACTTAAATTGTTTATTTTTGGATTTAAATTTATATATAAATATAGATTTTAAGAATGGAAAGAGTAATTCTTCAAACATTAGATTATTCAATTAGCCCTATTGCAACTCCTAAATTTTTTCTTCGTTTTTACATTATTGCAGCTCAAGGTGATCAACTTGATTATTTTCTTGCAAGCGTAAATATCAAATGATCAATATATTCAATATATATTTATATTCAATATATTTATATTCAATATATTTATATTCAATATATTTATTATATTCAAAATATATATTTATATTCAATATATTTATTTATATTCAATATATTTATATTCAATATATTTATATTCAATATATATTTATATTCAATATATTTTATATTCAAAATATATTTATATTCAAAATTCTTTATATTCAAATATATTTTTATATATTTATATTCAATATATTTATATTCAAAATATATATTTATATTCAATATATATTTATATTCAATATATTTTTAATTCATATATTTTTATATTCAATATTCATTATATTTATATTCAAAAATATATTTTTATATTCAATATATATTTATATTCAATATATATTTATATTCAATATATTTATATTCAAAATATATATTTATATTCAATATATTTTATATTCAAATATATTTATATTCAATATATATTCAATATATTTTTATTAAATATTTATTTATATTTAATATATTTTTATATTCAATATATTTTTATATTTCAATATATATTTATTATTTTATTATATTTAATTATATATTATATTCAATATATAATTTATATTTATATTTTTATATTCATTTATTTTATATTCAATATATTTATTATATTCAATATATATTTATTTATATTCAATATTTTTATATTCAATATATTTTATATTCAAAATATATCAAAATTTAGTATTTCATTGAATTATCATTATATAATTACTCAATGATTCAGTATTTTCCTTCTCAAATTGCTGCATCTGGAATTGTTTTAGCTTTATCATTTCGAGGAAAAGAAGAATTCCCAGATAATTTAAGTAATTTCTCAAACTACACATTAGATCAGCTTATACCTTGCATAAAGGACTTATTTCGTTCAATCCAAAAAGCAGCTCATTCTCCAGAAAAAGATTTAGAAGCGAAGAGAAAATTCTCAACAAAAGAATATCAATTTGTCGCGTTAACTCCACAACCGGATAATTCTTTCTTGAACTATCTTGCTCAATCTATTCAATCAAATGAAAATGAACTTGTTTCCAATAATCAAAATGGTTATTTAAGGGATCATCAAATCCAAGAAAATGATATAATCCCCAAAGTAGATAATAATCATCTTCATCAAATTAACCAATATCAATCTTTTCTTGATAATCATATTCAAAGCAATTATTATTTTCAATTTCCAGATGATGAAGATGAAGATGAAAACGAAGATCAAAATCAAATTGAAAATGAAAATGATGAAAAATTAAAATCAAAATCAAAATCAAAATCAAAATCAAAATCAAAATCAAAATCGAAATCAAATTCAAAATCAAAATCAAAATCAAATTCAAAATCAAATTCAAAATCAAAATCAAAATCAAAATCAAAATCAAATTCAAAATCAAAATCAAATTCAAAATCAAAATTAAATTCAAAATCAAATTCAAAATCAAAATCAAATTCAAAATCAAAATCAAAATCAAATTCAAATTCAAAATCAAATTCAAAATCAAATCAAAATCAAATTCAAATCAAATAAAAACGAAAGTGAAAACGAAAAAGAAAAAGATTATGTAAGTGAAGATGATAATATTCATATTACAGATAGTTTTTCTGATAAAGATACAGATAGTAAAAGTGATTAATAAAAATAATCATTATTTGAAATGATTATTTTTCTTCAAATTCTTTTAAAGTTCTTTTTTTTTTTTCTTTAAAATTTTCTATTTTGTTTGTGAAACCAAATATCAAAAACAAATCCTTTTTTATTTTCCTTTTTTAATCCAACATTCTTTGAATAAATTTGTTTTTTTTTTGGAATTTGGAATTAAAAAGAAGAAAAAAAAAAAGGATAATTTCCTTTTTCTTAATAAAAATTAATAAAAAGTATAAAAATTAATGAAAATAAATTTTTTTTTTAAAAGGATTCTTTATGAGTTTATTGAAGTAATTTTTAAAGTAAAAAGTAAAAGATGAAGGGAAAATCAAATCAAATCAAATCAAATCAAACCAATTAGGAAGTAAAAGTAAAAGAAAAAAGTAAAAGTAAAAAATGAATCAAAATTTGTTTTTTTTCTTTTGAGATAATTATCATTCTAAATGAAAAAAAAATATTAATTTAGTTTGTTATTGGTTGTTTCAATGCAAATTTTCTTTTTGGGAAATGTCTTAATCTTTTTTGAAGTTTTAAAGTTTTTTTGTGAGCTTGTTTAGGTGTTAATCGTCTTCTCATTGCTCTTGTTAATTTTGGTCTTAAATCTAATGGTCTGTATTTATCATGTTTGTATTGATTAAAAAGTGCTGTTTTTCTTTTTTGATTTATGACAGTTAAAACTCGTGCAATATCTTTTCTAACAGTTTTACTATAATTTTTAATTTTTAATTTTAATTTTATAAATTGATTTTAATTTTAATTTTAATTTTAATTTTAATTTTAATTTTAATTTTAAATTTAATATTGATTTTAAATTTAATATATTAATTTTGAATTTAATATAAATTTTAATTTTAATTTTAATTTTAATTTTAATTTTAAATTTAAATTTAATTTCATAAATGAATTTTAGTTTTAATTTTAGTTTTAATTTTAATTTTAATTTCAATTTTGAATTTAATTTAATATTTTAATTTTGAATTTAATATTTTAATTTTAATTATAATTTTAATTTTAATATTAATTTCAATTTTAATTTTAATTTTAATTTTAATTTTAAATTAATTTTAATTTTAATTTTAATATTAATATATTAATATTAATAATTTTAATTTTAATTTTAATTTTAATTTTAATTTTAATTTTAAAATATAAATAGAAATAGAAATAGAAATAGAAATAGAAATAGAAATAGAATTAGAAATAGAAATATAAATAGAAATAGAAATAGAAATAGAAATATAAATAGAAATAGAAATTAATTTTAATTTTGAATAGAATTAGAAATTAATTTTAATTTTGAATAGAATTAGAAATTAAACATAATTTTATGTTTTTAATTAATAAAATATACATTTTAGTCAATTTAGATTGTGAACTAGATGCAACTTTGCTAACTCTTAAATTCCATAACTCTGTTTTAAGGTTATCAAGTTTTTCAGTTAATTGAGTTTTATTCATAGCTCTTAATTCTGTTGATTTTAGTTTTCCCATTTTATATGTTTGATTCTTTTTATAATTTTTTTTTTGTTTTTAAAAAAAAAAGAAACTAAAAAAATGAAAAAAAAAAAATTTTTTTTAAATTAAATTTTTTTTTATTTTTTATTTTTTTTTTAATTAAAATTTTTTTTTGTTTTTGTGGGCAAATTAAAATAAAATAAAAAGGAGAAAAAAAAAATTTAAAAAAAAGAAATAATTCTCCTTTTTTATTATTATTTTAATTTATTTTTATAATTCATCAAAAGCTCTTTCTGCTGTTTCAGTTTTTGATAATTTCATTCTTTCTTCTGTTGTTTTTGCTTGAATATTGAAAAAATGATAAGTTTTTGCAGGCCATAATAAGTAAATAACAATAAAGTAAGAAAACATTTCAAAAATCAAAAATAAAGCAGTTGCAGTCTTTTAAATAATAAAAATTTAAATAATAAAAATTTTGTTCCACTTTTTTTTTTTTTTTAAAAAAATAATTTACTTTTTCTCGATAAGTATTAGATACAGTAGAACTAATAGAAACAATAATTGGAAGAGAAATGAACCAAATACCAAAAATGAATCCAAATACTTTATAAAATTTTTTCTTATCAAAATCTTTTTCAATTTTAAAAGTATTTGAAATCTCAAAAATGAACCAAATTAAAATCAAAATGCGAATAACAAGAATCATAATTCCAGGAGTAGTTTCCCAAATATAAGTTGTTGTTGCTCTATCCATTGTTAAATATCCAACAATATGCATTATTATGTAAAGTACTAAAAGTACCAATATAACACCAAATAATACTTTTTTGTAAGATATATAACTACGTGAAATTGTCCAACCTTTTGCAACTAAAATTACAAATAGCATTAAAATAATAGATGCGATAACCTCAAGAACTAAATTTTAAATATAAAATATAAAATATAAAATATTAAATATAAAATAATAAATATTCAATATAAAATAGTAAATATTAAATATTAAATATTAAATATTAAATAATAAATATAAAATATTAAATAATAAATATTAAATAATAAATATAAAATATTCAATATTAAATAATAAATAATAAATATAAAATATTAAATAATAAATATTAAATAATAAATATTAAATACTAAATATTAAATATTAAATATTAAATATTTAAAACTTACGTTCTCCAAACACCTTTAATTATTTTATTAATCCAAAATATTTTCAATTTTAAAAGAATAGATTATTTAGTTCCCCGTTAAATAAAAGAAAAAAATTTTTTTGATATAAATTTCAATGTTGAATTGTTTTTATAATAATAAAAAATTTGGGAATTTTTTTTTACTCTAAGACCAAATGATCCTTTTCCATCATTTGCATAAGCAGCAAAATGAGCGAAAACGCAGATTAATCCAACTGTTTCAAAAACAAGAGCTAAAAAAGAAATACGAGCCAACTTAAAATATCAAAAAATCGGAAAATTTTTTTTAAATTAGATTTTTGGAATTGAATTTTTTGGTTTTGAATTTATGTTAAAAAATACAGCATGGAAATTCCCTTCTTTAAAAAGTTTCCATGATTCAAAAGTATAAATGGAAAGCATAATGATGAAAATTATCATAAAAATCAAAAACATAACAACCAATCCTTAATTTTAATTTTGATATTGAATTAGATTTTGATTTAAATTTAAATTTTAAATTTTGATTTTGATTTTGATTAAAATTTTGATTTTGATTTTGATTTTGATTTAAATTTTGATTTTGATTTTGATTTTGATTTTGATTTTGATTTTAATTTTGATTTTGATTTTGATTTTGATTTCGATTTTGATTTAAATTTTAAATTTTGATTAAAATTTTGATTTTGATTTAAATTTGATTTTGATTTTGATTTTGAATTTTGATACCTTGTTCATTACAAGAAAATTCTTTGTTTAATTTTGAAGCACCACTGTTCCAAATATGAACATCAACATGAGTTAAACTAATTCGATTATTTGGACAATTAGAAACTGCAAAATACCAAAATCTTGGTCTTGAAATATCTAAAAATTCATCAAAACCAGGAACTTTTGATTCAATTTGTGAAATATCTATAGCTTTTGAGGATTTTGTTGAGCAAGAATCACTTGAATGATAAACCTTTTAGATTTTGATTTGAATTTGATTTTGATTTTAATTTTGATTTTGAATTTGAATTTGAATTTGATTTTGAATTTGATTTTGAATTTGATTTTGAATTTGATTTTGAATTTGATTTTGAATTTGATTTTGAATTTGATTTTGATTTTGAATTTGAATTTGATTTAAATTTTGATTTTGAATTTGATTTTGATTTTGATTTTAATTTTGATTTTGATTTTGAATTTGATTTTAATTTTAATATTGATTTTGATTTTGATTTTGATTTTGATTTGATTTTGATTTTGATTTTGATTTTGATTTTGATTTTGAATTTGATTTTAATTTTAATATTGATTTTGATTTTGATTTTGATTTTGATTTCAATTTGATTTTGAATTTGATTTTGAATTTGATTTTGAATTTTGAATTTGATTTTGATTTTGATTTTGATTTTGAATTTGATTTTAATTTTGATTTTGATTTTGAATTTGATTTTGATTTGATTTTTGGTTTTGATTTTTAAATTTTGATTTTGATTTGATTTTGAATTTGATTTTGATTTTGATTTTGATTTTGATTTTGATTTTAAATTTTGATTTTGATTTTAAATTTTGATTTTGATTTTGATTTGAATTTTGATTTTGATTTTGATTTTGGTTTTGATTTTGATTTTGAATTTTTATTTTTGATTTTTAATTTGGAATTTTGATTTTTTGATTTTGATTTTGATTTTGATTTTGATTTTGATTTTAATTTTAATTTTTTGATTTTGATTTTGATTTTGATTTTTAAATTTGATTTTTGAATTTTGATTTTGATTTTGATTTTGATTTTTGATTTTGATTTTGATTTATTTTGATTTTGATTTTTTTTTGAATTTTTTGATTTTGATTTTGATTTTGAATTTGATTTTGATTTTGATTTTGATTTTAATTTTGATTTTTGATTTTGATTTTGATTTTGATTTTGATTTTGAATTTTGATTTTGATTTTGATTTTGATTTTGATTTTGATTTTGATTTTGATTTTGATTTTGATTTTGATTTTGATTTTGATTTTGATTTTGATTTTGATTTTGATTTTGATTTTGATTTTGATTTTGATTTTGATTTTGATTTTAATTTTGATTTTGATTTTGATTTTGATTTTGATTTTGATTTTGATTTTGATTTTGATTTTGATTTTGATTTTGATTTTAATTTTGATTTTGATTTTGATTTTGATTTTGATTTTGATTTTGATTTTGATTTTGATTTTGATTTAGATTTTAATTTTGAATTGTGATTTTGATTTAGATTTTGATTTTAATTTTGATTTTGATTTTGATTTAAATTTTATTTCGATTTTGATTTTGAATTTAATTTCGATTTTGATTTTAATTTTGATTTTGATTTTGAATTTGATTTTGATTTAGATTTTGATTTAGATTTTGATTTTGATTTTGAATTTAATTTTGATTTTGAATTTAATTTTGATTTTGATTTTGATTTTAATTTTGATTTTGATTTTGATTTTGATTTTAATTTTGATTTTGATTTTGATTTTAATTTTGATTTAAATTTTCATTTTGAATTTGATTTTGAATTTGAATTTGATTTTGATTTTGAATTTAATTTTGATTTTAATTTTGATTTTGATTTTGAATTTTGATTTTGATTTTGATTTTGATTTTAATTTTGAATTGTGATTTTGATTTAGATTTTGATTTTAATTTTGATTTTGATTTTGATTTAAATTTTATTTTGATTTTGATTTTGATTTTAATTTTGATTTTGATTTTGATTTTGATTTTGATTTTGATTTTGATTTTAATTGAATTTTAAACTAACATCCTCCCAAGAATTTGAACTATCATCATAAAAATCAAATTGATAAAAAACTGAATCTGTTGTAATATCCCAGGTAAAATTACCATAATCTTATTAAATTAAATTAAATTAAATAAAAAAAAAAGCAAAAAAAAAAAAATCATTTTCGAAAATTTTTATCTTTTTAAATAATAAGAATAAAACAAACTGCTTGAACTTTGGTCAAAACAAAATTTTGTATAAAAATCCCAGTTTTTATCTGATGTAAAATCTGAATCTAATTTCATTGAAAAACCAAGAAATAAAAGAAAAAGAAAACAAATAAAATTTAATAAGAACATTTTAGAAAAATTAAAAAGAAGAAAAATGAAAAAAAACAAATCAAGAAAAATTTTTTTTTCAAATTAAAAAAAAAAAGTGGATCAAAAGAAAAGAAAAGAAAAGAAAAGAAAAGAAAAAGAAAAAGAATTTTTTTCCGTTTTTCATTTTTTAAATTATTATTTTCTTTTTCAATGAAAAGTAAAAAAAGAAGTAAAAAAAGAAGTAAAAAAAACGGAAGAAATTGATGAAAATTAAAAAGAAAAGAAAAGAATAAAAGCTTAAACATAAATTGAATTCTTTTCCTTTTCATTATCCAAAAGTTCACCACGACTTCTTTTAACTTTAATATTCTCTTCATTAGCAGCATTAATCAAATCATCCATTGTAATTAAACGTTTATCTTGAGGTCTTAAAGCAGCACGAGAAGCAGCTCTAAAAACGGAATTTTTAATATTTCCACCGGCAAATTCATAAAGTTTTGCCAATTTTGAGAAATCAATATCATCAGCTTTAGGAGCAGAATCAGGAATCAATTTCTTCCAAAGAGCCTCACGAAGTTGGATTTCTGGGATTTTGAACTCGACAATGTATTTCATTCTTCTGAAAAAAGCTGGATCAATAGCGCCAATAACGTTAGTGCATAAGATGACAACACCGTTGAATTTCTCCATGTGATAAAGTAAGAGTCCAACATCAATATTTGCGTATCTATCAGTGGAGGTATCTTGAGTCTCGTGTCTCCTTCCAAAAAGACCTTCAGCTTCATCGAAAACAAGCAATGAATCATGCATAGTGGCTTCTTCAAATAAAGAATCGATATTCTTTGGTGTATCTCCAACCCATTTCGAAAGAACCTCAGCCGCGTTGATAACCTTCAAGGGTTTTCCAATCTCGAAACCAATAGCTTCAGCAGCAAGTGTTTTTCCTGTGCCTGGTGGTCCAGTAAAGAGGACAGTTGTTCCTCTTTCAAATCCAATTTTCTTGTCGAATCCCCAATTGTATAAAACCTGTCTTGCCTTTTCGGAATTGATGATTTCGATGAGTGTCTCGACGGTTTCCTTCGGAAGAACAAGATTATCAAGTCCTCGTTGTGGAACCACTCTGCGGTGGAATTCAGTCATTCTCAATCTTCCTCTCAATTGCAATTTTGCTCCTTGTTCAAGATCCGATTGAGTCAGAACAACATTATCAGGTCCATCTCTTGAAACAGCAACACTCAAAGCGGAAAGAACCGCGTTCTTAATAAATCCTCCAGTCAATTCGTATTTCATTGCAAGAGCTTTGATATCAACATCTTCTGATGATTTCAGTGTTTGAGGTAAATGAGTCATCCAAATTCGTTCTCTTAAAAGTGGATCTGGCTTGGCAAACTCAACAGCGACCGTTATTCTTCGATGCATTCCTTCATCCAAATCAAAGGATCGATTTGTTGCCAAAATGATAATTCCGTCAAATCTTTCAATTTCCGTTAATAATAAATTGACATCATATTTCCCGTGTTCTCTTGATTCAAACAAGGCTTCACATTCATCAAAGAACAAGATAGCCTGGTGAATTTTTGCTTCTCGGAAGATGTACTTCATGTTCTCTCCTGCGCTCATTTGACCCAAAGAAGGAAAGTTGACAAGCATGATTTTGCGACCCAATTCATTTCCAAGTGCGTTTGCCATCATTGTCTTTCCTGTTCCTGAAGCGCCATAGAAAAGCATTACAATTCCGCCTCCATAGCTGATAACTTCATCCAATCCAAGCTTTTTTCTGCATTTCGTGAAACTTTCGTAGTTCTTCATTGTTTCTGTTATTAGTTTTTTTTGCTCTTCAGGAAGAATAACCGATTCAAGTTTGACTTTACTTGTGTATAAATGGGATCCCTCAATCAACTCACTCATCTCAGTGTCTAATCCCATAACAAAGTCAAGCATTCTTCGATCCACCATCAAGTACAGATCGTTGAGATTGTTATCCAATCCTGATCCTGATGCCCGAATGATTCCATCACGAATCAATGCTCCGCTTTTGTAGAAATACTTTCTTTTGGAAATTTGATCTTGAAGGTTTTCGCAAAATATCCTCAGAATTGATTCCACATTTGATCCCCGTGCAGCTCCTGCGTTCTGCATGTCTTGGGAAATGTTAGATCCAATTAAAAACAAAACAACATATTTTTCAAACTCATTCAACTTTCTTGCCTCAGCTAATCTCTCCATTCTTGGAAGCCAATCTCCTGCTTCTTTTGTGAGTTCCAATCTTTTCTCACATTTCATTCGGGCGACTCTTTCCTTTGCTGAGTACTCCCGAATCACAGCTTCTGATTGGGATGATCCACCATAGTATCTTGATTGAGCCTCGTTTTGTTTTTCATTGGAGACTCTAATCAACATTGTAAACCGTGAAAAATGGTCTTCAAGATATTCCAAGTCTGTTTTATAAGGTTTCATTTGGTCTTCATCTTCATCCTTATCTTTATCTTCTTTATCTTTATCTAAATCATCTTCTTTTTCTAATTGATTTTCTAATTGATTTTCTAATTGATTTTCTAATTCATTTTCTAATTCATTTTCTAATTCATTTTCTAATTGGTTTTCTAATTGATTTTCCATTTCAATTTTTAACTGTTGTTCCAATTCATCCTCGATTTCATCTGGTTTTGTTTTTTCTGCGATTACTTGTTGCGAAATGAAGTTGTAAAGATCTGATTCGTCTTCAAAATCAGGAACATTTTTATTCATTTCTTGTTCTTTCTTGAGTTTTTCTTCTTCACGAATTTTCTTTTCCAATTCTTTTTTCTTTTTAAGTTCTTCTGGATCTTTTTCTTCATCAAGAACTTCTGAAAGTGCTGTATTATCAATTTTAAGTGATTGTTCTCCTGTTAAATCTTGTCCAACTAATGCAAGAATGATTTCTTGTTTGAGTGACATGTTGTTTTGAAGAGCATGTGTTGTATCAAAATATTCAAAGATTCCTTGTTTGATATAAAGTCTTTGTGGTTTAACGAATTCAAGTAATTCTGTAATAGTCATTTTGGCATGAAGTGCTAAACTAACTGGATCTTGTGATTCTCTAATTTTCAATCCACGAATCTAAATTTATGATTTGATTTTGATTTTATTTAAATATTTTAATTTTGATTTAATTTAAATATTAATTTAAATATTAATTTAAATATATTGATTTAAATATTGATTTAAATATTAATTTTGATATTGATTTAAATATTGATTTAAATAATTGATTTAAATATTAATTTAAATATTAATTTAAATATTGATTTAAATATTAATTTAAATATTGATTTAAATATTGATTTAAATATTGATTTAAATATTGATTTAAATATTGATTTAAATATTAATTTAAATATTAATTTAAATATTAATTTAAATATTAATTTAAATATTGATTTAAATATTGATTTAAATATTGATTTAAATATTGATTTAAATATTGATTTAAATATTGATTTAAATATTGATTTAAATATTGATTTAAATATTGATTTAAATATTTGATTTAAATATTTGATTTAAATATTGATTTAAATATTGATTTAAATATTGATTTAAATATTGATTTAAATATTGATTTAAATATTGATTTAAATATTGATTTAAATATTGATTTAAATATTGATTTAAATATTAATTTAAATATTAATTTGAATATTAATTTAAATATTGATTTAAATATTAATTTAAAAATTTATTTAAATATTAATTTAAATATTAATTTAAATATTAATTTAAATATTGATTTAAATATTTGATTTAAATATTGATTTAAATATTGATTTAAATATTGATTTAAATATATTGATTTAAATATATTGATTTAAATATATTGATTTAAATATTGATTTAAATATTGATTTAAATATTGATTTAAATATTGATTTAAATATTGATTTAAATATTGATTTAAATATTAATTTAAATATTGATTTAAATATTAATTTAAATATTGATTTAAATATTGATTTAAATATTGATTTAAATATTGATTTTAATATTAATTTAAATATTGATTTAAATTTTGATTTAAATATTGATTTAAATTTTGATTTGATTTGATTTGATTTGATTTAATTTGATTGGAAAGGGATTACTTTGCTTCCAACATGTAGTAATAAAATATAATGAAGAGCTAATGATTCTTTCTCTGTGGTTTTTAATTTTTGTGCCCATCTAATAATTCTTGGTTTTCTCTATTAAAAAAAAAAGGAGAGAAAGAATAAAATAAAGAATAAAAGAAAGAATAAGAAAAATAAAATAAAAATATAATTACAGCCATAGTTTTAAGTTTAGCTTCTTTGATTTCTTCAATTTTAGTTTTAACTTTTTGAATAGAAATAACCATTTTTTGAGTTTCCTCAAAATCTAAAAAAAAGAAAGAAGAAAAGCAAAAAAAAAAAAATTTAATTAAGAAAAAGAAAAATTAAAAGAAAAAAAAAACGAAAATTACTTAAAGGTTTATCTTTTGGTTGTGGGACACCAAGAACATCACTAATATTATTATTTCCATCTAAAGTAAGACTAGACATCATATAATGAGCTTCCATAAGCTAAATTCAAATCCAAAAAAAAAACAAATTTAATTAAATACGTTTTTCCATTTATTTTTGTTTTTATTTGTTTTTGTTTTTGTTTTTTTTACTTCTAAATATTCAACATCTGATTCAAATGGAATTGAAATATCAAGTGTTAAAATTTTTTGGATAAAATCATTTATAAGATATTTTGCGTTTTCACATTCTTTTGTTAATTCTGTTATAAATTCCATTGTTTTTCTTTGTTTTTCTTTATTTTTCTTTATTTTTCTTTTTAAGTTCTAAATTTAAAAGAAATGAAAAAGTGAAAAAGTGAAAAAAAAAAATTTATTAAAAAAAAAATGACTCAACTTATTCTAATCCAAAAATTTAATAAATAAAATTAAATAAAATTAACTAAAATTAACTAAAAATAATACTCATTTTAATTTTAATATTAAATTTCCTTTTCAATTTTTTAATTTTTTAATTTTATTTTGACCCAAAAAGAAAAAAAATTTTTTTCTCTCTTTTTTTCTCCTTTTTTCTTTCTTTTAAAAAAACAAAAACAAAAACAAAAAGGAAAACAAAAATAAGAAGAAAACATTTAATTCTTATCATTTCTGAATAAAAACATCAACATAAAAAAGAAGAAAAACATTTAATTTTTATCATTTCTGAATAAAACAAAAATAAATAAAATTATTACTTAAAAAATAATAATTATTAGTCAGTTTTTTCTATTTAAACAAAAAAAATTTTTTTTATTTTTTTTTTTCATTTTTTTTCTTTCTTTAATTTCTTTTTTTTTTTCTAAATTAAAATGTCTAAAACAAAAAATTCACAATTAGACAAAGATTTAGCAGAATTTGATAAAATAATTGCACAAAAATTAGAAGATACAGGAGTTAAATCAACAAAAAAACAACAAACACTTTATTTTGCAACAGGATTTATAGCGTCACATTTAATAAATTGTATAATAATTGTTTTAAATCAATTTAAAATTTAAAATTAATAAATTTTTCATTTCTTTTGTAATTTTAATTTTTAAGATATTTTCATTACAATATTCCAATTAAAGTTTCTTGAATGGTGGCTTCTTTTTATCTTTAATTCAATTTTTTCTGGGCTTTTATTAGTTTTACCTCTTCATAACACAACATTTTCTTTACGTTTCAAGTAAATAATTTTAATTTTAATTTTAATTTTAATTTTAATTTCAATTTTAATTTTAATTTTAATTTTAATTTTAATTTTAATTTTAAATTTGATTTTATAAATGAATTTTAATTTTAATTTTAATTTTAATTTTAATTTCAATTTTAATTTTAATTTTAATTTTAATTTTAATTTTAATTTTAATTTTAATTTTAATTTTAAATGAATTTTAATTTTAATTTTAATTTTAATTTTAATTTTAATTTTAATTTTAATTTTAATTTTATAAATGAATTTTAATTTTAATTTTGATTTTAATTTTAATTTTAATTTTAATATTAATTTTAATTTTAATTTTAATTTTAATTTTAATTTTAATTTTAATTTTAATTTTAATTTTAATTTTAATTTTAATTTTAATTTTAATTTTAATTTTGATTTTAATTTTAATTTTAATTTTAATTTTAATTTTAATTTTTAATTTGAATTTTAGTTTTAATTTTATAAATGAATTTTAATTTTAATTTTCATTTTAATTTTAATTTTAATTTTATAAATGAATTTTAATTTTAATTTTAATTTTAATTTTAATTTTATAAATGAATTTTAATTCTTTAGAATGTTTACAAATAAAGAACAACAAATTAGAAACAAAAACAAAAAAGAAAACACAGATGGACCAAGTCAAGCTAAAAAAGATATTTTAAATCTTATTAAGAAAGAAGCAATCTCATTTTCAATTTTCTATAACTTAATATTTTATATCTTCGTTGCTTTAATTTTCATCTTTTACATTTTTGGATCATTTGAACCTGCTTCAAATTTAATTGCTTCTTCTGCTTCATCTATTTTCATTGTGGGATTTGTTTCCACATTACCTATTAAGAACCAATAAATTAAATTCTTAAAATTAAAAGAATCTTCAAAAAAAATTTTTAAAATAATCAAAAATTCTTTTTTAATTTTTTTTGATTTTTTTTCAATTAAACTAAAAAGAATCAAATAAAGAAATTTTTTTTTTGGAATTTTGATTGATTTTGTTTTTTTCATTTTTTTATTTTTTTTTTTCCGATTTCTTATTTTGAAATGAATTTGAAAATTGTTGAAATTCATAAATATAAAAAATTTGATTTAATTCCTCAAACTGTAAAATTATTAAATTCTGAATGGAAAAGAAGGTAAAAAAAACAAAAAAAACAGAAGAAGAAATAACTGAATTAATAAAAAAATATAGTGATTTTGCACGTAAAACAAATTTAGAAAAATCTTTTGATGATTTCCCATTAAGTTTATTATTAATTGAAGAAAAAGAAAATTTGAATGAAAATCAAAATGAAGAACCTATTGTAATTGCACATAGTCGATTATCTCTTGTTTGTAGTGTTGATACTATTGGATTTAATAAGATTCTTATTGAGTCAGTTGTTGTTGATAAAGGGAAAAGAGGGAAAGGATATGGGAGAATGATTATGGAAGGCACTGAAAATTATGCAGCAAAGAGAGGCGCAGAAACTCTTTATTTATCCACAAAAGATCAAGAAGGTTTTTATCGTCATCTTGGTTATGTTGATAGTGAACCAGTTTCTTCTTTGGGTTTACTTGCAAAACAATATAACTCTGAACAACTTAAAATTTTTTGTTCATCTTTTCAATCAAAAGGTGTAAACAAAGAAAGTGGAATAATTTGGTTAAAGAAAAATATTAATCAAAATAATGAAAATAATGAAAATATTGAAAATAATGAAAACAATGAAAATAATGAAAACAATGAAAATAATGAAAATATTTAATATATTCAAACTAATCAAAATAATGAAAATAATGAAAATATTGAAAATAATGAAAACAATGAAAATAATTAGAATAATTGAAAATATTTAATATATCCAAAATATTTAAAATATCCAAAATATTTAAAATATTCAAAATATTTAATATATTTAAAATATTCAAAATATTTAAAATATTCAAAATATTTAATATATTCAAAATATTCAATATATTCAAAATATTTAATATATTCAAAATATTTAATATATCCAAAATATTTAATATATTCAAAAATATCCAAAATATTTAATATATCCAAAATATTCAATATATTTAATATATTTAATATATTTAAAATATCCAAAATATTCCAAAATATTCAAAATATTTAATATATTCAAAATATTCAAAAATATTTAATATATCCAAAATATTCAAAATATTCAAAATATCCAAATATTTAATATATCCAAAATATTCAAAATATTCAATATATTCAAAATATTCAAAATATCCAAAATATTCAAAATATTTAAAATAATTAATATATTTAAAATATCCAAATATTCAAAATATTCAATATATTCAAAATATTCAATATATCCAAAATATTCAAAATATTCAAAATATTCAAAATATTCAAAATAATGAAAATATTTAAAATATTTAAAATATCCAAAATTAATATCAAAAATATCCAAAATATTTAAAATAATTTCAATATATTTAATATATCCAAAATATTTAAAATATTGAATATATTTAATATATTCAATATATTCAAAAATAATTAAATATCCAAAATATTCAATATATCCAAAATATCCAAAATATTCAAAATATTCAAAATATTCAAAATATTTAATATATCCAAAATATCCAAAATATTTAATATATCCAAAATATTCAATATATTCAAAATATTCAATATATTCAAAATATTTAATATATCCAAAATATTCAAAATATTTAATATATCCAAAATATTTAATATATCCAAAATATTTAATATATTCAAAATAATTAATATATCCAAAATATTCAAAATATTTAATATATTCAAAATAATGAAAGAAAAGAATTTTATTTTTTTTCGTAAACCATTTTTTTCTTTGTTTTTCTTTTTTTTTTGAAAAAATAAATAAAAATGACAACAAATCAAGAAAAAACAACAACATTTTGTGGTTTTAAATTGAAACCAATTCCACCAAAAGATTACCTAACATTAAGTCCATGGGCAAAATTAATAAAATATCACAGAATACCGTATAAATTTCTATTTAGAGTTACAATATTTGCACTTTTAACAGCACAAGTTAAAATTGAATTAATTTCCAAAAAAAAATAACAAAAAATCAATCAATCAAAAAAATATCCAAAACAAAAAAAAACAATATATTCATCAGCATATAAAAACTTTCTATATTCATTATTTTGTATTTAATTTAATGACTAATTTTTACTCAATAGGTTATTTACAGAACAAAACATCAAATACCCTTTATATCAAATACAGAATCAATGTTAGCAGAAGTTTTTCTACCAGGTTATAGTTCTTATTTCGATACAATGGATGGTGAACTTGAATTTACTGTGACTAGTTCCCATGATTTTATTCAACTTATTGGTGATATTGTTGAGCAATATTTTACATTCAATTCAACTGTTGTGGGATTTTTTGAGTAATTAAATCAAAATCAAATTCATTTATAAATTCATTTATAAATTCAAATTCAAAATCAAATCCAAATTCAAAATCAAAATCAAAATCAAAATCAAATTCAAAATCAAAATCAAAATGAAAATCAAAATTAAAATCAAAATTAAAATCAAAATCAAAATCAAAATCAAATTCAAAATCAAATTCAAAATCAATATCAAAATCAAAATCAAAATCAAAATCAAATTCAAAATTCAAAATCAAAATCAAAATCAAAATCAAAATCAAAATCAAAATCAAAATCAAATTCAAAATCAAAATCAAATTCAAAATCAAAATTCAAATTCAAAATCAAAATCAAATTCAAATTCAAAATCAAATTCAAAATCAAATTCAAAATCAAAATCAAAATTAAAATCAAAATCAAAATCAAAATCAAAATCAAAATCAAAATCAAATTCAAAATCAAAATCAAAATCAAAATCAAAATCAAAATTAAAATTCAAAATCAAAATCAAAATCAAAATCAAAATTTAAAAATCAAATTAAAAATGAAAATCAAAATCAAAATCAAAATCAAAATTTAAAATCAAAATCAAAATCAAAATCAAAATCAAAATCAAAATCAAAATCAAAATCAAAATCAAAATCAAAATCAAAATCAAAATGAAAATCAAATTCAAAATTAAAATCAAAATCAAATTCAAAATCAAAATCAAATTCAAAAAAAGTTTTCCACGAAATTATAACGGAAGTATCAAGTGTCCAACATTAACAATTAGCCAATATTCCAAATCCAAATTTAATGATATATCAACTTTAGGAAGAAGAAATCTTGAAACAACAGAAGGTATTATATAAAAAGGGATTGCTAATATAAAGTGTTTCTCATCAAGAAATAATTATTTAATCATTTTTTAATAAATACAGAAAAATACATTCTTTGCGAATCAAATCCTATTGGTCCTTTTGCTAATAAAAGTAATTCAGAAATGATGGATTTTATGTCTACTTTTCATTCTGCTTATTTATCTTTTTATATTATGGAGTTATTTCCTGCAAATCCTCCTGTTTGTACTTCTTGGGAAGTTAAAGTATATTTGGATACTATTTTAATGCTGTTTTGTTATCTTTCTAAAATCTTTATTTTATTTTATTTTATTAAAATTTAGACAAGTTTTAATTATATTTCACGTGGTGGAGTTATTTATGTCACTCTTGAACCTATTATTGGCCAATGTTCTAGTTCTTTTAATAGTATAAAAATCAATATCAAAATCAAAATCTAAATCTAAATCAAAATGAAAATCAAAATCTAAATCAATATGAAAATCAAAATCAAAATCAAAATTTAAATCTAAATCAAAATCGAAATCAAATTCAAAATGAAAATCAAATTCAAAATCAAATTCAAATTCAAATTCAAAATCAAAATCAAAATCAAAATCAAAATTTAAATCAAAATCTAAATCAAAATGAAAATCAAATTCAAAATCAAAATCAAAATCAAAATCAAAATTTAAATCAAAATCAAAATCAAATTCAAATTCAAAATTCAAATTCAAAATCAAAATCAAAATCAAAATCAAAATCGAAATTCAAAATCAAAATCAAAATCAAAATCAAAATCAAAATCAAAATCAAAATCGAAATTCAAAATCAAAATCAAAATCAAATTCAAAATCAATATCAAATTCAAAATCAAAATCAAAATCTAAATCTAAATCAATATGAAAATCAAAATCAAAATCAAAATCAAAATGAAAATCAAATTAAAAATCAAAATCAAAATCAAAATTAAAATTAAAATTAAAATCAAAATTAAAATCAAATTCAAAATTCAAATTCAAAATTCAAATTCAAATTCAAATTCAAATTCAAAACTTCTCTCCCTTATTTATATTTATTTTAGTGCCAATGAGAATACAATTCAAAACATCAATCGTTTTAATTGGATTTTTTATTATTGTTTTTTCTGCATTAAATGTGATTTTAACACTTCGAACAGTTATTCATGAATACAAATTATATAAAGTAAACCTTTGAAAAAATTCTTTTAAAAAAAAATTATAAGGGAATTTATTTAGAATATTTATTTATAAAAAAAATGTTTTTTTTTCTTAGCAAACAAAATTCTTTTATGAAGAAAGTGTGAAAAATTCCTCAAAATCACAATTATCATCAGAACCAAATAATACATTTTTCAGAAATAAAAGTGAATTTCGATTGGCTTTTTTTGATTTTTGGCATGTTTTTTCAATGTTGAGTAGTTTGGTTAATATTGCTTCAGAAATTTATTTTCTTTTAAGATATGCTGGTGGAAATGAGCAATCGAGTTATACTGATAATATATTTCTTGGGATTGCATGTTTATTAACTTTAGGAAGTATGACTGGGTAAATCAATTAAAATTCAAAATTCAAAATTCAAAATTCAAAATTCAAAATATTTAATATTTTAACTTTCTTTAAAAAATAAGATATTTCCAATGGAGTCCAAAATTTTATTTCATGATTCTTACACTTAGGCAAGCAATACCACATGTACTTAGGCATTTACTTGGAACATTTCCAATATTTATGGGTTATGCATGTAAAAACAACAAAAACATTTTGAAATATTAAATATTTAATTAAATTGAATATTTATTTAAATTGAATATTGAATTAAATATTAAATATTTATTTAAATTGAATATTGAATTAAATATTAAATATTTATTTAAATTGAATATTAAATATTTATTTAAATTGAATATTGAATTAAATATTAAATATTTATTTAAATTGAATATTGAATTAAATATTAAATATTTATTTAAATTGAATATTGAATTAAATATTAAATATTTATTTAAATTGAATATTGAATTAAATATTAAATATTTATTTAAATTAAATATTGAATTGAATTGAATTGAATTGAATATTAAATATTTATTTTAAATTAAATATTTATTTAAATTAAATATTTATTTAAATTAAATATTAAATTAAATATTAAATATTTAATTAAATTGAATATTAAATTAAATATTAAATTGAATATTAAATATTTGAATATTAAATATTAAATTAAATTGAATATTAAATTAAATATTAAATATTTAATTTAAATTGAATATTAAATTAAATATTAAATATTTAATTAAATTGAATATTAAATATTTATTTAAATTGAATATTAAATATTAAATATTAAATATTTAATTGAATTGAATATCTATTTAAATTGAATATTAAATTAAATATTAAATATTTATTTAAATTGAATATTAGTTTAAATTAAATATTTATTTAAATTGAATACTAAATATTTATTTAAATTAAATATTAAATATTGAATATTGAATTGAATATTTATTTAAATTGAATATTGAATATTGAATTCAATATTTATTTAAATTGAATATTGAATATTGAATTAATTGAATATTAAATTAAATATTAAATATTTAATAAATTGAATATTAAATATTTATTTAAATTGAATTGAATATTAAATATTGAATATTGAATTGAATATTTATTTAAATTGAATTGAATTGAATTGAATTGAATACTAAATATTAAATATTAAATTAAATATTAAATATTTAATTAAATTGAAAATTAAATATTAAGTATTTATTTAAATTGAATATTGGATTGAATATTAAATATTGAATTGAATTGAATTTAAAAATAGTTATGGGAACAATATTATTTGGAAACTATTCACAATATTTCGCCACAATCGATCAATCTTTTTTAACATTATTTGCAGTTTTAAACGGAGATGTTATTCGGGATACATTCAATAGAACATATCGTAAAAGTGGATTACTAGCTGTTGTTGCAAGAATTTATGTTTATACATTTATATGCATATTTATGTATGTTTGGTTGAATATTTTTATCACAATTATTGAGGCTTCATATATTAGAGCTGAAAAACAAAGAAGACCAAAACATTTGGAAGCAAGACATCAACTCAAAAAATTTATTATGGATGATAAAATTGAAAAAGCTGGAATTGAAATCCAAACAGGTCAAGAATTTCCAAAACAAGAAATTAAAGATTTGCCAAGTGATTCTGAATTGGAACATATTTTCTCTGATGAAGAAATTTCAAAAAATCCGGATTTGATCCAAAAACATTTATCCCAATTTTTAGGTTCAGACCAACTCAGTTTTAGTCAAAGTGATTCTGATTCTTATTCTTTTTCTGATGCAGATGATTTTAATAAACAAAATACTGTGAAATCAAAAAAAAAAGATGAACAATATTTACCTAAAGTTTGGATTCAATATTTTTCTTCTTTTAAATTTAGAAAATTGATTTTTTTTTATTAATTAAAAAAAAAAACAATAGATTTCTTCCACAGATTCAGATCCAAATAGTTTTATTGATGAAAATCAAAAACAAAACAAAAACAAAAACAATGAAAATACAAATCAAAATTAAAATCAAAATCAAAATCAAAATCAAAATTTAAATCAAAATCAAAATCAAAACCAAAATTCAAATTCAAATTTAAAATCAAAATTTAAATCAAAATTTAAATCAAAATCAAAATTAAAATTAAAATCAAAATCAAATTCAAAATTAAAATTAAAATCAAAATCAAAATCAAAATCAAAATCAAATTCAAAATCAAAATCAAAATCAAAATCAAATTCAAAATTCAAATTCAAAATTAAATTCAAATTCAAAATCAAATCAAAATGAAAATCAAAATTCAAAATCAAAATTAAAATTAAAATTAAAATTTAAATCAAAATCAAAATCAAAATCAAATTGGAAATCAAAATCAAATTCAAAATCAAAATCAAAATTTAAATGAAAATGAAAAATTGGATTTGAACGAAAAATAGTTGAAAAAAAAAATCCAATTTATTCATTTCTTTTTTTTTTACTTTAGTTTCTTTCTTTCTTAATTAAGAAAGAAAATTAATCAAAATTTTTAATAAATTTGTTTTTCACTAATTTATTTTCAAAAGATTTTATTTCTAAAAAAAAAATAAAAGTATTTTAATTTGTTTTTCTTTTTAAATTGAATGAAATGAATAAGGAAAGAAAATAAATTTGTGAATCTAAAAAAAAAAGAATTTGATTATTTGCGTGATTTCGAAGGAATTTCTTTTGAAATATCATGCTTTGGTTGAAGACGACGAAAACCATAAACTTGTTCTTTCCCTTTAGTCACTGCTTCAACATTTTTTTGGTTTTCGAAAAAAGTATAATCTTGAAATTCTTGTTTAATTTTTTCATTTCTTAAATTTTTTTCTTGAGAAATTTTTTTAGTTTTATTTGAATGAGATTTCTGAGTAGAAGGTTTTAATTTATGAATTAATTCGATACAAGGTTGAATTTCAATTTCATTTTGATTTGATTTTTGATTTGATTTTTGATTTTGATTTGATTTTTGATTTGATTTTTGATTTGATTTTTGATTTTGATTTGATTTTTGATTTTGATTTAAATTTTGATTTAAATTTTGATTTAAATTTTGATTTTGATTTTCATTTTGATTTGAGTTTAATGGAAGATGACAATAAAGTAATTTTCCTGAAACAAAATCCTTCAAAATCACTCGAGCAGCTCTTGACTGATCAGGAATACCAGCTTTTGACATCCAACTGCGCATTTTTGAATATGCTTGAAGAAGATCTGATGGTTTAACATGATCTTTTCGAGTTTCACCAAGTCTATGAGGGGGAAGTTTGATTCCATAAAGCATTTCAAATGCTTCTCTTGGTATTTTTGAGCAAATATAAGTTATTGGACCGCGAAAATCTCTCAGTTGATCAATTGAGAGGATTCCATTACATAAAAATTCGTGTTTACTTCCCACAAAACTTGGAAGTACTAACCCTGGACAATCACAAAGTGTCACTTTTTCTCCTATATCTATTGTCTGTAAATGTTTCGTTTTTCCAGGTGTTGAACTTACTGCTACTTTTTTCATTCCCCGTAGTATGTTTACTGTTGAGCTTTTTCCTACATTTGGATATCCAACCATCCCAATAACTACTCTTTCTCTATCTTTCAAAAATCCAAATTCTTCTCCTAATTTTTCTAGTGTTTGAATAAGATCTTTTGTACTAAAAATCTCACATTGATTGATTTCTTTTCCTTTTTGATTTTGATTTTGATTTTCAATTTGATTTTCAATTTGATTTTGATTTTCATTTTCAATTTGATTTTGATTTTCAATTTGATTTTCATTTTCAATTTGATTTTCATTTTTATTTTCAATTTGATTTTCATTTTCATTTTTATTTTCAATTTGATTTTCATTTTCATTTTTATTTTCAATTTGATTTTCAATTTGATTTTGAATTTGATTTTGAATTTGATTTTGATTTTCAATTTGATTTTCATTTTGATTTTGATTTTCAATTTGATTTTCATTTTCAATTTGATTTTTATTTTCAATTTTATTTTCATTTTCAATTTGATTTTGATTTTCATTTTCAATTTGATTTTCATTTTCATTTTGATTTTCAATTTGATTTTCAATTTGATTTTGATTTTCAATTTGATTTTGAATTTGGTTTTCAATTTGATTTTCAATTTGATTTTCAATTTGGTTTTCAATTTGATTTTCAATTTGATTTTGATTTTGATTTTCAATTTGATTTTCATTTTCATTTTGATTTTGATTTTGATTTTCAATTTGATTTTCAATTTGATTTTGATTTTGATTTTGATTTTGATTTTGATTTTGATTTTGATTTTCATTTTCATTTTGATTTTCATTTTCATTTTGATTTTGATTTTCATTTCCATTTTCACTAAATTGATTTTGAATAATATCTCCTAATTTCATATCTTCAGCTGCTGAAAAAAAAATAAAATCTATTCCTTTTTCAATAAAATATTTTGCCCATAATTTACGATATCTAAGAGGAACTAAATCTGCTTTATTTAGAAGAAGAATATTTTTTTTATTTGGATCTATTTCTTTTGCATAATTCTCAAGATCTTTAGATCTAAAAAGAAGGGGATTTCTTGCATCAACAATTTGTAAAATGATCTGACTTCTTTCCAAAACTCTCCAAAGTTGTCTCCAAATTTCAAGATTTTTTTCAAAAGGAGAAAGAACAAGAAGTTCATTTTCTTCAAGTCTAAGTTTAATTTTAATTTTAATATTAATTTTAATTTTAATTTTAATATTAATTTTAATTTTAATTTTAATTTTAATATTAATTTTAATTTTAATATTAATTTTAATATTAATTTTAATTTTAATTTTAATTTTAATAATTTTAATTTTAATTTTAATTTTAATTTTAATTTTAATTTTAATTTTAATTTTAATTTTAATTTTAATTTTAATTTTAATTTTAATTTTAATTTTAATTTTAATTTTAATTTTAATTTTAATTTTAATTTTAATTTTAATTTTAATTTTAATTTTTAATTTAATTTTAATTAATTTTAATTTTAATTTTTAATTTTGATTTTAATAATTTTGATTTTAATTTTAATTTTAATTTTAATTTTAATTTTAATTTTAATTTTAATTTTAATAAATTTTAATTTTAATTTTAATTTTAATTTTAATTTTAATTTTAATTTTAATTTTAATTTTAATTTTAATTTTAATTTTAATTTTAATTTTAATATTAATTTTAATTTTAATTTTGATTTTGATTTTATTATTAATTTTAATTTTAGACTTTAATTTTAAAAACAATTTGCAATATTTCTTCGCCATTCTAAAAAGGTTTCTTGTTCTATTTTTTCAAGTTCTGTTGGAGTTGTTGAATAAGTCCATTTAGGTCTAAATAAAATTCAAAAAAGAAATAATTTAAAAATAATTTAAAAGAAAAAATTTAAAAATAACAAATTAAACATTTTTTTGATATTTTAAATGCTATTTTGAAACTACCTGCGTGGAATTTTTAAGTCAGGTTCATGCTTTTTTTGCAATTCTTGTTGTTCTTTCGTCACTCTAATTTCTGATTCATAAAATGAACTATAATTACTTGCATCAATAATTTTTACATTATATTCAGTTGTCATAAATTGTTTATCAGCAGTTAATGCAGTTTCTAAAAATTCTTCAAGTTGTGAAGTTTCAGTTTTAGAAACTAAAGTTGGTTCTTTTCTTCGATTTTGATCAGCAATTTCAATATTTTTCTTTTTAATTTTTCAATTTATTTTTCAATTTAATTTTTTCAATTTATTTTTTTCAATTTATTTTTTCAATTTATTTTTTCAATTTTATTTACTTTTGCAATTTCTTTTTTGTTTTGTTTTTTGTTTTGTTGTTGTTTTCCATATTTTTTATTTAAAATTGCTCTACCAACTCCCTTTTTTTTATTTGTTGTATTTTTCTTTCCTTTTTGTTTTCTTGGATTCATTTTTTTTTTATATAAAATTTTAAAATGAAAAAAATGAAAAAAAAAATGAAAAAAAAATTTTTGAATTTTAAATTTTATTACAACAAATTTAAAAGAAAAAAAAACGAAAAAAAAAAGTGGAACATTCTTTCAATCTTTAAAGAAAAGAAAAGAAAAAGAAAAGAAAATAACTGAAAATCATCTTCTTATTTTAATTCTCTTGCGTAACTTTTCGGAAGTACTTTTTTAACATATTTGTTTTGTTTTCGATTTCCTGAAAAATAATATTTGTATAATAAAATGAATGAATGATTTAAAAACTGAATTAGCAAAACATTTTTATGAATAAAAAACTCACATGAACAACCTCTTTGATAACAAGAATCAATTCAGTACTAGATTTAGAAACATCATCTGAATTAGGATTATTTTGAATTGAATTTTGATTTGAATTTTGAATTGAATTTTGAATTGAATTTTGATTTGAATTTTGAATTGAATTTTGAATTGAATTTTGAATTGAATTTTGAATTGAATTTTGAATTGAATTTTGAATTGGATTTTGAATTGGATTTTGAATTGAATTTTGAATTGAATTTGTTTCTTGTTTTTCTGGTAATGATGGATTGTCATTCTTTGTGATATGATTTTCAATACTTATTTCATTCGTTTCATTTGTGCTTTTATCTTCTTTTTTTTCAATTCTTGCTTTTTCATTTTCTTTTGTTTTTTCGCCTTTTACTTTTGCTGCTTGGATTTCATTTTTAAGATCTGTCATTTTTGAGGATAAAGAATAAGATTTTTGAACAATTTTTATCATTCATATTTTTTCATCTTAATCTTTGTTTCTGGTTTTTTTTCTTTTTTATTATTATTTATTTATTCATACCTAAAATTTGTTCTTTTAATCTTTGTACATTTTCTCGACTTTGGAATTCTCCTGCTTCAAGTTCAGTTTGTAACATTATTTGTTGTTCTAATGCTGTTTCGAGCTTTCCTGTAAGCATATCATTTGATGCCATTATCTCTCTAGAATAAAAGAGAATTAATTTTAATTTTGATTTTTATTAATTTTTAATATTAATTTTAATTTTAATTTTAATTTTAATTTTAATTTTGATTTTTATTTTAATTTTGATTTTAATTTTAAATTTAATTTTAATTTTAATTTTAATTTTAATTTTAATTTTAATTTTAATTTTATAAATGAATTTTAATTTTAATATTAATTTTATAAATGAAAATACCTGTGGCGTCGTTCTAATTCATCGTTTAATTGTTCTAATTCTCGTTTTCTTTTCTCAATTTTTTTATAAGAAGTAGATAAATTTTCATTTTTTGATTGAAGTGTAGAAATAGTTTCGTTATTTTCTTGAATCATTTCAGCAGCTTTTCTCTTTAAAGAAGAAAGAAAATATTTATAATTAAATTTATAATTAAATTTATAATTAAATTTATAATTAAATTTATAATTAAATTTATAATTAAATTTATAATTAAATTTATAATTAAATTTATAATTAAATTTATAATTAAATTTATATCAAAATTTATAATTAAATTTATAATTAAATTTATAATTAAATTTATAATTAAATTTATAATTAAATTTATAATTAAATTTATAATTAAATTTATAATTAAATTTATAATTAAATTTATAATTAAATTTATAATTAAATTTATAATTAAATTTAAATTTTTATAAAATTTATAATTAAATTTATAATTAAATTTATAATTAAATTTATAATTAAATTTATAATTAAATTTATAATTAAATTTATAATTAAATTTATAATTAAATTTATAATTAAATTTATAATTAAATTTATAATTAAATTTATATAATTAAATTTATAATTAAATTTATAATTAAATTTATAATTAAATTTATAATTAAATTTATATAATTAAATTTATAATTAAATTTATAATTAAATTTTTATAATTAAATTTATAATTAAATTTATAATTAAATTTTATAATTAAATTTATAATTATAATTAAAAATTTATAATTAAATTTATAATTAAATTTATAATTAAATTTATAATTAAATTTAAATTAAATTTATAATTAAATTTATAATTAAATTTATAATTAAATTTATAATTAAATTTATAATTAAATTTATAATTAAATTTATAATTAAATTTATAATTAAATTTATAATTAAATTTATAATTAAATTTATAATTAAATTTATAATTAAATTTATAATTAAATTTATAATTAAATTTATAATTAAATTTATAATTAAATTTATAATTAAATTTATAATTAAATTTATAATTAAATTTATAATTAAATTTATAATTAAATTTATAATTAAATTTATAATTAAATTTATAATTAAATTTATAATTAAATTTATAATTAAATTTATAATTAAATTTATAATTAAATTTATAATTAAATTTATAATTAAATTTATAATTAAATTTATAATTAAATTTATAATTAAATTTATAATTAAATTTATAATTAAATTTATAATTAAATTTATAATTAAATTTATAATTAAATTTATAATTAAATTTATAATTAAATTTATAATTAAATTTATAATTAAATTTATAATTAAATTTATATCAAAATTTATAATTAAATTTATAATTAAATTTATAATTAAATTTATAATTAAATTTATAATTAAATTTATAATTAAATTTATAATTAAATTTATAATTAAATTTATAATTAAATTTATAATTAAATTTATATCAAAATTTATAATTAAATTTATAATTAAATTTATATCAAAATTTATAATTAAATTTGAAACTAAACTTTAAAATCTGTAAATTGTTCTTGGACATTTTCATAATTTTTTTTTAATTCACTAAGTTTTGTTTCAAGTTCTTCATTTTGTTGTTCAAGTTCTTTTTCAAGATCAATTGAACCTTCTCGATATTCATCAAAACTTTCTTGAACATCTTCTAATTCTTGTTTTGTTCTTTGATAAAGATTTTTCCAATATAAAATTTCTTCTTCAACAGATTCAAATGTTTTTTCGTTATCACTCATAATTATAATAATAATTATAATAATAATTAAAATAATAATTAAAATTTGAATTTATTCTTATCGTTATTTTTTTTTGTTTAAAATGAGAAAAAAGAAAAAAATGAAAAAAAAAAAGAGAAAAAAAATTTTTTTTTATTGTTTTATTTTTGGTTTTTTATCAATATTCTAATTAAAAATTCGAAATTTTTCTTCATTAAAAAATAATTAAATTGAAAATAAAAATTAAAATAAAATAAAAAGGGGGATTATTTCTTAATTTTAATTTATTAAAAAAAAAAAATTTCATTTTTTCTCTTTTTCTTTTTTATCTTTTTTATCTTTCTTTATTTTAATTATTTTTGCTTTTTATTTTCAATTTATTTGAATTTTGATATAAACCAAAAACAAACAAACAAAAATAATAAAAATAATAAAAATAACAACAACAACAAAAACAACATAAAAACAATTCAAAATTTTGATTCATTCAAAAAGACTTTATCAAAACAAAACAAATTAAAACTACAAAAAGCAAAAAATGGGAAACGATTTAGTTTCAAAAAAGATTTCTAAAAAAGGAAATAAAAAATATTTTAAATCAATTCAAGAATCAAAAGAAGCAGTTCTTATAATTGACCATTTAACGCTTATAAATCAAGTAAATCCTTCTTTTATTAAATTATCAGGATATCCTAATGATACACAAATTATTGGAAAGAGAATCTCAGAGATATCAGCTGCACAACAACCACATCTAGGATTACGCTCAGATTTGGCAGTTTTATCTGTTTTAAAAAAAATATTAAAGTTTTTTTTCCAAATTTAAATTTAAAATTTAAATTAAAATTGAATTAAAATTAAAATTAAAATTAAAATTAAATTAAAATTTAATTAAAATTTAATTAAAATTAAAATTAAAATTAAAATTAAAATTAAATTAAAATTAAAATTAAATTAAAATTAAATTAAAATTAAAATTAAAATTAAAATTAAAATTAAATTAAAATTAAATTAAAATTGAATTAAATTAAATTAAATTTAAAATCAAAATTAAATTAAAATTGAATTAAAATTAAAATTAAAATTAATATTAAATTAAAATTAAATCAAAATTAAAATTAAAATTAAAATTAAAATTAAAATTAAAATTAAATTAAAATTAAATTAAAATTGAATTAAATTAAATTAAATTTAAAAATCAAATTAAAATTGAATTAAAATTGAATTAAGATTAAAATTAAAATTAAAATTAAAATTAAAATTGAATTAAAATTGAATTAAAATTAAATTAAATTAAAATTGAATTAAAATTAAATTAAAATTGAATTAAAAATTGAATTAAAATTAAATTAAAATTGAATTAAAACTGAATTAAAATTAAATTAAAATTGAATTAAAATTAAATTAAAATTAAAATTAAATTAAAATTAAAATTTAAATCAAAATTAAATTAAAATTGAATTAAAATTAAATTAAATTAAATTAAATTAAAATTGAATTAAAATTGAATTAAAAATTAAATTAAAAATTAAATTAAAATTAAATTAAATTTAAAATTAAAATTAAAATTAAAATTAAATTAAAATTAAAATTAAAATTAAATTAAAATTAAAATTAATATTAAATTAAATTAAATTAAAATTAAAATTAAATTGAATTCAAATTTAAAAGTTCTGTCTCAGGAACATATCAAACACCTTGGTTTTTTAAATTTCCACACCAAGAAAAAACTGAAATCATTTATACAGTTTGGATAACACTTTTCTCACTAAACAACAAACAATTTGCACAATTAATACTACGAAAAAACGAAACAACAACAGAAAAAACTGCAAAAAAAGAGGATCATCAACCGTCGCCAGTGATTTCTTTATTGGACACACATTCAGGAACTACAACGGATTCAACGGAAGATGAGGACACTCAAGAAGCCGATAAACGGTTTGAAGAACAGAACCAAGAGGAGCCAGAAGAGGTTCTGAACCAACATATCGAGCTGATTCAACAAAAATTGGAACTTGTCAAAGATCCGGCAAATCAAGAAAAAATTCGAAATCATTTAAAAGAAGTTTTTGATTCAATGTTTGATGCCTTTCATTATAAAAACGAACAGATCTCTAAGATTAAAGATAGGCTTGACCGAGAACGTGCCGAGCATCAGAAAAAGTATGAGAAATTGGAGCAGCATTTGCAGAGACGACTTGGAGGAATCAAAACGGAAAAAAATGTCAAAAAAACCGTTTTGGATGAAAATCAAATTATTAAGAATAAGTTGACAAGACTTCTTCTTGTTCTTGATCGTCAGTCGGAAGTCACAAAGGAATTGTATAGATTGATTGAAGAAAGAGATGAGAAGGAAAAGGAAGATTCAAACGAAGATATTCGAAATATTGAGATTGAAATGAATGAAAACTCAAATGAAAATTTAAATGAAAACACAAATGAAAACACAAATGAAAATTTAAATGAAAATTCAAATGAAAATGAAAATGAAAATAATGAAAAATAATAATGAAAAATAGCATTTTAAAAAGGAATTTTTCTCATTCCTCTTTTTTTTTCTGAATTTTTAGTATAAATTTTTTAAAATCCAAAATGTTTTAAATTTAATTTGGTTTTTTCTTTAAAAAAAAGAAAGGTTTTTTATTGGTTTTTTTTTTTTGATCGAAATGAAAAAAAACGAAAAAAAAATTTGAAAGAAAAAATTTTTCGAAGAAAAAAAAAAAAGTAAAAAAGTAAAAAAGTAAAAAAGTAAAAAGTAAAAAAGAAAGAAATCCAAAGAAAGAAGAAAGGAAAAACAAACTAATTATTTGTTAAAGTTAGTGGATCTGTCTTTGTAATGAGTATGGAGGAGTTTATGGGATTTATGGGAAAGGGGTTTTTCAAGGAAGAATTTATAGAGACGTTGAATTGAAGGATTGACATGAGATTTTTTCATTTCTTTAGTATCATCAATTTTATAGATACCATTCATTCTTTTAAGAAGATAGTCAGCAGAGATAGATTTTGGCTCACCTCCGCCACCGATGCAACCTCCTTTGCAGACCATGAACTCAACGAAGTGGTGACTGACTTCTCCCTTCTTCATTTTTTCGATATATTTATGGATGTTAGCGGCACCATGAACAACAGCGACCTTAAAGTCTATGCCGTTGAAGTCGATGTGAGCCTCTTTCATTGAATCAAAACCTCTTACAGGAGTGAAGTGCATTGTTGGGAGCGGGGAGCCTGTGCCAATTTCATAGGCGGTTCTCAAAGCAGCTTCCATAACGCCGCCTGTGTTTGCGAAGATGTCGGCAGCTCCAGTGGATTCTCCAAGTGGATCATCATGGGGGATTTCTTTAAGAGAAGCAAACGGAATGTTGTTGAGTTTGATGAGTTTTCCCAGCTCGCGGGTCGTGAGCACAAAGTCTGTTTCGGGGGTTCCGTCATCAAGGGTCAATTGAGGACGCGTAATTTCGTCCTTTTTGGCTGTGCAGGGCATCACTGAAACTGACACGATTTTTTTTGGATCAACCCCCATTTTTTGAGCCCAGTACCGTTTGATCAACGACCCCATCATTCCCTGAGGCGATCGAGCGGATGAAAGATTTGGAATCAGTTCGGGATATAGTTTTTCGACCATGTTGATCCAAGCAGGACAGCATGAGGTAAACATCGGCAACACCCCTTTGTTCGCTACTCGATCAAGAAGCTCGCTTCCCTCTTCAAGAATCGTCAGATCCGCAGTGAAGTTGGTGTCAAATACTGCGTCTGCTCCAAGCTCTCGTAATGCAGCCGCGAGCTTTCCTGTGGAGATTGTCCCAGGCTCCATCCCAAACTCCTCGCTGATCGCAACTCGTGTTGCTGGTGCAGTTTGGAAAACTACAATGCGTCCGTCCTTGTTCTTAAGTATATTGTGCACCTCCCGCACACACGAGTTCTCCGTGATAGCCCCCACAGGACAATAGAACGAACACTGTCCGCAATTGATGCAAGTCGTGGTTCCAATAGGAAGTCCAAATGCCGTTTCTGGAACAGAAGTGTCCCCTCTCCCGGCAAATCCTAAAATGTTCATTCCTTGTAAAACCGAGCATGCTCGCACACATCTCCCGCACATAACACACTTCTCCATATCTCGCAGAACAGAAGGTGAACTACGATCAACGGCTTCCCGATTTTCATTCATTTTGCCCCCGAATTTTCCTTTAATGTCATAAATATACGCTAATTTCTGCAATTCGCATCTCCCGCTTGACTCGCATCCCGTACATTCCTGTGGGTGGCTTGAAAGTAAAAGCTCAAGGTTTGTTTTCACCGTGTTGATTACCCGCGGTGTGTTTGTCTGAATCTCCATATCTTGCGCTACTGGGGTCGTGCATGCCGGTGATAATTTTCCTGAGTTGTTAATGTCAACTAGGCATAACCGACATTTACCAACAGGTGGAAGCATTGGATGATAACATAAAGTTGGCACTGGCACCCCGTATTTTCGACATGCTTCTATTATTGTTGTCCCTTTTTCTGCTTCACAAAGTTTGTCATTGATTTTAAAGACAACTGTGTTTTTCATTGTTGTTGTCAATGCTTGTTTGAAAATTGGTATTTTTGAAAGTATTTCTTGTTTTGTAAAATGTTTTGCTGTTAACATTTTATGGTTTTTTTTTTTAATTTTTTTGACTTTTTTGTTGCTTTTTATAAAATTTTTTTTTATTTAAATGTAAAAAAAAAAATGATTTGTAAAAATTTTTTTTTTAATTTTTTATTTATTAATTTTTAATTAATTTTTTTTGTTTTTTAGAAGTATGTATAAATTTATATCCCCATATTGTTTCTATTATTAATTTTTTTTTTTCATTTTTTATTATTTCATTTTTTTAATTAATAATGAAAAAACAAGAACAAGAATTAGAAGAAAAAGAAAAAGAAAAAGAATTAAAAGAAAAAGAAGAAAAAGAACAAGAAAAAGAATTAAAAGAAGATTTAAAACCTTTTCGTAAAGCAGGAATTATGTTCGTTTCTTCTATTATTTTCCTCTTTTGAAACTTTTTTTTTTAAATCTTTTTCATAATTCTTTTTTAAAATTTTAACATTTAAAATATAGAGAGGATTATAAACCAGAACCTCTTTCAACTTGGCTTAGAGAAATTCAAAATCACACTATTAGATATTGTGAACATATGAAGTAAAATTTTATAATATTATTTATAATTTAATTTATAATTTTATTTATAATTTTATTTATAATTTTATTTATAATTTAATTTATAATTTTATTTATAATTTTATTTATAATTTTATTTATAATTTTATTTATAATTTTATTTATAATTTTATTTATAATTTAATTTATAATTTAATTTATAATTTTATTTATAATTTTATTTATAATTTTATTTATAATTTAATTTATAATTTAATTTATAATTTAATTTATAATTTAATTTATAATTTAATTTATATTTTTATTTATATTTTTATTTATAATTTAATTTATATTTTTATTTATAATTTTATTTATAATTTTATTTATAATTTTATTTATAATTTTATTTATAATTTTATTTATAATTTTATTTATAATTTTATTTATAATTTTTATTTATAATTTTATTTATAATTTAATTTACAATTTTTATTTATAATTTAATTTATAATATAATTTATAATTTTTATTTATAATTTTATTTATAATATTATTTATAATTTAATTTATTATTTTTATTTATAATTTTTATTTATAATTTTATTTTATAATTTAATTTATAATTTTAATTTATAATTTTATTTATAATTTTATTTATAATTTAATTTATAATTTTATTTATAATTTTATTTATAATTTTATTTATAATTTTATTTATAATTTTATTTATAATTTTATTTTATAATTTTATTTATAATTTTATTTATAATTTTTATTTATAATTTTAATTTATAATTTAATTTATAATTTTATTTATAATTTTATTTATAATTTAATTTATAATTTTAATTTATAATTTTAATTTATAATTTAATTTATAATTTAATTTATAATTTAATTTATATTTTTATTTATATTTTTATTTATAATTTAATTTATATTTATTTATAATTTTATTTATAATTTTATTTATAATTTTATTTATAATTTTATTTATAATTTTATTTATAATTTTATTTATAATTTTATTTATAATTTTATTTATAATTTAATTTATAATTTAATTTATAATTTATTTATAATTTTATTTATAATTTTATTTATAATTTTATTTATAATTTTATTTATAATTTTATTTATAATTTAATTTATAATTTTAATTTATAATTTTATTTATAATTTTATTTATAATTTAATTTATAATTTTATTTATAATTTTATTTATAATTTTATTTATAATTTTATTTATAATATAATTTATAATTTTATTTATAATTTTATTTATAATTTAATTTATAAATAATCAGTTATGTTACTCCATCAGGAGTAAAATGGGAATTTAATTCAAAATTTGTGGAAAAACAAGCTCAAAATTGTGTTATGTATAAAGAAAAACCAGAACTTGGACCTAATCCAAATTATGAAACAAAAGTTAATGTTGTTGATTCAGATTGCTTAGTTGCAGCATATGAAATTTTACAAAGAACAAAATCCCAACCTATTGTTTTAAACATGGCAAATCCTTTTGTTCCAGGAGGAGTATTTTATCTTTTATCTTATAATTTAAAATCAAATTCAAATTCAAATTCAAATTCAAATTCAAATTCAAATTCAAAATTAAATTCAAATTAAAATTAAATTCAAAATTAAAATTAAAATTAAAATTTAAATTCAAAATTAAAATTTAAAATCAAAAAGGGATATAAAGCTGGAGCAAGAGCACAAGAAGAAAATATTTTTCGAAGATCAAACTATTATCAACTATTAGAAGATCCAAAAAAAAAATTTGATCCAAAAAGAAAATGGAAATATCCAATTCCTACAAATGGTTGTGTTTATTCGCCGAAGTAAATTTTAAAATAAAAATAAATAAAAATCAATTAAAATTCAAAATATTTCAAATAATTTTTAATTTAAAGTGTAATTATATTCCGAGATGAAGAAAAAAAGAAATACCAATTTCTTGAGGAACCTTATTTACTATCATTTGTTGCTTCTGCTGCTCCACATGATTCCAAACTTATAAATCGAAAAGGAGAATATCGATTACATCCAGATGATGAAAGAGTAACAAAAAGGAAAATAGAGTCACTATTAGCTTGTTGTGCTAATCATGGACATGAATATATTGTTTTATCTGCTTATGGATGTGGCGCTTTCGGTAATCCTGCTAAACATATGGCAGAATTGTTTTATAATACTTTGTTTTCTGAAGAGTTTAATGGAAGATTTAAAGAAGTTGTTTTTGCAATTTTTGATGATTTACATATTAATTCTTTTGTTAATCCAAATGGAAATTTTTATCCTTTCTTTCTTAAATTTATGGGAAAAGCTCCTCAAAAACTTCAATCTTATCAAGAGAGAAAAAAAAATTTAGAAAATCAAACAGAAGCTATTATTGGTGATGGAGATTATGATGAAAGTGATGATGAAAGTAATGATGAAGTTAATAATGAAAATGAAATTAAGAAAGAAGATGAAGTTAAAAAAGAAAATGAAATTAAAAAAGAAGATGAAATTAAAAAAGAAAATGAAATTAATAAAGAAAATGAAATTAAAAAAGAAGATGAAATTAATAAAGAAAATGAAATTAAAAAAGAAAATGAAATTAAAAAAGAAAATGAAATTAAGAAAGAAAATGAAATTAAAAAAGAAAATGAAATTAAAAAAGAAAATGAAATTAAAAAAGAAAATGAAATTAAAAAAGAAAATGAAATTAAAAAAGAAGATAAAGAAAATTAAGAAAAATTATAAAATTGGAGTTTTTATTCTTCTTTTTTTCATTAAAAAAAAAAGCAAACCCATTTTTTTCATCACAAAATTTCATAATTATTTATTTGAATACCAAAATAGAAAAGAAAATAAAAAGAAAATAAAAAAGGAAATAGAAAAGAAAATAGAAAAGAAATTATTGTGATTCATTTCGGA
Organism: Anaeramoeba ignava; assembly: GCA_028826165.1. Lineage (NCBI taxonomy): Eukaryota > Anaeramoebidae > Anaeramoeba > Anaeramoeba ignava. Next base: position 276,809 of record JAPDFW010000082.1, on the reverse strand, counting down.
TAAAATGTTTTTGTTCAAGAAACTCACATGAAATTGCATTTTTTTTTAATCTCTTTTTTGTCAATCTTTTTTTGTGAATTTCTATTTGAATTGTTTGAAGTATTTGAATTGTTTGAAGTGTTTGAATTGTTTGAATTGTTTGAAGTATTTGAAGTATTTGAAGTGTTTGAAGTATTTGAAGTATTTGGTGGATTTGGAATTGGAGATGAATTAAAAGTAAAAGGTAATAAATTCTGATCATTGAAATCTGGATTTAACAAATGAATCCTTCTTTCCGTTTCTTTTTTTTGCCTTTCTTCTTCTTCCTTTTTCTTTTTTTCTTTTTCCAAATTCTTTTGAATTTCAGTTTCTCTTTTCTTTCGATAATTTTGAGCAAGTTCTTTAACAACATCAAGCTCACCTTGACAAACATCATCGAAATCAGGATTTTTATCCAAATCATTCTGGAAAATAAATTCAAGACAAGCAGTTCTCAAAGAATTCAAATCAAGAGTAAGAGCCTTTTCAAAAATATCAGGAAGAGTATTCATATCAATTTTTTGGATCAAAATTTTTTCAATTTGCCAATCCAACAAATTATTTGAAAGACCAAAATAATCGGAAATACCGAGTAAAGCAATGTAGTCTTTAAGATCCAAGTTATCCTGAATAGAATCAGTATAAAGAAAGTAAATAAAATGTTCAAGCATTTCTGGAGATAATCCACTCATATCATTCACTTCATCGCTTGTATCATCGGCAGAAAAAAGAAGTCCTCTAAATAATTCGGATCTTGATATCAAAATAGACTTATGAACCCGGATTCTTTTCTCTTGGCAAATTATTGTGAATGTTTTTGATTCTTCTTCCAAATAAAGTTTTTTGAAATTTTCTCCCAAATGCGTTTTCTTGAACAATTCTTTTGCAGAACATAAATCCTCGAGCTCTTGAAGCCCTAATTTACTCGCTAATGCTTGGAGTTTATCATTCAAATCCGTGTATTCGCAACTGTATTTATCGTAATAAATATATTCTAAAAGTAATTTCACTACTTCATATTCTTCCAATTTCACAATTTGCAAGAAAAAATTTTTGCTAAATTTTCGTGGTAAAAATCGTGCTGCAACAATTTCTGAATGGCACGATATAAATTTCGAATCCATAGTGTCAATTCTGATATCTGTGAATTCTTCTCTAGTTAGAAATCTTTCCATGTCAGAATAAATATTCATTTCAAATTGATACACAAATGCATCACTAAATGCTGCTGAATTAAGTGAGAATTCTGAGTTGGAATTCATTGAAGTTACTCCAAAAAATATAATCATTTTAGATTCAGAAATTACTGCTGAATGGTCATCTTTTTATTTTTATTTAATTAAATGAAAATCAAAATATTAAATTAAATCAAATCAAAAAATATTAAATCAAAATATTAAATGAAAATGAATCAAAAAATATTAAATTAAATCAAAATATTAAATTAAATCAAAATATTCAATTAAATCAAAAAATTAAATTAAATCAAAATATTCAATTAAATCAAAATATTTAATTAAATCAAAAAATATTAAATTAAATCAAAATATTCAATGAAAATAAATCAAAAAATATTAAATTAAATCAAAATATTTAATTAAATCAAAATATTTAATTAAATCAAAATATTAAATTAAATTAAATCAAAAAATATTTAATTAAATTTGGAGAATAATTTATTTACCTCGTGGATCAGGTGCTGTTCCTTCTCGTGGGACAATTTCATGCCATTTATTTTCAAGAAAATTATAATTGAAAATTGTTCCAAATGTTCCTACTTTCCTTTCAGAACCACCAAAAGTAACCATTTCATGATATTTTATTATTGCAGAATGAGATTCTCGATTTGGTGGTGGAGGACCATTAACTTTAATTTCAGACCATTTTTTATTTGCTGAATATATTTTGATTTTAAATATATTTTGATTATAAATATATTTTGATTTTAATTATATTTGATATAAATATATTTAATATTAAATATATTTTGATTTTAAATATAATTTTAAATATATTTTGATTTTAATTATTTTTAATTATAAATATATTTGATATTAAATATATTTAATTATAAATATATTTGATATTAAATATTTTTACGGAAATCATAACGTATAAAACGATTATTTGATGCTCCATGGGAATAACCTCCATAAATAAAACAAGAATGACCATAAACAACAGCTGTATGACTTGAATCTGAATAAAAAAGAGGATCATCAATCGCAACTCTTGTCCATGTATTTGATAAGAAATTATAAATATGAAAAGAACTTCCAGAACTGAAAAATCCAGTTTTTCCATAAACAAGCATTTCGCTTTAAATTTAATTTAGATTTAGATTTAAATTTTGATTTAGATTTTGATTTTGATTTTGATTTTGATTTTGATTTTGATTTTGATTTTGATTTTTTTAGATTTTGATTTTGATTTTGATTTTGATTTTGATTTTGATTTTAGATTTTGATTTTGATTTTGATTTTGATTTAGATTTTGATTTTAATTTAGATTTTGATTTTGATTTTGATTTTGATTTTGATTTTGATTTTGATTTAGATTTAGATTTTAATTTAGATTTTGATTTTGATTTTGATTTAGATTTAGATTTAGATTTAGATTTAGATTTAGATTTAGATTTTGATTTTGATTTAGATTTAGATTTAGATTTTGATTTAGATTTTAATTTTGATTTAGATTTTGATTTTAATTTTGATTTTGATTTTGATTTTGATTTTTATTTTGATTTTGATTTTGATTTTGATTTTGATTTTGATTTTGATTTTGATTTTGATTTAGATTTAGATTTAGATTTAGATTTAGATTTAGATTTAGATTTAGATTTTGATTTTGATTTAGATTTAAATTTTGATTTTAATTTAGATTTTGATTTAGATTTAGATTTAGATTTAGATTTAATTTGATTTAGATTTAGATTTTGATTTTAATTTTGATTTTAGATTTTGATTTTAATTTTGATTTTGATCATTACTCTTTATAAACAACAGCAGTATGATATCGATAATTATTTGGTAATTCTCCTTCACATTTTACAACAGTCCAAATACCAGTTGCTTTAATTATTTAATTAATTATTTAATTATTTATTTATTTATTTAACAAAAAAATAAAATGAGAAAAAAAAATTAAAAAGCAAAAAAATACTTTCTAGAAAAGAACTTACCAAATTCAAACATATAAAAGGGATTTTCATTACCTCCATAACCTAAAAATAATTAAATCAAGAATTAGATATATATTAATAAATTATATTTTCATAAATTGAAAAAAAACGGAAAAATTTTTTGGATTAAAAAAAAAATCAAAAAAGAGAAAACAAACCTCCAAAAACAAACATAAAATCGTGATAAACAACAGCAGTATGACCATGTCTTTTGCCAATTATTGATCCCTTTTGAACTACTTCTTTCCATTCACAAGTTTCTTTTTTTTTTAGAAGAAAGAAAAAAAAAAAATAGGAATTAAATTAATGAAAATTTGATAAATAGAATCAATAAAGAAATCAAAATACCAATATCATATTGATAAAGTTCATCGCAATCACCACTATTTGTTGTTGTTCCTCCATGAATCCATACTTTATTTTGGTAAAGAACATGAGCTGGTCGAAATCTTTGAGTAGGAGGTTTAACGTTATTAAATTCAATTGTTTTCCAAGTTTTTTCTGCTTCAATATCTTTTTATCAAATTAATTAATTAATAATAAATAATAATAAATTCAAATTGGTTTAAAATGGAAAAATATTAATAAATGAATTTCGGATCTTTTTCTTTTGTTTTGTTTTTTGTAATTTATAATTTAATACCAAGCATTTTAGTTTTATTTTTTTTTTTAAAAAAATGAAAAAGAAAAATGATTTGAAAAAAAAAAGGGAAAAAAAAATTAAATAATGTTGTTTTATTTTTATTGCATAAAACGTCATCTTTCATCATTAAAATCAAAAAATTAAAAATAAAAATTAAAAATTAAAAATTAAAAGAAAAGAAGAAAAAGATTTCATTTTTTTTCTTTTTCTCTTTTCTCTTTTTTTAATAATCAATAATCATTTAAAAATATAAAATATAAAATAATTAATAGTAATAAAAAATAGTTTGAAATGGCTTGTTCAGGAATTTTAATAATAAATCCAAAAGGAACTATTTTAATATCAAGAATATATAGAGGAGAATTTTCAATAATAAAAATCAAAAATTTTTTTAATAAAATAAGAGAACAAGAAAATGAAAGTGAAAAAAAGCCTATAATTGAGGATCAAGAAGGAACATCTTATATTTTTATAACACACAATTCACTTGATTTTGTAGGAATAGCAAAAACAACAACAAATTTAAATGTGGGAATCATTATAGAATTTCTTTATAAAACAATTCAAGTTTTTCAAGATTATTTTCAAATCGTGAATGAAGAAAGTATAACAGATAATTATGTTTTAATTCATCAATTACTTGATGAAATGATGGATTTTGGTTATCCTCAACTTTCAGAATCTAGTCTACTAAAGGAATATATTTCATCAGAAGCAAATCAATTTGTTGAAAGTAATCAAAAAAATTCAATCACAACTGTTTTAACAAGTGCTGTATCTTGGAGATCTGGAAATGCTATATTTAAAAAGAATGAGGTTTATGTTGATGTGTCTGAAAAACTTCAAATGACAATTTCCTCAACTGGAAGAGTTATTAAGTAAATCAAATCAAATCAACCCAAATCAAATCAAATCAAATTAAATCAAATAAAATCAAATTAAATCAAATTAAATTTAAATCAAATTAAATCAAATAAAATTAAATTAAATCAAATTAAATAAATTTAAATCAAATTAAATCAAATTTAAATTAAATAAAATTAAATTAAATCAAATTAAATTAAATAAAATTAAATTAAATCAAATTAAATCAAATCAAATCAAATTTAAATCAAATTTAAATCAAATTAAATCAAAAGTAAATCAAATCAAATCAACCCAAATCAAATCAAATCAAATCAAATCAAATCAATTTAAATAAAATCAAAATCAAATCAAATCAAATTAAATTCAAATCAAAAAATAAAATCAAATAAAATTAAATTAAATCAAATTAAATTAAATTAAATCAAATCAAATTAAATTTTAAATCAAATTTAAATCAAATTAAATCAAATTAAATCAAATTTAAATCAAATTTAAAAAATCAAATTAAATTAAATTAAATTAAATTAAATCAAATTTAAATTTAAATCAAATTTAAATTTAAATCAAAATTTTAAATCAAATTAAATAAATTTAAATTAAATAAATTTAAATTAAATCAAATTAAATCAAATCAAATCAAAAAAATAAAATCAAATCAAATTAAATCAAATCAAATAAAATTAAATTAAATAAAATCAAATTTAAATCAAATTTAAATCAAATTAAATTAAATTAAATCAAATCAATTTAAATAAAATCAAATTAAATTAAATAAATTTAAATTCAAATTAAATCAAATTAAATTAAATTAAATCAAATTAAATCAAATTAAATCCAAATTAAATCAAATTAAATCCAAATTAAATTAAATTAAATTAAATTAAATCAAATTAAAATAAATCAAACCAAATTAAATCAAATCAAATCAAATTAAATCAAATCAAATCAAAATAAAATCAAATCAAATTAAATTTAAATCAAATTAAATTCAAATCAAATGAAATAATTAGTTCTGAAATCATTGGTTCAATTAAAATGTTCCCTAGATTGACAGGAAATCCAACAGTTCATTTAGGACTTAACGACAAAATTAGACTTTCAGAAACATTAAGTAAAATAAAAAACAATTAAAAAATTAAAATAAAAAATTAAAAATTTTCAAAAGATTCAACAACAGAAAAATCAAAAGCAAATCCGCAAATTGAATTTGATGATCTCAAATTTCATCCATGTGTTAGATTGAAAGAATTTGAATCATCAAGAACAATCACATTCATTCCACCAGATATAAAATTTGAATTAATGTCATACAGAATTTCAGGAAAAGTAAAACCACCATTTCTAGTGGAAACAATGGTTGAAAAACATCCAGGTTCAAGAATTGAATATTTAATCAAAGTAAAATCAATGTTTAATGAAAAATGGGAAGCAAAAAAAGTTTTAGTAATTATTCCTGTTTCTGAATTTGCTGATTCTCCAAAAATTAAAACCTCAAGAGGAAAATGTGATTATCGTCCTGATTTGAATTGCTTGATTTGGTTCTTCAAGATTTTTCAAGGCAAAAAAGAATATACTCTTAAAGCCCATTTCGGTTTATCTTCATTTTCAAAAGATACAAAAACTAAAAATGAAAAACAACCAATTACAATCCAATTTGGAATGCCAAATCATATTCTTTCTGGAATTCGTGTTGAATTTTTAAAAATTTATGAAAAATCAAATTATGAATCCTTTTCTTGGGTTCGTTATATAACTTATTCTCCTGAAAAATTTTATGAAATTCGATTTTGAATTTTGATTTCAATTTTGATTTCAATTTTTAATTTTAATTTGTTTTTTTGGGTTTAATTAATTAAAAATTTTGATTGAGAATTTCAAATGAAGTAAAAAATTATTTTAAAAAGAAAAAAATTATTTTAAAGAAAATTCTTTTTCAATAAATGAATTAAGAAATTAACATTCAAAGCAACATGATCAAGTTCAAGAAAAATTTCAGAATTATGTTGAGCTTCCAAAATAGTTTCCATATGAAGATTAGTAACATAAAGAGGATTTGGTTTATTCTTATAACAAAGTTCGAAATTAAAAATACCAGGTGAAGAAGTAGTTGATATTTTGAAGTAAACAAAAGTTCTTCTTTCTTTTGGAACTTCTGAATCTGATAAAACTCCAATTTTCTCAAGTTCGTTATGAGAAAATTTCATTACTTTCTTTTTTCTTTGTTGAGATCCTTTAAAAGTTTTTTGATTCTTTTCAAATGCTTGTTTTCTGACATTATCCAAATATTCCCTATAAATTCCAAGTTGGTTCTTTAAATAATCAAAATGTCGATCAACACTTTCTTTCACTGACATGAGTAGTGAAGATTCGTTAACAATTCTTTGATGATTGATTTGTCTCTGTTTGATATAATTTGCGACATCAGACCGAAGTTTTTTGAAATTATTATTTTTTGAGATGATTTTTTCTTTCAATAACTTCTTCATATTAAACATGATGCGTTTAATCTTGCGATTTGCTTTTCTGTCTTTTGATGCCTTTGCTTCGTTCCTCAATTTCTGTAAATTTTTTACAAATATTTTAGCATCAACTTCTTCTTCCTTCAATCCATCCAATAATTGTTGATAAATTGTTGCCAACATTTCTTTTGTTTCTTGATACATTTTAAGAACATTTCCTCGTTCTTTCGAGAGTGGATTTGCGTAATGATTTGCTAATGTAAGTTGAACAGTTGGGTTTTGATCTCGATCAAGTTGTTTTGGTGCTTCTCCCATTTTATCAAGTGCAGTTTTTAAAGGATCATTTTCATCTTGAATAACTTTATCTGAATATTTTGCAAATAGTTCATGAATAAAAAACAGTTCATTAAGTGTCACACTAATAGTCACATTCTCTGAGGAAAGTGCGAGAAATTGATCAAGTTCATCATCTGTTTCCAAGTCTGCAACATCGCAAATATCCTCAAGAAATATTGCAAGTTGTTTTTTTTTCTCAACCATAAAATCCCTTAAAATTGCCATATAAATTTCTTTTTTCCCAAATGAATCAACCATGTTTGATAATAACTGTAAGAGTTTTGCAAGAAGTGTTAAATTTCTTCTTGCATTTGGTGTTAATTTTCCTTCTACAATGTGATATGCTGTTGGAGTTACAACTGCTGGATTAAGAAATCTAAGAATAAAAAAACCACCAACAAGTGCAGCAATATCATATTTATCTGCATTAGGGAAAAATTCAAGAGTTAATTTTCTGATTTGTTTACAAATTAAACGAATTCCATAAGGAACCATATCGATTTTGTCTGCAATTAATTGTAATAACTTTAAAAAATAATTTTATAAATAAATTTTAATTTTATAAATAAATTTTAATTTTATAAATAAATTTTAATTTTAATTTTAATTTTATAAATAAATTTTAATTTTAATTTTAATTTTATAAATAAATTTTAATTTTATAAATTTTAATTTTAATTTTAATTTTAATTTTATAAATGAATTTTAATTTAAATTTTGATTTTAATTTGAATTTTAATTTTATAAATGAATTTTAATTTTATAACAAACATCATTAAATAATTCTTGTAATTTTAAAACTCTTGGACCTAATAATTCTATAACTTTTGGATGTTCAGCAGCTTCTTCATAAGTTACTTTCTTTTTCATTTCAGAAGTTATTCCAGTTCTTGATTCTTCTTCATTAACCCATTGTTCATAAATTCTAACAGGATTAATTTCAAGATTAAGCTCTTCATCAGAAGCAATAGCTTGAAGATGATCCGCCAATAATTTTTTCAAGTAAAGTTGACCAGGACCTCTTCTAGTATAAGTAAATAATAATTTTGTAATTGTAGTATTTGCTCTCAATAAAGTATTAGTATGTGTGCAATTTTTAAACTCAGAATAAAGTGCAAGTTCAAATAAATTAAGCAGTAATTTTTCTTCTCTTTGATCATAATGATTTCCATAAATTGTAAACATCACAATTTGAAGTAATTTTTCACATTCGCCGGGATTCACATATCTTGTTACTGTCGCTATATACTTAGGCATGTGATACATTAAATAGAATAATCCACTGTATTGATCCCTTACTCTCTCATCTTTTATTGATATTACTTTTTCTTCTTGATCTTCTATGTTCGATATTTGTACTTCGTTTAATGTAATTCGATTTTTGATTAAAAGTGCGATTTTTTGATCTAATTGTTTGATTTCTTTTTCAATTTCAAAGTTTTTTTTACTTTGAACAGATATTGCTCTTTTTAATTGGTTTAAATCATCAAGATCTAAAAATTTTAATTTTAATTTTAATTTTTATTTTTATTTTATAAATGAATTTTAATTTCAATTTTAATTTTAATTTATAAATGAATTTTAATTTTAATTTAATAAATGAATTTTAATTTTAATTTTATTTTTTAATTTAAATTTTAATTTATAAATGAATTTTAATTTTATAAATGAATTTTAATTTTAATTTTAATTTTAATTTTAATTTAAATTTTAATTTTAATTTTAAATTTATAAATAAATTTTAATTTTAATTTGAATTTTATAAATGAATTTTAATTTTATAAATGAATTTTAAATTTATAAATGAATTTTAATTTTATAAATGAATTTAAATTTTATAAATAAATTTTATTTTTTAATTTAAATTTTAATTTTAATTTTAATTTCGAAATTAATTTAAATTTATAAATGAATTTTAATTTAATAAATAAATTTTAAATTAATAAATACCTTTTTGATAATTCCCTGAAGTTATTTGTGGTTGTATTTCTGGGTTCTTTGTTTGATAAATTTTATTATAATTAGTTTCTTTTGTTTCTTTTTCTTTTATATTTATATATATTTATTTTTTTTAAAAAAGAAAAAAGCAAAAAAAAAAACACAAAAAAAATTTTTTTTATTATTTCTTTTCTTTTGTTTTGTTTTGTTTTAATTTTTAATTATTTTACTTTTAATTTCTTTTATATTTTGATTTTCTTTGTTTGATTCTAATTTATTTGATTGATTTGATTTATTTTCAACTTCTCCAAATGATGGTATAGGAATAATAAAATCATTTTCTTGTTCAATTTTTGGTGTTTGAATAATATTTGTTTCAATTTCGTTATTTTTTTCGATTTTTTCTTTGTTTGGATTAAGAAAATCTGGAATATTTGTCATTATTTTTTTTTTAAAATATTAATTAATTAATTAATTAAAAAAAAACACAAAAAAAAAGAAAGTGAAAATATTATTTGTTTGTTTTTAAAAAAAAAAAATGAAAAAAGAAAAAGAAAAAAAATGAAAAAAAAATAAAAATAATTTTTCCAAATAAAAAAAAATTTTATTTTTGTTTCTTCTCTCTTCTTTTTTCATTTAAATAATAATAATTAAAAATTTCCTTTTAAATCAAAACCCCCTTTTTCTAATTAAATCAAATAATTTATTAAAATCATTTTTTTCTTTTTTATTTTCTTTTTAAAAAAAATGGAAAAACATTTTAAAAAATTTCAATCTTTTTATAAAAAAATTAATCAAGTTTTTGAAGATTGGAAAGAAGTAAATGATTATTCAAAACTTATTATTGAAAAAATTCTTGATATTTCTTCAAGAACATCACTTTTTTTTAAAGAAAAATGTTATGGAATTTTAATAGGATTTTCAAATATTAAAAACGATTTAATTTCAAATCAAATTAAATCAATAGAAAATTTACTTTATGAATTAAGAAAACTAATGCTACAATTTGAAGGAATTTATCAAAATTTTTTATCTATTTATGAAGAAATTTTTAATTATTTTGATAAATATCAATTACAAATGAATAATTTAAATATTTGTTGGGAATCTAAAATTGGACCAGATTTTTTAACAATTTCTTCTTTTTTAGAATTAATTCAAACAAAGAAAAACATTTTTTCTAATTATTTATTAATTAGAGAATGTATTTTAGATGAAATTGAAAAAATTGGTCATGTTTTTAATGAAAAAACTCAAAAGAAATGGGAAGAATTATTTGATTCTTGGAATTAATTTATTAAATATAAAAAAATTTGAATTTGAATTTAAATTTAAATTTCTTTTTCTTTTTCTTTTTCTTTTTGAAAAATTTTTGTTCCACTTTTTTTTTTCAAAATTTTTTTCTCTTTTCGAATAAGAAATTTTTTTTTTTGAAAAATAAAGGAAATTTTTAAATTTAAAACAAAGAAAAGAAAAGAAAAACAAATTATTTTTTAAATTTCAAATTCTTTTGTGATCAAAAAAAATGAAAAAATGAGAAAAGATTTTTTGTTTTTTTTGAAATAATTTAAATTTATTACAAAATTGACATTTATTTTTAAATCATTTTTAAATCATTTATTTTTAAATCATTTTTAAATCATTTTTAATTTATTTTTAGAATCATTTTTAAATTATTTTTAGATTATTTTTAAATTATTTTTAGATTATTCTTAGATTATTTTTAGATTATTTTTAGATTATTTTTAGATTATTTTTAGATTATTTTTAGATTATTTTTAGATTATTTTTAAATTATTTTTAGATTATTTTTAGATTATTTTTAAATTATTTTTAAATCATTTTTAGATTATTTTTAAATTATTTTTAAATTATTTTTAAATTATTTTTAAATTATTTTTAAATTATTTTTAGATTATTTTTAAATTATTTTTAAATTATTTTTAAATTATTTTTTAATTTCAAATTCTTTTGTGATCAAGAAAAATGCGGAAATGAGAAAAGATTTTTTATTTAGGGGATAAAATCTAAATTCTTTTAAATGGATTGTTTTGATTTTTTTTTTCATTTATTTTTAAAAATATTTTTTTTTTCAAATTTAAATTTTTCATTTTTTTTCTTTTTTCTTTTTTAAATATATTTTCTTTATTTGATTTATTATTTTTTTTTTTTCAATTATCATAAAAATAAAAATAAAATAAAAAACGAAAACAAATCAAAAATTATAAATAAAATTAAAAACAAATGAATGATCAAATTGAGAGAATTCCACCTTCAATTTTTTTTAGAATACTTTCATTAATAATAAATATAACTGTTAATTCTACAACAAAAACCCCAAATGTAAATAAATAAAAGAAAAAAAGAAATAATAAAAAACAAAAATTTAAAATAATTTTTCAATTTAAAAAAAAAAAGGATTTAAAAAGAAAAAAGAAATCAAAAGAAAAATTTTATGAAATTACAATATTTATTAAATTTGCAGCTTGGAATACAATTCATAGTTTTACTGAATTACGAAAACTGGCAAAAGATATTCAAAAAGTAAAAAAAATTTATTGAAAAAAAATTTAAATTAAAAAAATTTAATTCAAAAAAAAAACAAAAAAAGAATTCAAAAAATAAATCAAATTTAACAAAAGAAAATATTCAAAATTGGGTTCAAAATCTTTTAATGAATCAAGGATTAGCAACTCTTGAAAATTCAGCTAAAATACATCTTATTCCATTATTAATAAATTTTTTTGAATTTATAAATCGTAATTAAAATAATATTTATATTTTTGAAAAGGAAATGAGAATTAAAATGATTGAAATTTTATATAAAAATAGCTTGGGTTTGTTCTATTTTTCCATATGATGAAATTTTTACAGACTATTTAAATAAAAGACCACTTAGAAGTATTATGATTAAATCAATAAATACAGGAAATACACCATTACATTGTGCAATTTTATCAAGAAATTATAATTCTGTTGAAAGTATTTCTTTTCCAAATTATTTTAGAAATAGAAAAAGAAAAAGAAAATTTTTTTAATTTATATTCTTAATTGTGTTTGCTTTTATTTATGTTTTTTATTATTCAAAAGTTTTATTAAGAAGATTATCAGCAAATTCAAAATTATTAAATATTCAAAATTCTAAAGGAGAAAATGCTTTTCATACAGCATTAAAATTGATGAAATATATTGAAATTGATGAACAGCAACATAAATTGAAAATTGAAATTATCAAAAATTTAGCAAAATATCATTTTGATTACAGTCAAGTAAATTAGATTGAATATTTAATTATAATTACAATTTTTATAATAATTTTTATTTGTTTTTGGATTATAATCTTTTTTTTTAAAAAAAGAAAACAAAAAAAGGACGAAATGTTCTTCATGTTGCAACAAAATATTGTAATGAAGAAATTTTGAAAGTATTAATTGATCGGCATAAAGAGGCAAATTTAGATTTATTATTTGAACCAGATGGTGAAAATAATACACCATTTGCAAATTTAGAAAAAAGATTTGCTAATATTGATTTTGAGAAAGGAGAATTTACAGAAAATGAAGTTTTATTTGAATTTGATAATATTGTTGATTCAAAATCAGAATCAAAATCAGAATCAAAGACCGATTCACTTTCTCGTTCATTAACAGAATCACAAACAGGAAATAAATCAGCTCAAAATGACACAGATGAGAATATTGATACAGAAATTGATTTAGGAACAGAAACAGAATTTAGATTAGGATTAGGTACAGAATTGGGAAGTGGAGGTGAAATGGAACCAGAAATTGATTTTCAAACTAAACTTTTATTTGGAACACCAAGAAAAATTGAACAAAATAAAAATGCTAATGTTAATGTTAATATGTTCCAAAATTTATCAGATACTCAACTTCAAATTGAGATTGATAGATTATCTAAATTGAATATTGAAAATCAAACAAAGATTGAGAAACTTTTACAAGAACTTGAAGAAGTTGAAAATGAAAATGAAAATATAAATTTAATTGAAAATGAAAATATAAATTTAATTGAAAATGAAAATATAAATTTAATTCAAAATGAAAATATTCAAAATGAAAATATTGAAGATGAAGATGAAGATGAAGATGATTGGGTTATTCCTGATTCTCCTGGCTTTAAAAATACTCCTCCTTCAAATAAGTAAGAATAAATATAAATATAAAATAATATAAAATAAATTAATCCAAATTTTAAAAAATTAAAATTGTTTTTCTTTATTCATTCATTTTTAATATTTCTTAATTAAGTAATCAAAATAATTCTCAACAAAATGAAATTCAATCAAGTGATTTTTCTGAAAATGATTCTTTACCTAAAAATGAAGAAACAAATTCAAATATTTCAACACAATTTGAAGGTTATTTTCCAACTTTTGAATCAGATGAAGAATTTAACAAACAAGAAATGATTAAAGAAGAATTTATAAATTCCTTATTTAATTCTCAAATATTTGAATCAGATTTTGATTTAGATCCAAAAAATTCATTATTTAATGAAGAAAAAGAAAAACAAAAACAAAATTCAAAACAAAAATCAAAAGAAAAAGAAAAAGAAAAACAAAATTCAAAAGAAAAACGTTCACATTCACCTCATTCTCTTCCTGAAAGAACAGTAGTTTCCTTTGATTTTAAAAATATGATTGATTCATTAGAAATTGATTCTAATAAAAATAGATCCGATTTTGATATAAAAAAATTTCACAATAAAAAAGAAAACAACGAAATTGATTTAACTAGTCAACAAAATCGAACTAAAAATAAAAACAAAGAAAATCCAAAAAGTAAATCCAAAAAAGATGTAGCTTTAGTAAGATTTTTCCAAGGAAGTGGAAACAAGAGAAATAGAAATAGAATTCTTAGAAATTCTTTATCACATTCAGAATCAGTAACTGTTCATGATTTTTTTAATAATATGAAAGCAAAAAATTGTGAAAGTGAAACAGTTCGACTTGTAAAATTACAATTTTTTATCAATCTTTATATAAAACATTTACTTAATTTTACTGTTAATGAATATGAACAAGATTATGAATCAAAATCACAAAATCTTGAAAAATATTCTTCATTAAAAGCAAATCAACTTCTTTTTTGGTTTCATGTTCATAATTATCAACAATTTTGTTTGTTATGGGAAGATTCAATTGCAAAAATTCATGCTGAATATATAATTAATAATTTTCTTAAAGAAGATTCACAAAATACAATTAATATTCCTCAAGAAATTCAACAAAATATTTTATCACAATTAAATCAAATGGGAGAAAATCCAGTTGCAACTCTTTTTGATGAAGCTTTAAAAATTGTTCATTCAAGTTTAATATCTGATAAAATTCTTCATTATAGATTTTTAAGAAGTTTACATTATAAAGAACTTTTATCTGAAATTAATGAATATAAAGGATTATCTTCTCAAAATAAAAATAACAATAATAATAATAATAGTGTAAAATTCTAAATTAAATTAAATTAAATTAAATTGGATTTTGTAATCAATTTGTTTTTAAAAAAAGAAGAGAATAAATTTTCTATTTTTTCATTTTTCATTTTTTTCATTTTTCTTATCAAAATGAAACAAAATTTTTCAAAATTTATCAGTTTTTTATTTTACTTTTCTTTAATTTTAGAAGTTTTTGGTGATTCAAGTGTTTCAATTATTGGAAGATTTGTTTTTGATTCAAAAGAAAATTGTGCAATAATTGATTGGCCAGTACAAAAAAAAAATAACAATAAATAATAAAAAATCAAAACAATTCACAAAAAAAAATTAACTAAAATCAATTCTTATCCAAAATAAACAGGGAGTTTATTTACAATTTAATGTTTCATCAACACAAGAAATTTGGGTTGAATTTGATGATGTTCAAAAATTTCCTCAAAACAAAAGATCATTAGAAGCTGATACAACATCCAATATTTTCCAAATAATAATTCAATCATTCAATTCAAAAATTAATATAACTTCAGAACTTAAATTAATTGTAAATGAAGGAAAAACAAGATATCAGATTGCTTCTAATTTGGATCCTTCACAAACTTATAGCGTTAGTTTATATAAAAGAACAGAAGCTTTATCAATTGCAAAATTTTATAGAGCCATTATTGATGGTGGAATAAATTTATATGTCAATCCAGAATCAAAAAGTTTAAAAAATCGAAAACTTGAATTTATTGGTAAAACAAAAAACAAAAAACATTTATTAATTTTTTAATTTAATTTTTTATCCGATTTCAAATTTTAATTTTTTTGAATTTCTGTTTAAAGGTGATTCAGTAGTTGCTGGATATGGAGATGAGTGTAAATCTATTGATGAACCATTTAGGTATTTATATTTATATTTATATTTATTTTTATTTTAAATATTTTAAATATTTATTTTTATTTTTATTTTTATTTAGTGCAGAAACTGAAGACGTTTATCTTGCTTGTAAATATTTATATTTATATTTTTATATTTATATTTATATTTATATTTATATATTTATATTCCCAAAATAGATGGACCTGTTGTAAGAATAAATTGGAAAATAAAATTAATAATTAAACCACAAATTATTTTTCGTTCAATTCAAAAATAACATTTTAATTTTAGGTTTCTAGATATTTTGATGCTGATTATTTTATTGAAGCTATTTCTGGAATTGGAGTTGTTAGAAATTATGGCGATCCAAATAAAACATCAGCACGTCCTTTTGGATTTTATATGAATAGTAGTCTCCGTTCAAATACATCAGAACAATATTCATGGGATTATTCAAAATGGCAACCAGATGCAATGGTACTTCATCTTGGTGGAAATGATTATTCTACATTGCGTATATTTTCATATTTTCAGATATTCTTATATTTTTATATTCATTTTTTTTTTAATTCTCTGAATTTTTTTTACTATCTTAATAATAGCTCATCCAGATGATGATGTTTTTATCAAAGGATATCGTGATTTAATATCACATTATCGATATTTTTATGGAGATATCCCAATGTTTATAACTACTGGTCCAATGTATTTATTTAAATATTATTTTAAATATTATTTTGAATATTATTTTAAATATTATTTTAAATATTATTTTAAATATTATTTTAAATATTATTTTAAATATTATTTTAAATATTATTTTAAATATTATTTTGAATATTATTTTGAATATTATTTTGAATATTTTTTTAAATATTATTTTAAATATTATTTTAAATATTAATTTGAATATTATTTTGAATATTATTTTAAATATTATTTTGAATATTAATTTGAATATTAATTTAAATATTAATTTAAATATTATTTTAAATATTATTTTAAATATTATTTTAAATATTAATTTAAATATTATTTTAAATATTATTTTAAATATTATTTTTAAATATTAATTTAAATATTATTTTGAATATTATTTTAAATATTAATTTGAATATTATTTTAAATATTATTTTAAATATTATTTTGAATATTATTTTAAATATTATTTTAAATATTATTTTTAAATATTATTTTAAATATTATTTTGAATATTATTTTAAATATTATTTTAAATATTAATTTGAATATTATTTTAAATATTATTTTGAATATTATTTTGAATATTAATTTGAATATTATTTTAAATATTAATTTAAATATTATTTTGAATATTATTTTGAATATTATTTCGAATATTATTTTAAATATTATTTTAAATATTATTTTAAATATTATTTTGAATATTATTTTAAATATTATTTTAAATATTATTTTGAATATTATTTTGAATATTATTTTGAATATTATTTTGAATATTATTTTGAATATTATTTTAAATATTAATTTGAATATTAATATAAATATTATTTTGAATATTATTTTAAATATTATTTTAAATATTATTTTGAATATTATTTTGAATATTAAAAGGTATGGTGATCCAGTTAAATTAATTCAAGAAATTATCTCACTTGAACAACCAAATGTCTATTTTGTTAATTGGACAAATATTCTTACTCCAGATCTTGAAGGTTGCCAAACACAGTTTGTTATTTTTTTGTTTTTAAATAATACTTTATAATTTTTACTAACAAATTTAATTTTCTTGTTTTTTTTTAGTGTAATTTGATTAAGTTTTTTTTTTGGTTGTTTAAAGAATTTTTTCTTATTTTAAAGTTTTTTTTTTTGAATAGCCTGTAATTTTGGAATCTTTTTTTTTAATTTTTAATTAATAATTTTTAAATTAATTTTTCCTTTCCTCTTTTTTTTTTAGAATGTTGAAGCTCATGCAATAATGTCAAATATTTTAATTAAAAGTATTCAACAAGTGCTTGGTTGGTGATTTAATTTGATTCAAATAATTTTTTTTTAAAATTTGAATTTTTTTTTAAATCCTTGATTTTTTCCATCCAATTTTATTTTGGATAATTTTTTTTTTGAATTTTGAATTTGAAAAAAAAAAGAAAAAAAAGAAAAAAAAATTAATCGAAAGGAAGATCATTAACGAAACGATAAGCTAAATTATGAGTGTGTTTTGCTTGATCAACCTAATAATATTATTATGGTTAATAAAGGAAAAAACAGAATTCAATTAAATTTCATTTTTTGATTTTAAATCAAATATTTTTAAATCAAATATTTAAATCAATATTCAAATTAATATTTAAATTAATATATTTAAATTAATATTTAAATCAAATATTTAAATTAATATTTAAATAAATATTTAAATCAAATATTGAAATTAATATTTAAATCAATATTTAAATTAATATTTAAATAAATATTTAAATTAATATTTAAATCAATATTTAAATTAATATTTAAATCAAATATTTAAATTAATATTTAAATTGATTTTTAAAAAATTCTTACAACTCTATTTTGTTTTTGAAAAAAAGGAAAATTGAAATTAGTAAAAATAATAAAAATGAAATTTATTTTGAAGATTAATTACCCTAAATGACCAGCACCAACAATTGTTCCAAACCAAAGATTTTTATAGTGCTTAACAAAACCAGCCATTTCATCATCAACTTTCCAAATAATTCTTGTAGAATTATTAAAATCATCCATATATTCCCAATTGACATTACTCAAAAAATTCAAAGAACCAACCAAAGTAATGATTAAATCAAATTGACCAGTATATAAGAAAATCTTGGTTCCATTTGCCAAAAGAGCCTCGAAATCTGATTTAACTGATTTGGGCATATCTTCGTATAAATAATGAGTTGGAGGACCATCACAATCCCACCAAGTTGTATTCAAATCAACTCCAAATGTTTCTTTTGTTGAGTTTGATTGCATAAAGTTATCTAATGCTGTGAAATTATAATCTCCATATAATCTTATATCGTAAACATTTACACCTCCAGACATGTTAACAATTTCTCCCCAAATATCAATCATGCAATTTGCTGCATCTAACCAACTTTCATTTTGCATTAAATTTACGCATTCAAGTTCTTTTGCATGAATTATTGGATATTGTAACTCTCCAATTAATCCAGTTGCATATGCATAATATGAATAATTCATTTGACTTACTGGATCTGTTATTCCATCACCTAATATATAAATTAAAATTATAATTAAAATTAAAATTATAATTAAAATTCATTTTGAAAATTCAAATTAAAATTAAAATTAAAATTAATATTAAAATTAAAAATAAAATTATAATTCAAATTAAAATTAAAATTAAAATTAAAATTAAATTTAGAAATTAAAATTAAAATTCATTTTGAAAATTAAAATTAAAATTAAAATTAAAATTATAATTAAATTTAGAAATTAAAATAAAAATAAAATTAAAATTAAAATTCGTTTTGAAAATTAAAATTAAAATTATAATCAAAATTAAATTTAAAATTAAAATTCATTTTTAAAATTAAAATTAAAATTATAATTAAAATTAAAATTAAAATTAAAATTAAATTTAAAATTAAAATTAAAATTAAAATTAAAATTAAAATTCATTTATAAAATTAAAATTAAAATTAAAATTAAAATTATAATTAAAATTAAAAATAAAATTAAAATTCATTTTGAAAATTAAAATTAAAATTAAAATTAAAATCATAATTAAAATTAAAATTAAAATTAAAATTCAAATTAAAATTAAAATTAAAATTAAAATTATAATTAAAATTAAAAATAAAATTAAAATTCATTTTGAAAATTAAAATTATAATTAAAATTAAAATCAAAATTAAAATTAAAATTAAAATTAAAATTAAAATTCATTTATAAAATTAAAATTAGTTTTGGAAAACTTACCAATAATCACTCCTTTCAAATTAATAACAAAACCTTCTTGTAAAATCTTATATCCCAAAGCAGGAATATATTTACCACAATAACTAGCACCATAAATATAAAAATCTTTATCTTGTGAGATATTATATTTATCAAAAAAGACCAATAAAGAAGTATAAAGTTGTTGAGAAACCAAAGATTGGTTAGTAGGATAACCATCCGGATCATCAATATAAGAATAACCAGAACCAACAGGATTATCAATAAAGAGAAGATTGAAGATATCAGTCCATGCATTAGAGTTGTTTATAAAGGATCCATCAGGTTGGATCAAAGATGGTCCAAGAGCAAGAAAAAGATCATCTGAAGATGAACATCCTGGTCCTCCTGCTAGTACTAACTGCAATGGATTGCTCGTGTTTCGTTCTATATAAACAAAAAATAGATACGCTCCTGATGTCTCGTTTGCTAATATATATCCTGAATAACATGTGTATCCTGCAATTTCTGTTTCTGTTTCGTTTCGTGTTTCTTCTTTTGTTATGTTGTTTATTACTACTTTGGGATGTGTCTTGATTGTTTGTAGTAAAAATATTGCTGTTATGATGTAAGTTATTAAATTTAAATTCATTTTTTTTTTAAAAAAAAGCAAAATGAAAAAAATGAAAAAAATGAAAAAATAAAAAAAACTAAAGAATCGAATAAAAAAATTAAAAATCAAAAATTAAAGAATCGAATAAAAATATAAATAAGAAAAATTGTTTTTTTTCTTTTTATCACTTCACTAAAAAAAAATAACAAAAAGAAACCAAAATAATTCATAGAATATTAATTTTTTATATTCAATTTTTTAAAAAACTTGGAGTAAAAACAGAAATTAAAGAATCTGTTGTTGATGCTAAGTACATTTGATAAGGATGAAAAGAAACTGCATGAACCATTCCAAGTTTCTGAGAAAGAAAAGAATCATAATATCCAACAGTATTAATTAGTTCACCATTTGTATTAAATATCTTTATAAAATCATTATTAGATCCACTATAAAAATTGAAAATTAAATATTAAATATTAAATATTAAATATTAAATATTGAATTGAATTAAATATTAAATATTAAATATTAAATATTAAATATTGAATATTAAATTAAATTAAATATTAAATTGAATTGAATATTGAATTTAATTGAATTGAATTGAATTAAATATTAAATTGAATTGAATATTAAATATTAAATATTCTTTTAAATATTTATTTAAATATTTATTTAAATATTCTTTTGAATATTGAATTAAATATTAAATATTGAATTGAATTGAATTAAATATTAAATATTGAATTGAATTGAATTAAATATTAAATATTCTTTTAAATATTCTTTTAAATATTTATTTAAATATTTATTTAAATATTTATTTAAATATTTATTTAAATATTCTTTTAAATATTCTTTTAAATATATTTCTAAATTACCATGCAATTAAAGGAGAATAATCATGTATTTCAAGTGTTGTCATCAACCCCTGATAAGCTATTAATGTTTTCGTTGCATATGGATTTCTTAAATCCCAAAACTTAATATCACCTTGAACAGAACCAGAAATCAAAACTTCTTCAGATCCAATTTGTTTACAAATATTTAAAACAGTATGACTATGTTCAGAAAAAGAGTGAACCAAAGATCCAGAAGATTTTATTCGAATATCATAAACCAAAAGATTGCCATTATAGGAGCCACCAAATAAAATATTAGGATTTTTAGGATCGTGCTTCAAACAGCTCAATCCACGATCACTATTTGTTGGCAAAGTTTGGTATTCATTCTCAATTTGAACATCCCAAATTTTGATGACACGATTCTCGCCAAATGCCGAAACAAGTCCGTTATGCGGATTCCAATCAAAAACAGCGCTTGATTCCAAAGTAATTGCCTTCTTGTTATCATATGAAGGGAACATCGACCAAGCTGATAAAAGACTTGGATAATTTTTCGAATTTCTTGAATTTGCCTTATTTTTTGTGTTTGATTCAAGATGATTTGGATAGTCTGTTTCTTTTGTGGAAAAGCAATCCTTCCAAATCTTCAAAACTCCGTCTGTTGTTCCAGAAATAACAAACGGATCTGGTGTCAAGTCGTTGATTAGTGATAAGAAAGATATGCGTGATTGTCCCGAATTTCCGTTATTGAATTGATTAACTAATTTTCCGGAGCTTTTTCTCCAATCCCAAATAAATATCTGGTTTTTTTTGTCGCTGCAGACAATCATGGATTCATATGGATGGAAAACCACTGACGAAACTTTGTTTGTGTGACTATTGATCAGTGCGCATTGATCATTTAGCTGGAACTTTGTTTTTTGGTTCACAATTTCTTTGACATTTTCGATCATTGAGTTTTTTGTTTTTTCAATGATATTTTGTGTTCTTAAATTTTTTGGAGTGTTGATTTTGCTTGTTGTATTGGAATGGAAAACAAGATCGTTATTTTTAATCTGGAAAATTTCAGGGACAGAATACAAATCAACACAAAAATCGAAAAGGGTTGATTTAAACGGGATTATTCGTTCTTCTGTGTTGGGGATGTCGAGACTATTATGAAGTGTTCTTCCGTTTTCTCTTGGTGTTTTGTCAGAAATTTTATTTGGTGTTTCGAAAAAGGAATCGACAGCAAAAAAGTTAGTAAATGATTTCGCAAATACTTGAGTTGATTTGTAGGTCTCATCTGTCAGATCTTCGTCTTTGGATTGTGATTCAATATTATTTTGTGAATTTTCTTTTTGCTCATTTTTATCAAGTATTTTTGAAGAGGAGCCTCTTCTTGCTTTTCTTGATTCTTTTGGTAAATTTTTTGTGCTTCCGCGAGGCTTTCTTTTTTCCTCATGTAGTTTGTGATTGGAACTTTTTGGGGTGATCTTGTTTTTTGGTGAATCTTGAGAGATTTCTTTGGAATTGCTATTTATTTGCACATCCTCGATATTTTGTAAATTATCTTTTTGGAATAACATTTTTGCTACTGAATTAGATTGGTTATTTTTGAGGATTTCTTGTTGATTTGCGATTATCGTTAGATCTTCCAAGTTTTCTTTTCTAACAAGAATAGAATATGCGCTTTTGGGAATTTTGGAGAATAAATTTTGAGTTGAAGAGTTTAAACTTCTGTTATTTTGCTGCGCTTTTGATGGATTTGAGCTTTGCATTCTCATTGAATCAAAGATCCCAAATGGAACCCAATAGTACCTTAATTTCGTGATAAAATCTTTCGATATTTTTTGAATTTCGATGTAAGGATCCGTGCTAAATTTCACCAATGTTTTCCACCACAAAGAAAATATTGCTGTATTATGCTCAGAATCAATTTGATCTGTTGGGTCTTTTTTGAATTTAATTAATTCTTCATCAATTTTTAGTGCGACTTGTTGAACTTTTTCTGTAAAAATAAAATAAAATTAAAATATCATAATATAATAAAATAAAATATAAAGTTATTAAAAAGTGGAACAAATTCAAAAATTTGTATCAAAAGAAATTAAAAATGATTCAAACCTTCATGAAGAGAAATCAATTTCGATAAAAACACAAGCAGTTCCATTCTAACAATTGGACTTCCGTCATTTGCAGCTGCTAATAGTGAGACACTAACACTAAATTCTTGTGAATTTCTTGATTCTTCTTCTATATTTTCACTGATTGTATTTGATAATCCATAAATCGAACATGCTCGAATAATTGGGTTTGGATCCTTGAGTAATTTGAGTAATTTATCTGAAATTCCTGCAGAAATTGCTTTTTCTTTAGCTTTTTCATATCCCTCTAATAATTTTGATAAGCATAAACTGCACCATTTTCGAGATTCTGATTTTTCTCCCAATTTTGATAAACAAATTTGCAGTAAATTTGAATTTAAACATCCAATTTTTGCATCTTTGCAATTATTTAATGTAAGTGCAATAACAAAAGCAGCAGCAGATTCAATTTCAGGAGGTAATTGAGGAGCCGACAATAAATCAATAAAATGAACATAACCTTTTTCTTTGACAAGATCGATTTGGCAAGACTAAAAATTTAAAATATTTAAAATATTTAAATTATTTAAATTATTATTCAATAAATATTTAAATTATTTGAAATATTTGAAATGTACTTTATCATAAATTAAAATTTTCCCCCAAATTGCTGCCAAAATCATTTTGATTTCAAGTTCTTGTGTTGGGAGAAGCATCAACATATAAGGAAAAATACCCACAGTTAAAGCTTTATAAACTGCCCAAGAGCCAAGATCCATAAATTTAACAATCAAATGAAGAGCATGTTTACGGTAATTCTGGCTAAGAAGTAGCTGTAGAAGAAAAGGAAGAAGATCAACACCATATTTTATTTTTGTGCCGAACATGATCCAATTCTCAAAACCAATTACATTATCACGGAAGAATGAACTTGGCTTAAAAACATAATTTGGATCTGATAAGAATTCAGGCAGTTGGTAAATACAAGCATCAACAGCAAGATCCCAAGCTTTCCAAAGAGGATGCTGATCTGTTGGAGAGAGTTGCGGAATTGAGAATGGAGTGCAGTTCATTGATTTCAAAATACGCTCAGCAAGCAAGAAATTGCGGAATAGCGCGGCAACAAGAAGATCTTCTCGATACAATTTTTTAAATAAATCATTTGGAAATGAACACCATGCTATCATATCTGTTATTGTTGTGAATATCCAATCAAGTTCCCCCAGCGGAGACAGTCTTTCTAATAGCGTCCCGGGGATTTTGTCAAGATCTTCCACATGAATATTATTCAATAATGTTTTCGAATAAATATTTGAGTAAATATGCCATCTTAATGCAATTTGAATTGGTGTTGTTAGGCAACTTGTGAATAAATCGGCTGGGAACTTCGGATCAACTGGAAGTTCTTGATCGTGTTGGCATGGCGCAAGTAAAATGTAATCTTTTTCTTCAGTTATTTTTGTGTTCATAAATGGGTTTTCTTCAGATAAAAATGCTGAGCGAAGTAAATCTGCTTTTGTGCAATCAAGTACGAAAATTGCCGAGTTTCCAAGCCAGACAAATATTTCATATATTGATACTGGGATGTATTGTGTGTAATCTTTATTAAAAAACCATAATTCTCTATTTTTTGTTGGCTTTGGAACTCCATGTCCATTATAATGAAATAGAATTCTTTCGTTTTGTGAGTATTTTTGGTGTTGAATACATGATTTTCTGAGGTTTTCAACGCATGGATCAAGTAATTTTTCATAATAAATCTTTTAATTTCATAAGTGAATATTAATTTTAATTTTATAAATGAATTTTAATTTTAATTTTAATTTTAATTTTATAAATTAATTATAATTTAATTTTAATTTTAATTTTAATTTTAATTTTAATTTTAATTTTAATTTTAATTTTAATTTTATTTTAATTTTAATTTTATAAATGAATTTTAGTATAAATTAATTATAATTTAATTTTAATTTTATAAATGAATTTTAGTATAAATTAATTATAAATTAATTTTAATTTTAATTTTAATTTTAATTTTATAAATGAATTTTAATTTTATAAATGAATTTTAAATTTTATAAATGAATTTTAATTTAAATCAATCTGTAATTTTGATCACTACTCTTGGTTGTAATCTTTTATATTGTTCTTCAAGTGTTTCACCAATTAATGCAATTGCTTTATGTTCATTTAATGAGAATGGATTTATCCAACATTGTAAAATTGAACAAGGATCAGGTTTTTCAACATCAGGAGGATCAATACCAATATGTAAACATAAACTTAATATTGCACTCTTTATTTTTTTCTATTAATTCAAAAGAAAAAGATAAAAAAAATTTTTTTTTTCCATTTCATCAAAAAAAAATTCAATTAAAAATTATTATTTGCTTTTTAAATTTTTACTCTTCCTTGTATTCGCCAATTTTTTTCATTGTCTTCTTCACCCACTTTTTCAATTTTTTCGTAAATCTTACTTTTTATCTTTTCAATTCTTGCAATTTGAGATTTAAAATAGATTATTTTTTGATTCTGTTCTAAATTTTCCAAATAGTTTTGATTTTCATTTTGAATTGAATTGGAGTCATCTAAATTTTTTTCGACTAAAATATTATCATTTTCAATATTTTGGTTGTTATCATTGTTATTATCAATATCATTATTATTAATATTGTTATTGTTATTATTATCATTGTTGTTGTTGTTGTTATTGTTATTTGCTTCTGGAATTGTTTTATTTTCTTTTTCTTTTAACATTTAAAAAAAACAAAACAAAACAAAATCTAAATTAATTAAAAAATAATAAGAATTGAGAAAAAAAAATGAAAAAGAAATTTGTTTTTTTTTTCTTTCAAAAAAAAAACTTTTTTATTATTCATTTTAAAACAAAAAAATCCCCCATTTTCCTTTTAATAAAAAAGTAAAAAAAAATTTCTAAAACATTAAATTTGATTAATCTCTGATTTATTTTTGAATTTTGATTTTGATTTTAATTTTGATTTTTATTTTGATTTTGATTTTTATTTTGATTTTGATTTTTATTTTTATTTTGATTTTGATTTTGATTTTGATTT
This sequence comes from Anaeramoeba ignava, assembly GCA_028826165.1. NCBI lineage: Eukaryota > Anaeramoebidae > Anaeramoeba > Anaeramoeba ignava. The sequence goes on along the minus strand of JAPDFW010000082.1, from coordinate 250,544 downwards.
TGATTTTGATTTTGATTTTAATTTTGATTTTGAATTTGATTTTGATTTTGATTTTTATTATGATTTTGATTTTCTAATTGATTTTGATTTTGATTTTAATTTTGTTGATTTTGATTTTGATTTTGATTTTGATTTTGATTTTGATTTTGATTTTGATTTTGATTTTGATTTTGATTTTCTAATTTTATTTTGATTTTTATTTTGATTTTAATTTTGTTGATTTTAAATTTTAATTTTAATTTTGATTTTAATTTTAATTTTAATTTTAATTTTTATTTTGGTTTTGATTTTAATTTTGGTTTTGATTTTAATTTTGATTTTAATTTTGATTTTGATTTTAAATTTTAATTTTAATTTTGATTTTAATTTTAATTTTAATTTTAATTTTTATTTTGGTTTTGATTTTAATTTTGGTTTTGATTTTAATTTTGATTTTAATTTTGATTTTGATTTTAATTTTGATTTTAATTTTGATTTTCTAATTGATTTTGATTTTTATTTTGATTTTAATTTTGTTGATTTTGATTTTGATTTTGATTTTGATTTTGATTTTTATTCAAATATTCGTATCCAAAAATCATTTCACACAAGTTATTGTTGTAACAGCTCGTTGGCATCTAATTTGTGTATTAGGACAATGAAATTGGATATCTTTTGAAGTACACAAATCAGAACAAGTATTCCAAATTTTATTTTGAAACCAAGCAGTTTCACTTCCACCTCCATCAAGATTTAAAGCATTAACAAAACCAAGAGAAATAGAAAGATCAGCAAATTGATAAAGATCCAAACCATAATCATCACTCTCCAAACCATTAACAGCCAAAATCATCAAAAACCCAGATTTGTCATGACCAATTGCAACACGAGGTGCTTTTTCAGTCACAAAATTTGAACTAGGTTGCTCAATTTTAACAGACTCTTCAACATAAGATTTTCCATTTCTAACAAGCCAAACAGAACCTGAAACTAAGTCGTTAAACCCTAAATCCAAAACATCTTGATCTTGCAAATATCCAAATAAATAATTTCCATCTTTTGTCAATCCAAAATTAGATCTTTTGAATGATAAATGTTGGATAATTTCTCCATTTGATATGAAATTTCCTAAGCATTCTCCAGTTACCATATCAAAAAATCCTGCATTAGTCGCAAGAGTGCAATTGTTTGTTTTCGCTGTTTCGGTTGTTCTTACCATTCCTGGACATCCTCCATTTGGTGGAAGAAAATGGAAATGATTAATCGGATTTTGAATTATAAATAAATTTCCAGTTGTGTTTTTTTCATTTTCTTTGTTTTCTTGATTTATAATTGTGTGCTTAATTATTGGTGTTGGGTTTGTGGTTTTCGAAATGGGAAATGTTATATAATCTGTTTGTTGTTGAAATGTAAATAAGATCAATAAAGTGAATAAGAAAAATTTCATTTTAATTTTTCCAAAAGAAAAAAAATGATTTTTTTTTTAATTTCATTTATTTTCAAATATTTTTTTGTTTGCTTTTTTAAAACAAAATTTATCCGATTTTAGATATTTTTGAATATTTTTATTTTTAGATATTTGGATATTTAGATATTTTTATTTTTGAATATTTAGATATTTTTATTTTTGAATTGTGATATTTTTATTTTTAGATATTTTTTATTTTTGGATATTTTTAGATATTTTAATATTTAGATATTTTTATTTTTGGATATTTTTATTTTTAAATATTTGGATATTTTTGGATATTTTTAGATATTTTTAGATATTTTTGGATATTTTTATTTTTGAATATTTAGATATTTAGATATTTTTATTTTTAAATATTTTTATTTTTAGATATTTGGATATTTAGATATTTTTATTTTTGAATATTTTTAAATATTTTTATTTTTGGATATTTGGATATTTAGATATTTAGATATTTAGATATTTAGATATATTTAGATATTTTTATTTTTGAATATTTAGATATTTAGATATTTTTATTTTTAAATATTTAAAATATTTTTATTTTTTAGATATTTAGATATTTAGATATTTAGATATTTAGATATTTTTATTTTTAAATATTTTTATTTTTAAATTGTGATATTTTTGAATATTTTTAGATATTTAGATATTTAGATATTTTTGGATATTTTTAGATATTTAGATATTTAGATATTTAGATATTTAGATATTTGGATATTTAAATATTTTTATTTTTGAATATTTGGATATTTAGATATTTTTAGATATTTTTAGATATTTAGATATTTTTAGATATTTTTAGATATTTTTATTTTTAAATATTTTTTATTTTTGAGTTATTGGAAGTATTTCAAATAAAGAAAAGCCACTTCTTTTTTCTTTAGGAGTTTCAATCTATAATTGAAAAAATAATTTTTAATTAGAAAATTATTTGGATCTAAAATTGAAATGATTCTTAATTACTTTGAATTCAGGTTTTGGAAGATGAGCAATAGATTTTGAATTTAATTGTGTCTGAGAAACAAGTTCGATTATAATTTGTTTAGCATTTTCAGTAAGTTCTTCTCTTCTTTTCTCACTTAATTCAATAGAAACACCATATTTTTGTTTTTTTTCTTTTTCAATTTGAATAATTAATTCCCAAATTTCATTTTGTGTTGAAACTATAACAAGACATTCTTGTTCCTTCGAATTACCATTAAAAAAGTCAGCTATATCCTTTGTTTTTTTTTCAACTAAACTCTTTATTGTTTTTTCTTCGGTTTTTGGATATTCTAAGTCCATAATATCACTTGATATTGTTTTGTATTCTGAATTATAAATATCTCTTTGAAAAATTATTGTATAAAATAATGGTTCAATAAAAGATTTGATTTCTGTTAACTGTAATGGAACTGTTTTTCCAATTCGATAACGAAATGGTTCCATTTTTAATTTACTTAATTTTTTTTAAAATAAAAAATAAAAAAATGAAAAAAAAAAAGGAAAAAATTTTTTTCATTTTTTTCATTTCAAATTTTTTATAATTAATTTTTAATAATAAAAAAGTTTTGTGTTTTTTTTTTCTTTTCTTTCTATGATGAATAACAATGTCAAGATAGGGACATATGAATTATCCTTGATTAGAAAGACATATTTTTCTGAGGAAGAGAATTAAAAAACAAAAAAAAAATTTTTTTCTTTTTTTTTTCATTTTTTCTTTTTATTTTTTTTCTTTTAAATGAATAAAAATTTTAGTTTTTATAAAAAAATTCAAATAATTTCAGCTATTTTAATATCATTATTTTGTGGTTCACCAGTGAGAATTTAAATTAAAATTAAAATTAAAATTAAAATTAAAATTAAAATTTAAAATTATAATCAAAATTAAATCCAAAATTAAAATCAAAATTTAAAATTAAAATTAAAATTAAAATTAAAATTCATTTATAAAATTAAATTTAAATCAAAATCAAATACAAAATTAAAATCAAAATCCAAAATTAGAATTCATTTATAAATTTAAATCAAAATTAAAATTCATTTATAAATTTAAAATTTAAAATTAAATCCAAAATTAAAATTAAAATTAAAATTAAAATCAAAATTAAATTTTAAGAATGCTTTTAATCATTTAAATTCGAAAATCAAAGATGATCAAAATTATAGTGAAAATTTTATGAGTCAATTAGCATCTTATGGAATGGTTGGTTTATATTTTACTATTCCAGCAGGTATTTTATATGATCGAATTGGACCAAGATTTACAAGCATTTTAGGCTCAATTCTTGCTTCTGGAGGTTATTTGCTTATGTCTTTTATACCAGGAAAATTTTCAATGAGTTTTTTCTTTGTTATTGTTGGTTTTGGACTTGGTTTTTCTTTTATTGTTTCTTTGGGAACTGCAGTCAAAGCAAGTTCAGAAAAATTTCGTGGTTTTTCGGTTGCTTGCGTTGGAAGTGCAATGAGTTTATCAATGGGGCTTGTTGTCCTGATTTTTCAATGTGTGGAATGTTTTTTAATGGATTTTATTGTCTTAATGCTATATCAATATTTGTTATTTTTATTATTAACTTTTTAAAAGATAATTTCATCAAAATGTCTTTCCTTTTATTCATTCAATTATTTCTTCATTTTCGTTATTCTTTATTATTTATTATTCTTTTTTCTTCTTTTATTTTCCTGATTGTTTTGATAGCTTATGAAAAAATTGTTAATTGTGATTCTGATAATTGTTGGAAGAATGATCTTCGATTAATTGCAATTCTTTCTTTTATATTTATTTTTCCTTTAAGTTTTATTCATTATCGAGAAAAGAAACAATTTTATAAAAAATTATCTGATGAAACAACAGTTAATGATGAATCGGAAAATATTCATCAAAATGAAAATGAAAATGAAAATGAAAATCAAAATCAAAATAAAAATCAAAATCAAAATCAAAATCAAAATCAAAATCAAAATCAAAATCAAAATCAAAATCAAAATCAAAATCAAAATCAAAATCAAAATCAAAATCAAAATAAAAATCAAAATAAAAATCAAAATCAAAATAAAAATCAAAATAAAAATCAAAATCATAATCAAAATCAAAATAATGAAATTGAAAATGAAAATGAAAATGATCAAGATCTCGAAAAAATTCCATTAAATCCAAAAAAAAATCAAAATCAAAATCAAAACTTAAATCTCCAAAATAATCAAAAAATTACTTTTCGACAAAGTTTTTTGGTTTTTAAAAACAAATTCTTCTATATTCTTGCACTTAATTTTTTTACAGGAGTTGGTTATGGAATATTTGTTATTGCTGGTATTTTTATTAAAGAAAAATTTAATTTTTTTTTTAAAACAAAATGATTAATTAAATTTCTTATTTATTAGGTGCACATTCTATTTGGGAATCATATAATTCAGAAAAAAATTGGGGAGAAGTACTTTTAACAGCATTTTCATTATCAAATGCTTGTGGAGGAATTCTTAGTGGAATTTTTTCTGACTTATTTAAAGTAAAAATCAAGTTTAATCCAAAACAAAAAAAAATTATTCAAAATATTTTTTAATAAAAAATAGCGAAAAGGATCAACAAGAGAAAATTATCTTATGATTATCCAATTTTTTATGTTTCTTGATTTAGTTATTTTGGCAATTTTAACAATAATCACAAAAAAAGGAATAACTATTGATCTTTTTCGATTTATTTTTCTTTGTTTAATTGGATTTGGATTCGGGACAGTATTATCAATAATTCCAACAATTGTTGGAGAAAGATTTGGATCACAAAATTTTGGAGTTTATTTAGGATTACTCCAAATTTTCACAACATGTGCTTGTTTATGTGTTCCTCCTATTTCTTCAGCTGTTTTTCAAAAAATTCAAAATCATTCAGTTATGATTTTTGTTTTTTCTGGTTTTTCATTTTTTTCTTCTTTAACTCTTTATCTTTTTTCAAGAAAAAAAAGAAATTAGAATAGAATAAAAAAAAATAATAGAAAAAAATTTTTTAAAAAAAAAAAGAGTTGAAAAAAATCATTTTTTCCTTTTTCTTTTTTCTTTTTCTTTTTCTTTCATCTTTTTTTCTTTCTTTTTATTTTTATATCGAGATTAATTAATCAAGTAAAAAAAAAATGATAAATATTATCCTTTTGATTACTATGATTGTTCTCTTCGTATTAGTGGTTATTGGTTCATTATATTTCTTAGTTTATTTCCAACACGAAGGTTGACTAAAAAAAAAATTAAAAAAAAAAAAAATAAAAAAAATTTAAAATAAAAATTCAATTATGAAAAATAAAAAGAGGATAAAAATACTGCTTGGTTTCCTAAAATTGTAGTCATTCTTGGTCTAAGTTTATCTTGTTTTAATGTTCTTTTGCTTCCAATGGATGTTATAAACAGAAATACACAAGGAGGGTTAAATATATTTATAGCTCTCGAGATATTTTTGATGGCAACTGCTGGATTTGTTCTTGTTATAATTCCTTTCTCTATTTTTTACTATGAAAATGTTGATGATGGAAGGTAACTAAAATCAATTAAATTAAATTAAATTAAATTTCAAGAAAACTTTTTTTCAAATTTAATAATAAATTTAATAATAAATATAATAATAATTTTAATAATAAATTTCAAGAAAACTTTTTTTCAAATTTAATAATAATTTTAATAATAATTTTAATAATAAATTTCAAGAAAACTTTTTTTCAAATTTAATAATAATTTTAATAATAAATTTAATAATAATTTAATAATAATTTTAATAATAAATATAATAATAAATATAATAATAAATTTAATAATAAATTTAATAATAAATTTAATAATAAATTTAATAATAAATTTAATAATAAATTTAATAATAAATTTAATAATTAAATATAATAATAAATTTAATAATAATTTTAATAATAAATTTAATAATAAATTTTAATAATAAATTTAATAATAAATTTAATAATAAATTTAATAATAAATTTAATAATAATTTTAATAATAAATATAATAATAATTTTAATAATAATTTTAATAATAATTTTAATAATAAATTTAATAATAAATTTAATAATAAATTTAATAATAATTTTAATAATAAATTTAATAATAAATTTAATAATAATTTTAATAATAATTTTAATAATAAATATAATAATAAATTTAATAATAAATTTAATAATATATTTTAATAATAATTTTTAATAATAATTTTAATAATAAATTTAATAATATTTTTAATAATAATTTAATAATAAATTTAATAATAAATTTAATAATAAATATAATAATAATTTTAATAATAAATATAATAATAAATTTAATAATAAATATAATAATAAATTTAATAATAAATATAATAATAATTTTAATAATAAATATAATAATAAATTTAATAATAAAATATAATAATCAATTTAATAATAATTTTAATAATAAATTTAATAATAAATTTAATAATAATTTTAATAATAAATTTAATAATAAATTTAATAATAAATTTAATAATAATTTTAATAATAAATTTAATAATAATTTTAATAATAAATTTAATAATAAATTTAATAATAAATTTTAATAATAAATTTAATAATAATTTTAATAATAAATTTAATAATAAATTTAATAATAAATTTAATAATAAATTTAATAATAATTTTAATAATAAATTTAATAATAATTTTAATAATAATTTTAATAATAATTTTAATAATAAATTTAATAATAATTTTAATAATAAATTTAATAATAATTTTAATAATAAATTTAATAATAAATTTAATAATAAATTTAATAATCAATTTAATAATAAATTTAATAATAATTTTAATAATAATTTTAATAATAATTTTATAATAAATTAAATAATAATTTTAATAATAATTTTATAATAATTTTTTTATTTTTTTTATATAAATTAGACATCCTATAAGAAGAGCAATTATTTGGACTTTTATTACTTTCTTTATATTTGCACTGATTATTATCTTATTATATTTATTTGTTGGTAAAGCTGAAATAGAAGTTACATTACTTCAAGGAGGAACTATTCCCGAAACAGATCCTGTACAAACTACTCCTTGCACACTTAATTGCTCTAGAAAATATGGTTTTTGGGATGTAAAAGTTAGTGTGGTTGTTTATATCATTGCAATTTTAAGTTTTGCTGGTTGGCTTTTGTTTATGTTGTTTGGTGGTATTGGAATTATTGCTATTCCTTTAGATTTGATTCTGGGTTGGGTTCATAGACCAAGAAGAATAAAATTAGAACAGTAATTTAATTTTAATTTTAATTTTAATTTTAATTTTAATATTTAATTTTAATTTTAATTTTAATTTCAATTTTAATTTTAATTTTAATTTTAATAATAATTTTAATAATAATTTTAATTTTAATTTTAATATTTAATTTTAATTTTAATTTTAATTTTAATTTTAATTTTAATTTTAATTTTAATAATAATTTTAATAATAATTTTAATTTTAATTTTAATTTTAATAATAATTTTAATTTTAATTTTAATTTTAATTTTAATTTTAATTTTAATATTAATTTTAATATTAATTTTAATTTTAATATTAATTTTAATTTTAATTTTAATTTTAATTTTAATTTTAATTTTAATTTTAATTTTAATTTTAATTTTAATTTTAATTTTAATTTTAATTTTAATTTTAATTTTAATTTTATTTAAAGATATGCAAGATATAAGACAGATATCAACAGAAGAGCATCAGATTTATTACTTGATGCAAGAAAAATTGACGAAAGCAGAAGAATAGGAAAAGGTTCAAAAATGAAACAAAGAAGAAAATATAACGAATTTAGAAAAGCAGTTTTCTTTTTAGAAGAAGATTATAAAAATTTAAATCTTGCTTATAAAGAATTTGGAGGTAGTCCTGTTAAACATTTTTTAAAACTACTTCTTGGAATTGTATCGTTAGTTGTTTCTATAATTTGGATTCTTCACATTATTCTTTATATGCTTCCAAAAAAACCAATTTCTTTATTTATGAATAATTACTTAAATTCACTTGATGATGCTTTTTCACTATTTGGAGCAATTACTTATGGAATATTTTCTTTTTATCTTTTATGGGCTGTTGTCAAAGGAAATGTGAAATTTGGTTTTAGAATTTTCTTTTTTTCAGTTCATCCAATGAGGTAAATTTTATATTTTAAATATTTATATTTATAATTAAATTTATATTTATATTTATATTTATATTTATATTTATATTTATATTTATATTTATATTTATATTTATATTTATATTTATATTTATATTTATATTTATATTTATATTTATATTTATATTTATATTTATATTTATATTTATATTTATATTTATATTTATATTTATATTTTATATTTATATTTATATTTATATTTATATTTATATTTATATTTATATTTAAATTTATATTTATATTTATATTTATATTTATATTTATATTTATATTTATATTTATATTTATATTTATAATTAAATTTATATTTATATTTTATATTTATATTTAATTTTATGTTTTTATTTTTATTTTTATATTTATATTTACATTTATTTTATTATATTTACAATTATATTTACATTTATATTTATATTTATATTTATATTTACAATATTCAAATTTCTTTTTGATTAGAATTAATGGAACAATTATGAGTTCTTTACTTTTTAATACTGCTTTAATTTTATTATCTTCAATCACAGTTTCTCAATTTTGTGCAATGGCATTTGCTGATTATGCAAGATTAACCTCCTTTGATAGTAAATTTACTTTCTTATTTAATTTTAATTTTAATTTTAATTTTATAAATGAATTTTTATTTTATAAATGAATTTTAATTTTATAGTGCTTTATGGTGTTCAAGTTACAAATTTACAAGGTTTTAGAGTTGTTTGGAAAGTTTTTACTGATATCCTCATGGGAATAATTGGATTAACTTTAATAATATTAATAATTAAACCAAGAGACAGATCTAAAAACAAAATTTTAAGATTTCACAAATAATTTTTGTGAATAATTAATTTCAATTTTTTTTTTGATGAAAATCATTCTTTTAATTTTGGTTCAACAAACATAAATGGCTTTTTCTTTTTCCCTTTTTTTTTTTTGTTCGATTTCAGTTCCTTTTTTTGATATTTGAATAAAAAGCCATAATCAAAATTTAAATTTTGAAAAAAAATTTTTAATTTGAAAACAAAAGAAAACAAAAGAAATTTATTATTCATTTCTTTTTTTTTTTGTAAATAAAATAATTTACTTTCAAAATCTTTAAATAAATTCCCCAAAAAAAAAATAATTTTCTTTTTGGGAAAATAAATTGAAAAAAAAAAAATTATTTCAATAAAACTAATTAAACAATTCTCGATATGCATCAAAATCATCATCAAAAGTAGAATTCAATAACGGAGATTTTTCAAGTTGTGTTCCAAAATCCCAAACAATTTTACCAGGCTTTCCTCTTATTGAAATTCTCCAAATAATAGAAACAACAAATAAAAAATCATAAAAAATATTCAAAGCAATTCCCAAAGGTCTTTTGATCAACAATTCACTTGAAGAGCTATTGTCGTTATTGTTAGAATTTGATTTCAAAAGATTTTTTACAATATACAAATGATTTTTTTCATTTGAACAATTTTGTTGTTGAAATGGATTGTTTTCATAAGAACAAAATGGTAAAGTCATATTTATAATTGTTATATCAACGGTTTTGGGTATTTCTGAAAATAGAGATAAAGTTAAACCCACAAAAGATATTAACATCAATTCATAAACTACCCATTTTTTTGAAACTTGTTGTTGTCTAAACATTTTATAATTTTAAAAGAAAAGAAAGAGAAAAAAAGAAAAAAAAGAAAAATGATTTTTTTTTCATTTCATTTTTTTTCAATTTTTTTTTAATGGAAGTTCAAAGTGTTTGTATTTTTTTTCAAACAACAATTTCTCTTGGTCCATACAAGAGAGGTTTTCATCTTATAACTGATGTTATTACAAAAGAAATTAATAATTCAATAAATAAAATATCTGTTGGATTAGTGAATATTTTTTGTAACAATAAAAAAATTAAATTCAAATTTAAATTTTAAAATTTAAATCATTTTCTCTTAAAAGTAAAACATACAAGTGCATCTTTAACAATTAATGAAAACTTTGATTCATCTGTTAGAGATGATATGGAAAATATTTCTAATAAATTAGTTCCTGATGGAACTTCATATATTCATAGTTATGAAGGAAAAGATGATATGCCAGGTTTTTAATTTATATTTGATTTAAATTTAAATTTAATTTTAATTTTAATTTATATTTGATTTTGGATTTTAATTTTAATTTTGATTTAATTTTATATTTTGGATTTAATTTATATTTGATTTTGGATTTTAATTTTAATTTGGATTTAATTTATATTTGATTTTAATTTTGATTTTAATTTATATTTGAATTTTATATTTTGGATTTAATTTTGTTAGCCCATTTTAAATCTTCAATGTTTGGTGCTTCTTTAACAATTCCAATTGTAAAAGGTGAATTAGGTCTTGGAACATGGCAAGGTATTTATCTAAATGAACATCGTGACTCTGCAAGAAAACGCAAAATAATTATTACAATTCAAGGACAAAAATAAAAATAATTGAATAAAATAATTTCCTTTTTAAAATTTTTTAATCAATAAATCAATAAATCAAAAAGAAAAGATTTTTTTGTTTTTTAAAAATTAAATAACAATTATTAATAAAACAATATAAAATCTATTTAAAATAATAATTATAAATATAAATTAATTACTTATTATTTAATAAAATATATTTAAATTAAGAAATAATTTAATTAAAATATTTTATTAATTTTTTTATTTAAAAATTAAATAACAATTATTAATAAAATAATATAAAATCTATTTAAAATATTAATTATAAATATAAATTAATTACTTATTATTTAATAAAATATATTTAAATTAAGAAATAATTTAATTAAAATATTTTATTAATTTTTAATTTAAAAATTAAATAATAATTATTAGTAAAACAATATAAAATCTATTTAAAATATTAATTATAAATATAAATTAATTACTTATTATTTATTAAAATATATTTAAATTTAGAAATAATTTAATTAAAATATTTTATTAATTTTTATTTAAAAATTAAATAATAATTATTAATAATAAAATAATATAAAATCTATTTAAAATATTAATTATAAATATAAATTAATTACTTATTATTTAATAAAAATATATTTAAATTAAGAAATAATTTAATTAAAATATTTTATTAGTTTTTAATTTAAAATTAAATAACAATTATTAATAAAATAATATAAAATCTGTTTAAAATATTAAATATAAATATAAATTAATTACTTATTATTTAATAAAATATATTTAAATTTAGAAATAATTTAATTAAAATATTTTATTAATTTTTATTTAAAAAATTAAATAATAATTATTAATAAAATAATATAAAATCTATTTAAAATATTAAATATAAATATAAATTAATTACTTATTATTTAATAAAATAAATTTAAATTTAGAAATAATTTAATTAAAATATTTTATTAATTTTTATTTAAAAATTAAATAATAATTATTAATAAAATAATATAAAATCTATTTAAAATATTAAATATAAATATAAATTAATTACTTATTATTTATTATTAAAATATATTTAAATTTAGAAATAATTTAATTAAAATATTTTATTAATTTTTATTTAAAAATTAAATAACAATTATTAATAAAACAATATAAAATTTGTTTAAAATATTAAATATAAATATAAATTAATTACTTAATATTTAATAAAATATATTTAAATTAAGAAATAATTTAATTAAAATATTTTATTAATTTTTATTTAAAAATTAAATAATAATTATTAATAAAAAATAATATAAAATCTATTTAAAATATTAATTATAAATATAAATTAATTACTTAATATTTAATAAAATATATTTAAATTTAGAAATAATTTAATTAAAATATTTTATTAGTTTTTAATTTAAATTTTTAATAATAATTATTAATAAAAATAATATAAAAATTTGTTTAAAATATTAATTATAAATATAAATTAATTACTTATTATTTATTAAAATATATTTAAATTAAGAAATAATTTAATTAAAATATTTTATTAATTTTTAATTAAAAATTAAATAATAATTATTAATAAAACAATATAAAATCTATTTAAAATATTAATTATAAATATAAATTAATTACTTATTATTTAATAAAGTATATTTAAATTTAGAAATAATTTAATTAAAATATTTTATTAATTTTTTTATTTAAAAATTAAATAATAATTATTAATAAAATAATATAAAATCTGTTTAAAATAATAAATATAAATATAAATTAATTACTTATTATTTAATAAAATAAAATTAAAAAAAGATTTGAAGGAAATTAAATAAAAGAATAAATTTAATAAAAGAAATGGTTTTTATAAACATTTTTTTTTCCATTTTTTTTCTTTTTTCTTTTTTAAAATTAGTTTGTAATAAAAAAAAAATTTGTCCAAATCAGCTTTTTAAATCTAAATGAATGAGCCTGTAGTAATCAAATGTTCCAACCCCTTTTGTGGAGTAACTAAAACACCGCTTTGGAGGAAAATTGGAGATGAATATTTTTGTAATGCTTGCGCTGTTTATCGTAAAAGACATGGAAAAGATCGACAAGTTGGATGGAGATTGGCAACAGATAAAGAAAAAGATAAAGATAAAGAAAAGGAAAAAGAAAACGGAAATAAAAAGAAAAAAAACAAAAAAAAAAAAACTCGAAAAAAACGAAAAGGAAAAACAAGAGAAAAAAAATCAAAAGCGAAACAAAACGAAAAAAAAAAAAGAAAAGAAAACCAAAAACAAAAAAAGAAAAAGAAAACAAAAACGAAAAACGGTTCTGAAATATTTGATGAAATTGATCAATTAAAAACAGAAAATGATATTGAAAAAAATCATCATATTTTTCAAGAATTCAAAAATCCGCAAATTTCTCAATCATCACATTTATTACCATTTTCATTACCTTCATTACTATTAGACACACCAAATATTTCTCAAATTGAAATCCAAAAAGAAATTGAAGAGAAAATTGAAACTTTGAATAATTCAGAAGCAACAGTTCGTTTTAATTTAATAAACCAGAAGGCGAAATCTGATTTCAATCTTAGAGTTATTCAAACAGATTCTTCTCAAAATAAAAAATATGCACAACTTCTTTCTCTTATTAATTCATTTACTCAAACAATGGAGCATAATAAAGATGATTTAAATGGAAATGAGAATGAAAATTTAAATGAAAATCAAAATCAAAATCAAAATCAAAATCAAAATCAAAATGAAAATGAAAATGAAAATGAAAATGAAAATTTAAATGAAAATGAAAATTTAAATGAAAATGAAAATTTAAATAAGAATGAAAATCAAAATCAAATTGAAAATCAAAATCAAAATGAAATTGAAAATCAAAATCAAAATGAAAAAAATGAAAATCAAAATCAAAATCAAAATCAAAATCAAAATCAAAATCAAAATCAAAATCAAAATCAAAATCAAATTGAAAATCAAAATCAAAATCAAAATCAAAATCAAAATGAAAATGAAAATGAAAATTTAAATTTAAATGAAAATGAAAATGAAAATTTAAATGGAAATGAGAATGAAAATCAAAATCAAAATCAAAATCAAAATCAAAATCAAAATCAAAATCAAAATCAAAATCAAAATCAAAATCAAAATCAAAATCAAAATCAAAATCAAAATCAAAATCAAAATCAAAATCAAAATCAAAATTTAAATGAAAATCAAAATGAAAATGAGAATGAAAATCAAAATCAAAATCAAAATCAAAATGAAAATCAAAATCAAAATGAGAATGAAAATGAAAATCAAAATCAAAATGAAAATGAAAATGAAAATTTAAATGAAAATGAAAATCAAAATTTAAATGAAAATGAGAATGAAAATGAAAATCAAATTGAAAATCAAAATCAAAAAGGAAATGAGAATGAAAATGAGAATAAAAATGAAAATGAAAATCAAAATCAAAATCAAAATCAAAATCAAAATCAAAATCAAAATCAAAATCAAAATCAAATTGAAAATGAAAATCAAAATCAAAATCAAAATGAAAATGAAAATGAAAATGAAAATGAAAATTTAAATGGAAATGAAAATGAAAATTTAAATGGAAATGAGAATGAAAATCAAAATCAAAATCAAAATCAAAATCAAAATCAAAATCAAAATCAAAATCAAAATCAAAATCAAAATCAAAATCAAAATCAAAATCAAAATCAAAATCAAAATGAAAATGAAAATGAAAATTTAAATGAAAATGAAAATCAAAATGAAAATGAAAATGAAAATGAAAATCAAAATCAAATTGAAAATCAAAATGAAAATCAAAATCAAAATGAAAATGAAAATGAAAATGAAAATGAAAATGAAAATTTAAATGGAAATGAGAATAAAAATCAAAATCAAAATCAAAATAAAAATCAAAATCAAAATCAGAATGAAAATCAAAATGAAAATCAAAATCAAAATGAAAATGAAAATCAAAATGAAAATCAAATTGAAAATCAAAATGAAATTGAAAATGAAAATGAAAATGAAAATTTAAATGAAAATGGAAATCAAAATCAAAATGAGAATCAGAATGAAAATGAAAATCAAAATCAAAATGAGAATCAGAATGAAAATCAAAATCAAAATCAGAATGAAAATGAAAATCAAAATCAAAATCAAAATGAAAATCAAAATGAAAATCAAATTGAAAATGAAAATGAAATTGAAAATGAAAATGAAAATGAAAATTTAAATGAAAATGGAAATCAAAATCAAAATGAGAATCAGAATGAAAATCAAAATCAAAATCAGAATGAAAATCAAAATGAAAATGAAAATCAAAATCAAAACCAGAATAAAAATGAAATTGAAAATGAAAATGAAAATCAAAATCAAAATGAAAATTTAAATCAAAATCAAAATCAAAATGAAAATGTAAATTCAAATTCAAATTCAAATATAAATTCAAATATAAATTCAAATTCAAATATAAATTCAAATTCAAATATAAATTCAAATTTAAATGAAAATCAAAATCAAAATAATAAAAATCAAAATCAAAATCAAAATCAAAATCAAATTGAAAATCAAAATCAAAATCAAAATCAAAATCAAAATCAAAATCAAAATCAAAATGAAAATGAAAATGAAAAAAATATCCCAAAATCAATTTCCCTAACAAACCC
The DNA here is from genome assembly GCA_028826165.1 of Anaeramoeba ignava. NCBI lineage: Eukaryota > Anaeramoebidae > Anaeramoeba > Anaeramoeba ignava. The sequence goes on along the minus strand of JAPDFW010000082.1, from coordinate 234,832 downwards.
AACTATTGATAAATCTAAAAAAGATACATTTAACCAATTAAAAGAGGAATCCTCAGTAAAAAATGAAAAAAATCAAAAAAGCTCAATTCCTCAATATTTAACTAAATTAAAAACAACAGAAAAAAATCAAATTGATTTGTCTTTAGACAAAGCACAAAATCAAATCATATTGAGCGTGAATACCCAAGAAATTAATGACACTTCCCCACAAAACATTAATGATCATAATCAAGTCCATTCTGAAAAAATTTCATATTTAAAAAAAGAAAATAAGAATATAGGAAACAATCATCACAAAAATTCAAGGAATAATTTACAAAAAAATAATAATCGCAGGAATAGAAGAAACAAAACAAAAAAAGAAACACAACAAAATCATGTTAAAAAAGCCCGAAGTAAAAATAAAAAGAGTAGATCCCAAAAAAACAAGAAAGCAAAAACTCAAAATCCAAAAAGTCAGAAAAATCAATCAAATTCAAATTCAAATTCAAATATAAATTCAAATATAAATTCAAATATAAATTCAAATATAAATATAAATTCAAATTCAAATATAAATTCAAATTCAAATACAAATACAAATTCAAATATAAATTCAAATTCAAATCAAAATTCAAATACAAATACAAATTCAAATACAAATTCAAATCAAAATTCAAATACAAATACAAATCAAAATTCAAATATAAATTCAAATTCAAATTCAAATTCAAATCAAAATTCAAATTCAAATCAAAATTCAAATATAAATTCAAATATAAATTCAAATATAAATTCAAATATAAATCAAAATTCAAATCAAGATGGAAAAACACCAAAAAAATATTTTGCCAAATCAAAATCATCGGAAAATGTTGATTTTTTCTTTGAACAAAAAAAAAGAGAGGATACAATGGAAAATGCAAAGAAAGGCTCAGATAAAAATATTCAAGACATGATTTTAAGAATAGGTGATTGTGTAGGAATGAGAATGGAGGGTGGAATTGAGATTTTTGCTTCAATCAAGAGTTTTGGATCAAATAACCATATCTCACTAAATCAATGTTTTGTCAAGTGGCTTATTCCAAAACCTTCAATTTCATTTGATTTTTTTGAGCAGGAAATGAATAATTTTCTTACTTCAGACCATTTTTTTGAAGGAAGAGATGAAGAACTTCCTCAACCGATTGAATCAATTACAAGAAAGCTTCCTTTTCGAATCCCATTTACTTCAAATAAAAAAGGAAGGTTTAAATAAGATTTCTTTAAATAACTTGGGTTTATATGCAATAACAATAATTTAGAAATGATCTTTAAAACAAAATTTTGTTTTGTTCCACTTTTTTTTTTTTCATTTATTTTTTCATTTAAGTTATTTTTTTTTTGGAGTTTGTAAAGTATAATTAAAGAACATAAAAGATTTTAAAATGAGAAAATCAAACAATTTTTTTTTTCATTTTTCATTTTCTTTTCTTTTGTTTTAAAAATATGAAAACAGATCAACATCTTGATAAAAATCAAATCAAACAAATTATTGAAGAAGAATATAAAATAAAAATTTTAGAGTTTGAATTTCTTCCTTTTGGTGAAGTGGGATATTGTTATAAAGTCATTGGAATAACATTAAAAGAAGAAAAAAAGAAATTCTTTGTGAAAGTTTTTGATCAAACAAGACTTTGCAAAATCAGTTCCAAAAATTTAACATTCAGTTTAAAAAACCTTGAAATACTAAGAAATGATTTTTCAATCAAGAACATTTCGAGAACTGTTATGAATCAAAAATCAGAATTGGAAACATTTTCGAAAGATTACAGAATTGTGATATTTAATTATGAAGAAGGAGAATCATTGGATCAAAATAAATATTCAAATGATCAAATCCAAGAATTAGGGAGAATAATTGCAAGCATTCATAAATCAACACCTAATTTGGATCTGAATGGTGCTCCAATAGAGAAATTTGATCTTCATTTTGAAGGAGATCTTGTTCGTTGTTTTGGATACTTGGATCAAATGGAAAAAATTGGATCAAATGAATTCCAGAAAAAAGTGAAAGAAATTATTTTTCCATCGAAAAAAATGATCATGGAACAACTCAAAAAAGCAAAAGAAACAGGAGCGAATTTGCAAGCAAAATATAAGGAAGCAAGTTCTTTTGTATTTTGTCATCAAGATCCTGTTGGAAGCAATATTATATCTCGGTCAAAAGAAGGAGATCTTGTTATTATAGATTGGGATGCACCGACTCTAGCTCCTCGCGAACAGGACCTCTGGTTTTTTATTGATCAGCATAATTTCATGGACTTCTTAAAAAGTTATCAGGATATTTGTCCCGATTTCATTGGTTTTGATCCTTTATTAATTGATTTTTATATGCGCAAACGTATTTTGGAAGATATTACTGATTGGGCATTTCGGATATTGTTTGAGAAGCTTCCCGATATACAAAACGTTTCTGATTTAAATGGACTTACAAGATTAATGCACGAATTTGATTCATTGGATAATGATATTGAAAATTTCATTCGAAAAATTCCAAGATTATTGATTAAGTAGAAAGAAATTTTAAATAAAAAATTCTTTTTAAATTTTTTCATTTTTTTCATTTTTTTCATTTATTTTTTTTTTTAAAAAAAAAAGCCATTCCAAATGGGAAATGTTGAAATATCACGTTCTTTAAAATCAAAACAAAAACCAAAAAGAAAATTAAAAGAAAATATTCCAGTTTGTATATTTGATGAAAAAGGGTTTTTTTGTTCAATTAGCAAAAAAGCGTTGGTTTTATTTAAAGCAAAGACACCAAAACAGATTCTTGAAGAGAATGTGAAGAAATTTATGCCAAAAATACAGCCTCATTTGAATCAAGAAACAACAGAAAAATTAACCGAAATTCACAAAGATTTATCAGAAAAAAAAGAAAACTTAACGCCGATCATTTTGCGGATGTTGAGCTTAACAGGAGCGCCTTTTTGGGCACGGTGCAATATTTCTCGGGTTGATATTGAGGGATATATGTATATCAAAGTGGGATTTTCTGTTGAAGAAAACCCAAATTTCGAGCAAAAAATAACGGAAAAAAGAAAAATGACACCGAACAAATCAATTTCCGAATGTAAACAAAGCCAGAAATCATCGCTTCGGATCTCGAAAACAATATCAGAGAATGCGCAGCAAACAATTGGCGAATTCGAACCGCTTGATCTTGATGAATTTGATTTGGTTGAAGATTTGGATTCGAAAACCGATGCAAACGAGTCATTTCACTCGAGCCCAAAATATACAGGAATTGAGAACAAGAAATTAAACAGAGTAGAAAAGGTAACGTCTCCGACGAAAACCAAGCGGTCGTATACAAACCCGCTTCCTGAGTCTCCAAGAAAGCTGGAAAGCAGGGATCTTGCGATGAAAAAACTTGAAAAATTAAAGTACTTATACACACTTGCTCTATCTAAATCAAGATCCAATACGGCTCAATTTGAATCATCATTTATGAGACTCAAAGACAAGATGCAGGAGTCGAAAACAATCAAGTCGCAGCTGACGAAAATTGATTCTGAAAAAGAAGCGCTTAAGCGACAAATTGAGCATTTAAAAAATCACTTGGAAAATCAAGTTGAAAAACACAAAAAGGAAGAAAGCGCGCTAGTACTCAAGACCCAAGAGAAGCGGAATCACGAGAGTATTGCGCAGAAAAAAATAGCAGCGCAGCAGGAGAAAGACTTCCACCAGAAGGAGCTTGACAAGCAACACGAGATAGTGAACAAACTCAAAATCAAGCGAGTACTTATGCATTCAGAACAAAAGGCGTTTTTTGAAAGTAAATCAAAGGTTGAGCAACTGCGCGCAAAGCTGCAATCCAAAATCGAAGATTTGGAGATCATCAAAGAGGAATATCACAAAATCAAGGATCAAGTCGAACAAGAAAAAGCAATTGTTGACCAAAAACACAGAAACAATGAGGAAAGTGTTAAGAAACTAAAAGAAGATCTTGTCGAAATTAACTCCCAAATCAAAGAAGTTGATTCTGATATCAAGACTTTGAATATGGAAACTCAATCTCAAGCTATTCTTGAAAAACATCAGCAAATGCTTCAACAGCAACTTCACCAAAAACTACTTGAGAATTATTCATTGAAGCTCCAAAATGGTGAGATTCAATTTTCCTTGGCTTCGGTTTTCTCTTCTTTGTGTAATTTTTTTGAGTGTCCTATTCCAGAACAAGTGAAGCTTAGAGAAGATTTTCAAGTAGTTTTCAAATTAAAATTGATTTATAAAATTCAAATTCATTTATAAAATTCAAATCCATTTATAGAATTAAAATCAAAATTAAAATTAAAATTGATTTATAAAATTAAAATTAATTTATAAAATTAAAATTCATTTATAAAATTAAAATTCATTTATAAAATTAAAATTGATTTATAAAATTAAAATTCATTTATAAAATTAAAATTCATTTATAAAATTAAAATTTATTTATAGAATTAAAATCAAAATTAAAATTAAAATTCATTTATAAAATTAAAATCAAAATTAAAATTCAAATTAATTTATAAAATTAAAATTCATTTATAAAATTAAAATTAAAATTCATTTATAAAATTAAAATTGATTTATAAAATTGATTTATAAAATTAAAATTAATTTATAAAATTAAAATTCATTTATAAAATTAAAATTGATTTATAAAATTAAAATTAAAATTAAAAATTAAAATTAAAATTAAAATTAAAATTGATTTATAAAATTCAAAATTAAAATTCATTTATAAAATTAAAATTGATTTATAAAATTAAAATTTATTTATAAAATTAAAATTTATTTATAAAATTAAAATTAATTTATAAAATTAAAATTCATTTATAAAATTAAAATTCATTTATAAAATTAAAATTAAAATTAAAATTAAAATTAAAATTAAAATTAAAAATTAAAATTAAAATTAAAATTAAAATTAAAATTAAAATTAAAATTAAAATTGATTTATAAAATTCAAATTAAAATTCATTTATAAAATTAAAATTGATTTATAAAATTGATTTATAAAATTAAAATTAATTTATAAAATTAAAATTCATTTATAAAATTAAAATTAAAATTAAAATTAAAATTAAAATTAAAATTGATTTATAAAATTCAAATTAAAATTCATTTATAAAATTAAAATTGATTTATAAAATTAAAATTTATTTCTTCTAAATTGTTTACTAGTTTTTGAGCGAAAATACAAGCGAAACTTCTCAAAATATTCCTAGCATAGATTTAACACTTAATCCTAACCAGGAATCAACTCAAAATACTCCAAAGTACATTATAAATAATTTATAAATTCATTTTCAAATTTGTTCTTATATTTTATATTTTATATTTTAATTTAGAAAAACCCAAGAAATTGAAGAAAAATCAGAAAAAAAATTATATAAATTTGAAAAATTAAACGAAATATTTGAAGTTCCACTTGCAATTGATTATTTTCAAGAATTTCTCTGTGAACAATATAACAGTGAAAATATTTTGTTTTATCTTGCTTGTGTAGATTTTAAACAAATTGAATCACAAGAAGTAATCATTTCAACAAAAAAATTCCATTTCAACAAAAAAATCTCATTTTAATTTTTATTCCGATTTAGAAACTAATCCAAAGAGCAAATGAAATTTATGAGAAATTTGTTAAACCTGGATCTTTGTTTGAAATTAATGTAGATTCACAAACAAGAGATGATCTTTCTCGTTTAATTCTTGATGGAAAAATTAATAAATCTATTTTTGATACCTCTATTATTGCTGTTAAATCACATATGAATTATAACTCATTTGAACCATTTAAACAATCACATTTATATACAAAACTTCTTGAAAAACTTAATTCTGATAAACCTCACGTTTCAGATCAAACAAATTATAAAATTGTAATTTAAGAATTGATTTGATTTTCAATTATTAAAAAATTAATATTAAAAAATTAATATTAAAACAAAAACAAAATAGGGAATGTTAGTTTCTCCCAAAAAAATTTCAAATATTTTAAATTTTGATTTTGAATCAAATGATGTTCTTCAAGATCCTCTTCATTTTAGTCTGAAAATTATGAAAGATTTAATATATTTAATTTCAATCCATTATTCAGTCACGTTAAAATCTATAAATTGTGATATTTTATCGAAATCTCTTCCTTTTCGTCGGTTTGTTCTTTCCACTCACGCTTTACAAAAAGTATTCATAAACAAAACGAAAAATTTCCAAAAAAAAAAAAATATCCGATTTTGTGTTTTTAACAAAAAAACAAAATTTTTTATTGAATTTTTTAAATAATTTGTAAAGATCTCCTTTGTTTCATTATTGCCTCAAGATATGCTTGTTTTTTTTATTAATATTTATAACACATTATTTCTTCATTCAATTATTGTGAATGGAACGCCAACAACAAAAACAGAACAACATAAATTTTATACAGAAACTAAATACAATATTGCAGGAAATGTGTTTTCTTTATTAGATATTCAAAGTGGATTACTTGAGTCAAATACAAAAAACAAAAAAACAGCTTTTGGAAAAATATTTTGGAGAAATTCAAATCAAAATGATTCTCTTTCTGTAGTTGAGAAGCAAGGTCAAAGGATAATTTTTTCTTTGTTAACTTTAAATCAAAAAAATCCTTCATTAAAATCATATGAACCTGAATTTTTTCAAGAGCAATTAAATGAAACGACACGACAATTTTTTTTAGAAAATATTTATATTGATGAAAAGCACAAAACAGTATTTATTTTGAATTAAATTAAAAATTGAATATTAAATTGAATATTAAATTTTAAATATTGAATTAAATATTGAATTAAATATTGAATTAAATATTGAATTAAATATTGAATTAAATATTGAATTGAATTGATTTGAATTGATTTGATTTGATTTGAATTGAATTGAATATTGAATATTGAATTGAATTGATTTGAATTGATTTGATTTGATTTGAATTGAATTGAATATTAAATTTAATATTGAATTGAATATTGAATATTGAATATTGAATTGAATATTGAATTAAATATTGAATATTGAATATTGAATTAAATATTTAATTGAATATTTAATTGAATATTTAATTAAATATTGATTTGATTTGATTTGATTTGAATTGATTTGATTTGAATTGAATATTGAATTAAATATTAAATTGATTTGAATTAAATATTGATTTGATTTGATTTGATTTGATTTGATTTGAATATTGAATTGAATATTAAATTGAATTGAATATTGAATTGAATTGAATATTGATTTGAATATTGAATTGAATTGAATAGTAAATTGAATAGTAAATTGAATATTAAAAATTGAATTAAATATTGAATATTGAATATTGAATTGAATATTAAATATTAAATATTGAATTAAATATTGAATTGAATATTAAATTTAATATTGAATTAAATATTGAATATTAAATATTGAATTGATTTGAATTAAATATTAAATTAAAATTTAAAATTAGGTTTATCTTCCAAAAATAATTTTAAAATGTTTACATTATTTTGGAAATGATGAAACAACTGCTTTGAGATGGAGTTTAGTTTTTTTACAAAATGACCTTACAAAACAACGTTCATTTGATAATTATGCTATAAAATTCAAGAAAAGTCAAGATTTTACTGTTACATTTGAAAGGAAATAATTTTTAAATTGAATTTATAAAAAAATTTAATTTAAAATTTTTAATTTAAAATTTAAATTCAATTCCAATTTTTATTTTTCCTTTCTTTTTTACTTTTATTTTTCCTTTTTTTTCTCTTTTCTTTTCTTTTCTTTTTCTGTTTTCTTTTTTTTTTTTGTTTTCTTTTTTTTTTCCGGTATTTGTTTGTTAAAAAAAAGATCAAAAAACATTTTTCATTTTTTTCATTTTTTTTTTCATTTTTTTTTTTTAAATTTATTTTCTCTTTTTTATTATTTTTCCTTTTTTTTTACAATGCCAAAAAAGTTTAATGCAAATCAATGGTTTGTTTTACCATTTTAGACCAAAGTTTTTTAATTATTTTTAATTTTTATTTTTAATTTTTATTATAAAATATTAGCAAAGTAACTTTAAAATTAGCAATTAACAGAATCAAACTTTTGAAAAACAAGAAAATTAATGAAGTGAAAATGCAAAAAAAACAAATTGCAAAATTAATTGAAGATAGAAAAGAAGAAAGTGCAAGAATTAAAGTTGAACATGTGATTCGGTAAACAAAATCCTAATTCAATTCAATTTCCAAATTAATTTTAATTTCCAAATTAATTTTAATTTCCAAATTAATTTTAATTTTAATTTTAATTTTAATTTTAATTTTAATTTTAATTTTAATTTTAATTTAAATTTTAAATTAAATTTTAATTTTGATTTTAATTTTAATTTCCAATTCAATTTTAATTTTGATTTTAATTTTAATTTAAATTTTAATTTCCAATTCAATTTAAATTTTAATTTTAAATTTAATTTTAATTTTAATTTTATTTTTAATTTTTAATTTTAATTTTAATTTTAATTTTAATTTATAATTTTAATTTTAATTTTATAAATAATTAGAGAAGATTTTTTAGTAGATGCTCTTGAGGTTTTAGAACTTTTATGTGATCTTTTACAAGTTAGATTTCAAGTTTTATTAGCTGAATCAAAATGTACTGATGATATAAAAGAAGCAGTTGCAACAATTGTTTATGCTTCAAAAAGACTTGAAGTTAAAGAATTATCAGAACTTTCCAAAGTTCATTTTATTGCTAAATATGGACTTCCATTTGTTAAATCTTGTTCAGATAATAGCAATAAATCTGTTAATGAAACTGTATTTTTAATTCTAAATATTTATTTAATTCTAAATATTTATTTAATTCTAAATATTTTTAATTCTAAATATTTATTTAATTCTATATTTATTTAATTCTAAATATTTTTTTAATTCTAAATATTTATTTAATTCTATATATTTATTTAATTCTAAATATTTATTTAATTCTAAATATATTTATTTAATTCTAAATATATTTAATTCTAAATATTTATTTAATTCTAAATATTTATTTAATTCTAAATATTTATTTAATTCTAAATATTTATTTAATTCTAAATATATTTAATTCTAAATATATTTATTTAATTCTAAATATATTTTTAATTCTAAATATTTATTTAATTCTAAATATATTTATTTAATTCTAAATATATTTATTTAATTCTAAATATTTATTTAATTCTAAATATTTATTTAATTCTAAATATTTTTAATTCTAAATATTTTTAATTCTAAATATATTTATTTAATTCTAAATATTTATTTAATTCTAAATATATTTTTAATTTAATTAGGTTATTCATAAACTTGGAATTATGATTCCTGAACCTTCTCTTGTTCTTCAATATTTGAATGGTTTTAAACAATTTATTCCAAAAAAATTTTTTTAAATATTTTAAATTAATTCAAAAAAAAATATTTCTTTCAATTTATTTAATTATAAAAAAGAAATTGCAAAATCAAACAATGTTTATTTTGATGCAAATCAATCCCTTCCTGGTTTAGTAATTTATTTATTATTGTTTTTTTAAATTTAAAATGAATTTAAAAATTTTCAAATTAAAAAAAATAAAAATTAGATGAAACAAATTGCAGAAAAAGATCCAAACTTTGAATTAATGCAAAACTTTTCATTAGGACCAAATCAAAATGGTCGTAAATATATAATTAAATTTATCTATTATATTTATAATTAAATTTATAATTAAATTTATAATTAAATTTATAATTAAATTTATAACTAAATTTATAATTAAATTTATAATTAAATTTATAATTAAATTTATAATTAAATTTATAACTAAATTTATAATTAAATTTATAACTAAATTTATAATTAAATTTATAATTAAATTTATAATTAAATTTATAATTAAATTTATAATTAAATTTATAATTAAAAAATATTTTCTTTTTTAAGTTCAAATGCCAATGGGTCCTCCTCCAACTGAATTACTTTCCCAACAAGCTATGATGAGTGTACACTTTATAATTTATTTTGTTTTATTTTATATTAAACTTCTTTTAATTGAAAAATAAAATTGTTTTACATAAATTTAGGCAAACATGCAACCTTTTCCAAATCAATTCCAAATGAATCCGAATATGAATATGAATATGAATCCAAATATGAATATGAACATGAATATGAACATGAATATGAATAATCAACAACCTCAAATCCCAATGGTTAATCCAAATCAAAATCAATTACCTCAAACTCCAAAACAAGAAAAAAAAGATACTCAAAGTAAATTTCATTCATTTCAAAAATTTATCAAAACAAAATGTTATATTCAAATTTTTTTTAATAAACAAATTTTCATTTCTTTTTTTTTTAGACAATTCAAATGATCTTGATTTTCAAAGTTTAGCAGACAGATTAGAAGCCTTAAAAAAGAAATAAAAGAAATATAAACAAAACAAAGAATATCATTTCAATTAATATTTTTTCTTTTCATTCAAATCATTTTTTCAAAAAAACACAAAAAAATTTTTTATCCGATTTTCTTTTTCTTTTTCCGATTTTCATTGATTAAAAAAAAAAATCAATTCATTTTCTTTCAATTTAATTTAAAAAAATTTTTTTATTTTCCAAAATTTCAAAGGAAAATAACGAAGAATTTACCAAGTAAAAAACAAAAAAAACCGAACAAAATAAGAAAGAACGAGATAAAAGAAAAAACAAAGAAACAAATTATAAAAAATATTTCTAAAAGCATATTTTTTTGGAATATCAGAAACAAAGAGAATAACTGTTTCATCAATAAGACCAGCCCAAGAAGATTCAGAACCACAAAAACCAGAGATGAAAGTGGAAACAAGAAGATAGAATTTAAATGAATTTGAGAAATAAAGACGAAACATCAAAATATTATGAGCGGTTGCAATAAGAATAGAAGAAATAATATTGGTTTTAAACGTTCCCCATTGAACTGAAGCATTTTTGTTAAGATCCCGTTTCAGAAAATTCCCAGAAAAAGCACCAGAAACACTCCACATAAGTGTGATTCCATAATAAAAAACCGACAAACTTGGAGTTGTTATTGATTTTGCCGGATAATACAAAGGAAATCTTGCAAGTACAAAGTTGATCGCAGCAAAAAATGCTAAAACGAAAAGAATTACTTTGTGTCTTCTTTTTAATTCTAACGTCTTGTGACGACTCCGTTTCTCGATTTGGTTTTCGATATGATCGGCTAGTTCGTGAATATCTGTATTTCCGGCAACGTTATGAAGATAAAAAGAAAATCCGTTTGTTTTTTTTTTGTTTTTTTCTTTTTGAAGTTTTTGCATTTGTCTTGGTGCATTTATTCTTGGGTCATAAGGAATTTTTGGTTCGTTGATATCAAAAATATCATCATCAGAACCTTGTAATTGAAAAACTTCTGATTCAGTTGAATTTTGATTTGAATTTTGATTTGATTTTTGATTTGAATTTTGATTTGAATTTTGATTTGATTTTTGATTTGATTTTTCAGTTGATTTTTCAGTTGATTTTTCAGTTGATATGTCTTTTTCTTCTTCTGTTGTCGTTGTTGTTGTTGTTGATGTGCTTGAAAGTTCAGAAAAAATAACTAATTGAGGTGGATCTTTTTTGTTGATATTCTTTCTTTTTTTGATCTTCTTTTTATTTTTTTCTTTGATTCGATTTGGATTTTTTTTTGCGGTGATTTCGTCTTGTTTCCATAAACGAACACCAATTTCATAAAGCATTCTTTTGTCTTCATTATCCATTTTCATTAATGCAGATGAATATTTAACTCCTTTCTTGATTTTGTTTGCTACAAATCTTCCCAAAAAATTAAATGCGACGCTAACTATAATATTTCCAAATAAAAGTGTTGGAGAAAACCACCTTTCAGTAAAATAAAGGGTTTCTTCTGTATCTTCAATAATATTTCCAAATGTTGTGAATACACTACAAAATGCTCCTTGAATTGCGTTATACCTTTTTAAAATTTATTTTGAAATCAAAATTAAAATCGAAATTTAAATTAAAATTAAAAATAAAATTAAAATTGAAATTAAAATTGAAATTGAAATTAAAATTAAAATTAAAATTCATTTTAAAATTAAAATTATAAATTAAAATTAAAATTAAAATTAAAATTCAATTTAAAATTAAAATTAAAATTAAAATTAAAATTCAAATTAAAATTAAAATTAAAATTAAAATCAAAATTAAAATTCATTTTGAATTTAAATTAATTTTCAGAAATATTTGTTGAAAAAATATCCTAATTATTAAATTACATTAAATAAGTTTGAGGATATTGAAATTTAATTTGTGCGATTTGACCAGTTAAAGAAATAATAAAAGAACCAAAAGCATTTTTAAAAGAATTTGTGAGATTGACATCTGAAAAATATAAATCAGGAAGCCAAAACTCAAAAGCACATGCAAAACAACCAACAATAAAAAGCCTTTTTAAAAAAAAGAATTTAAAACATTTTTTTTTTTGGATTTTCAAATCATCAGTTTTGAACCATTGATTTAATAAATTTCAATAATAAATTATTCTTAATCAATTGATGAATACCAAACATATTGCCAAATTTTGAGATAAGTTTTTTTAGAAACATAAAATCCACAAAATGTAAGTTCATATGGATCTTCATATTCAAATTCATTTATTTTTTTAGAATGTTTCGATAAAAGTGGTTGGTCTTCGTGGGCCTCTTCAATTTGTGTTAAATCTTTTTCGTTTGCATTTAAAATGCCCAACGAAGTCATCAAGAAAAAAAAAAGCGAAAAAAAAAAATGAAAAATGAAAAAAAAAAGAGAAAAAATTTTTATTAATCTTTTTTTTTTATTTGCTTTTTTCTTTTTTTTTTTGCTTTTTAAATATTTTTTATTATTTAAAACAAACAAAAAAGAGGAGAGAAAATTCTAAAAATAAAAAATATAAATAAATGATAAATTAAAATAAATTTAAATTATTGTAAAAAAATTGATCAAAACTTTTTTTTAATTTTTATTTTAATTTAAAAGAAAAAAAAGAAAATGAAAAAATTTTTTTTTAATCTATTTTTAAAAAGATAAAAAAATAAATTTTTTTTTTCCAATTAAATAAACTTTTCTTTTCTTTAATTGTAAATAATTAAAATTAATACTCTTTTGGTCTATATTTAAATTTTGATTTTTATATTTTATTTTTTGTAACTTATTTTTTATTTTAAAAAAAAAAGAAAATAAAAAGAAAAACAAGATCAAAATTAATACGTGTTAATTTAATAAATAAATAAATAAATGCAGGCAAAAGTTTTTATTTTAAATTTTTTTATTTTAAATTTTTTAATTAAAAAAAAATTTATTTTTTGTTTTTTTTTTTTTTAAATTTTAAATTAAAAACATTTTTCTTTCTTCTTTTTTCTTTTCTTCTTTTTTTTTTTGTTTTTATTTTTATTTTTGTTTTTCTTTTTAAATTTTTCTTTTAATTTTTCTGTTTAATTCTGAAAAACTTTCTAGCTTTTACTTTTACTTTTACTTTTACTTTTACTTTTACATTTACATTTCCTTTTTAATTTTTAATTTTTAATTTTTATTTATTGTTTTTTGTTTTTGTTTTTGATTATTTTAAATTTTTTTTTTCCATTTAAATAATTTAATTTACAAAAAAAAAAAACACTCAAATTTTAATTTAATTAAAAAAAAAAAGGAAAAAAAACAGAAAAAAAAAATTTTCAAAAAATTGAAAAGCAACATTAAACAAAAATGACAGAATTAACTCAAAACAAAGGCATTAACAAAACGTTAAAACTAGAATCATCATTTTATGAATTAGCATCACATTTTGGCATTTTTTTATTTACTTCTTATAAAATTGAACCTGATAAAATCTTTTCTTTTGTTCAAATGAGAGAAGATTTAATTAAAAGAGCGAAAGATCTCCATTTAACTTTTTGTCCAGAAGAACAAGTTGATTTAGTAATGACAGTGTTTATTCAAATTGGAATTTTTAAAGCAGTTTCAAAACGAAATGATGATGCTTATTTTTTAAACTCTAATTGGAAAAGGATTTTTTTAGGAGATGGAGGTGTTCCTTGTAAAATTGGTAAGTTTTTTTCTTTCTTTTTTTGCCTGATATTTAATTTTTTTTTTTGTTTCTTTTTTTTTTTGTTTCTTTTTTCTTATTAATTTGATTTAAATTTTGATCAAAATTTTTTAATTTTATTTTTATAAATTTATTTAATAAAAAATAAAAAATAAAATAGAGGAATTTGATTTTGATTTGGATGATGGAGAAAAAAAAGCACCAACACCAAGATCAACAAGAACAATTGGGATGTTAAGCTTTTTAATTGTAAAGGAATTATCAAAAAAATTAGGTAAATATTTACAAATAAATTATAAATTAAACTATAAACAAAATTATAAATAAAATTATAAATAAAATTATAAATAAATTATAAATAAAATTATAAATAAAATTATAAATTAAAAAGCAAATAATTTATAAATAAAATTATAAATAAAATTATAAATAAAATTATAAACAAAATTATAAATAAAATTATAAACAAAATATAAACAAAAGCAAATAAAATTATAAATAAAATTATAAATAAAATTATAAATAAAATTATAAACAAAATTATAAATAAAAAGCAAATAATTTATAAATAAAATTATAAATAAAATTATAAATAAAATTATAAATAAAATTATAAATAAAATTTAAATTAATATAAATAAAAAAAGCAAATAATTTATAAACATAAAAAGCAAATAAAATTATAAATAAAAAGCAAATAATTTTATAAATAAAAAGCAAATAATTTATAAATAAAAAGCAAATAATTTAAAAATAAATTATAAATAAAAAGCAAATTATAAATAAAAACAAAATAAAATTTAAAATTAAATTACAAATAAAATTATAAACAAAATTATAAATAAATTATAAATAAATTTATAAAACAAAATTATAAATAAATTATAAATTAAATTATAAATAAAATTAAAACAAAATTATAAATAAAATTATAAATAAAATTTAAAAAAAATAAAAAATAAAAAAATTAAAAAAAATAAAATTATAAAATTAAAAATTATAAATAAATTTATAAATAAAATTATAATAAAAAGCAAAATTAATAAAAAATAAAATTAAAAAAATTATAAACAAAAATTATAAACAAAATTATAAATAAAATTATAAACAAAATTATAAAATTAAAATTATAAATAAAAAGCAAATAAAATTATAAAACAAAATTATAAATAAAATTATAAATAAAAATTATAAATAAATTATAAACAAAATTATAAAATAAAATTATAAATAAAAATATAAATAAAAATTATAAATTAAATTATAAATTAAATTATAAATAAAAAGCAAAAGAATTTATAAATAAAAATTATAAATAAAATTATAAATAAAAATTATAAAATAAAATTATAAAAAAAAATTATAAATAAAAAATTATAAAATAAAATTATAAAAATAAAATTATAAAAAAAAATATAAATTAAATTATAAAAAAAAATAAAAAAAAAAAAAAATAAATAAAATTATAAATAAAATTATAAATTAAATTATAAATAAAAAAAAAGCAAATAAAATTATAAATAAAAATTATAAAATTATTATAAATAAAATTATAAATAAATTATAAATTAAAATTATAAATTAAATTATAAATAAAATTATAAATAAAATTATAAATAAAATTATAAATAAAATTATAAATAAAATTATAAAATAAAATTATAAATTGAAAATAAAATATAAACAAAAGCAAATAATTTATAAATAAAAAGCAAATTAAATTATAAACAAAATTATAAACAAAATTATAAATAAAAAGCAAAATAATTTATAAATTAAATTATAAATAAAATTATAAATTAAATTATAAACAAAAAAAAAGAAATTTAAATAAAAAGCAAATTAAATTAAAATAAAATTATAAACAAAATTATAAATAAAATATAAATAAAATTATAAACAAAAAGCAAATAATTTATAAATAAAAAAAATAAAATTATAAACAAAATTATAAATAAAATTATAAATAAATTATAAATAAAATTATAAATAAATTTATAAAACAAAAAGCAAATAATTTATAAATAAAAATTATAAATAAATTTATAAAATAAAATTATAAAATAAATTTATAAATAAAAAAAAAATAAAAATTATAAAATAAAATTATAAATAAAATTATAAAATAAAATTATAAATAAAATATAAATAAAATTATAAAATTAAATTATAAACAAAATTATAAATAATTTAATAAAATTATAAATAAAAATATAAAATAAAATTATAAAAATAAATTATAAACAAAAATATAAAACAAAAAGCAAAATAAAATTATAAATAAAATTATAAATAATTTATAAATAAAATTATAAATAAAATTAAATAAAATTATAAATAAAATTATAAAATAAAATTATAAATAAATAAAAATTAAAAATTATAAATAAAAATTATAAATAAAATTATAAATAAAATTATAATTAAAAATATAAAATAAAATTATAAAAATAAATTATAAATAAATTTTAAATTAAATTATAAATAAAAAAGCAAATAATTTATAAATAAAAAAGCAAATAAAATTATAAATAAAATTATAAATAAAAAAGCAAATAATTTATAAACAAAAAAGCAAATAAATTATAAATAAAATTATAAACAAAATTATAAACAAAATTATAAATAAAATTATAATTAAAATTATAAATTAAATTATAAATAAAATTATAAAATAAATTATAAATAAAAAAGTACCACGAAATAGAGACGAACTCTCACAAATTACTGGATTTTCAAGACAAAGAATTTGTACTGTTCTTTCAATATTTCGTAGTGTTGGACTAATAGATGAACCAACAGAATTTAAAGGATCTGTACTTTGGTCACGAGATCAAGCAATTATTGTATCTCATGCAACTCAATTTACTGATTACATTATAATTTTAAGAAAAAAACGAAGAAATCTTTGTCTGAAAGCAGTTCAACTTCTTGAAAAACTAAGAATCAAACAACTTATTGAAAAAAATCAATTCGACCAAGAAAAGAAACAAACAATTCCTCCAATAGAAGACAAAAATGTACCCAAATGCAATTTCCACAACCTCTTTTATCATGCTTTATACAAAAATTGGGTCCGTTCATTTAAAACTAATCACCCTTATTTAAATGCTTCCGAAAATTCAGAGAATATATCTTATAAAGGTATTATTCGCGAGCAAGGATTTTCTTTATTCCAAATCTTTTCATCTTTCGGTTACAAAGAAAGAAAATTAATACATCGCAAAAAAGCAAAAAAACAAAAAATAAAAGAAAAACCAAAAAAAGATAAAGCAAAACCAAAATTAAAATCAAAAGGAAAAGGAAAACACAAATCTTTCATTAAAAATAACGATAAAAATAACCAAGATGAAACCAAAGCGAATGAAAATAATTCTTTATTCCCAAAAAAAAGAATTTGTACTCGATCACAAGATCGAATGGAAAATAAATCCAAGAAAAAGAAAGATTTTTCGAATCAAAAATATCAAGACTCAATCTCAAATAAATCAAAACCAAAACCAAAACCAAAACCAAAAATAAAAGGATCTCATATGAACTATTGCCAAAATGAATTTTTGAAGAAATTTTCTACTCAAAATTCAATTGATAGAAATTTGATTTCAAACTTTTTGAATCAAGAAATATCAAATAAGGATGGAGATTTTCAAATCAAAAATTTCAATCCATTTACTCATTCTGATTATAATCCTATGCTTGATGATTTTGATGATTTGGGTGAATTTGATGATTTTGATGATGATCAAGAACGAAATCAAGATGAAAGTCAAAGTCAAAGTCAAAGTCAAAGTGAAAGTGAAAATGGAAATGAAAATGAAAATGAAAATGAAAATGAAAGTGAAAGTCAAAGTCAAAGTCAAAGTCAAAGCGAAAGTGAAAGTGAAAGTGAAAATGAAAATGGAAATGAAAATGAAAATGAAAATGAAAATGAAAATTGTCCTTTTTCAAGTCGTTTTCCTGTTTCTCAAGTCCAAAAAAATTATCCATATTATTATCCTTCTGAAATGAATCAATTTGATCAAATGAACCCAAATCAAATGAATCCAAATCAAATGAACCCAAATCAAATGAATCCAAATCAAATGAACCCAAATTATTCAAATGAACCCAAATCAAATGAATCCAAATCAAATGAATCCAAATTATTCAATGAATCCAAATTATTCAATGAATCCAAATAATTTAGATCAGTTAGACCAATTAGATCAATTAGATATAAATCCATTAGATGAAACTCATAAAATATGCCCAATAACTCGAATGAAACAAATTTATCAAATGAGTCAAATGAATCCAATTTATCCAAATCCAATGAATCCAATGAATCCAATGAATCAAATGAATCCAAATCTAATTTATCCAAATCAAATGAATAAAATGAATCAAATGAATCCAATGAATCCAATGAATCAAATGAATCCAATGAACCAAATGAATCCAATGAATCCAATGAATCAAATGAATCCAATGAATCCAAATCAAATTTATCCAAATCAAATGAATCAAATGAATCCAAATCAAATGAATCCAAATCAAATTTATCCAAATCAAATGAATCCAAATCAAATTTATCCAAATCAAATGAATCCAATGAATCCAAATCAAATGAATCCAATGAATCCAAATCAAATGAATCCAATATATCAAATCAATCCAAAAAATCGAATGAATCAAATGAATAGAATAAATTCAAACAATTTAGATCAATTAGATCAAACTGATAAAATATGCCCAATAACTCAAATGAATCGAATATATCAAATGAATCAAATGAATCAAATGAATCAAATGAATCAAATGAATCCTTTTATTCAAAAATCTTTTTCCGAAAATTTAAATATAAAGGAATTTCAACAAGAACAAAAAAAACAAAAACAAAAAAAAAAACAAAAACAAAAACAAACAACTGATTCGAAAAATAAGCAATATTCAATTCAACAAAAAATGAATTTGCTTTCGAAAGAAGATAATGATAAAGATGAAGAAAATGAAAATGAAGAACCAACAAATTTTCCAACAATTTTCCCTCATTTTTCAATTTCTAATTCTCCCAAAGATTCAACTAAAAAAAAATTCTAATTATCAAAACAACAAAAACAAATTTATTCATTTATTATTTTATCAAAAAAGTTCAATTCAAATTCACTCAAAAAATAATTTTTAAAATAGTCATTTTTTAATTGAATTCAAATTGAAATATTGTTTTTTTTTCTTTTCAAAAATTTTATAAAGAAATTAAAAAAACAAAACAAAACAAAACAAAACAAAACAAAACAATTTAATCTTTTTTTATTCTTTTTGTCTTTTTGTTTTTTTGCACACTTCTTGACATCAAACAAGCATCACAACCACCAAGAAAAAAAAGAGCTAAACAAGAAATAACAATCCAAAAAGATATAAGAAAACGATTATCTTTTTTTTTTTCAGGAATAATAAAAGGATGAATTTCAGAAACACCTTTTGAAGTTTTAAATTGAAAAATAGATTTAAAAAATTTTATCATTATCATTTCCATTTATATTTAGAAAAATTGTTTATAAATATTAAATCATTTGTAATAAATTTACCTGTATTATTATGAATAAAATCTAAAATTATTGAACCTTCAAGATTTCCTGAAATTGTAAAAATTGATGGATTTTCTTCATTTTTTTGATTATTAATTAGAAAAAGGGTTGGAAATGAGTATACTTTGAATTTTTGAGTAATTTCTGATGTAATTTGTTGAGTTTTATAAATTTTAAAATCAGGAAATGATTTTGGAATTGCTTCTATTTTTCTGAGCATATTTTTACTTTGATCGTCCCATTTTGAATAAAATAGAATTAAAATATTTTCATTTTCTGATTTAATTTCAAATAATTCATTAATTTTATTAAGAGTAATTTCTTTAATATCTTTAATATCTTTAATATCTTTAATTTCTTTATTATCTTTATTATCTCTAATATCTTTAATTTCTTTATTATCTTTAATATCTTTAATATCTTTAATATCTTTAATTTCTTTATTATCTTTAATATCTTTATTATCTTTAATATCTTTAATATCTTTAATATCTTTATTAGATTTTATTTCAGGTTTTATTTCTGATTTTATTTCAGATTTTATTTCAGATTTTATTTCAGATTTTATTTCTGATTTTGTTTCTGATTTTATTTCAGGTTTTATTTCTGGTTTTGTTTCTGATTTTATTTCAGATTTTATTTCTGGTTTTATTTCTGGTTTTGTTTCTGGTTTTGTTTGAAGAAAAATAAAGAAAAGGAAAAAAGAAATTAATTGTAGATAAAAATTCATTTATTTATGTTAAATTAAAAAGAAGAAAAAAATGAAAAAAAAAAATAAAAAAATAAAAATAAAAATCAAAAATCAAAAATTATTGGATAATATTGGATTAATTTTAAAAAATAAAAATAAAAAATTATTGGATAATATTGGATTAAAATAATATAAAAACAAAAATTTTTTTTTTAATTTTTTCATTTTTTTATTTTTATTTTTTTATTAAAAAACAATGACAAAACCATCAAAAAAATCAACAATGCAACAAACAGCAGAAGAAGCAAAAGAATATTTATCACCAGATAAAAGTAAAAGCAAAAAAAAGAAAGGAACAAAACAAGGAGATAAACCCAAAAAGAAGAGAAAAGGAGCACCAAGATCAGTTAAAGCAGGATTAGAATTTCCAGTAGGAAGAATTCACAGACATTTAAGAGAAGGAAAATTTGCAAATAGAGTTGGAGCAGGAGCACCAGTTTATTTAGCAGCAGTTCTTGAATATTTAACAGCTGAAGTTCTTGAATTAGCTGGAAATGCTGCTATTGATCATGGAAAACAAAGAGTTGTTCCAAGACATATTCATTTAGCTATTAAAAGTGATAGAGAATTAAATAAATTTTTAAATGGTGTTACTATTCATGGTGGTGGTATTATTCCAAGAGCTATTCCTGTTTTACCAAAAAAAATTCAAGATAAAAAAGGAAAACCTGGTTTTTCTCAAGTTTATTAAAAAAATTTTTCTTCTTTTATTTTTCTTTTTATTTTTCTTTTAATTTTTCTTTTTAATTTTTAATAAAAAAAATTTTGAATTAAATCATTTTTTTAAATAAAAGAAATGGAATTTAAATTATTTTTTCTATTTTTACAAATTTTATCAGGATGTGGAATAAATAACATTGCACTTGAATTCATTTTAAAATTAGATTCAAAATGTGGGATATTTTTAACATTTTTTGAATTATCTTCAATAGCAATAGTTAATTTACCAAGAATAATATCAAAATATTTACAAGGAAAAGGTGCTAAAATACCATTTAAATCATTTCTTCCTCTTGTAGGAACTTTTTTCTTACTTTCTATAACAAATAATATTGCATATGCATTTTCAATTCCTGTTCCTTTACACATGATTTTTAGATCAGCTTCTTTAATTACAAATGCTTTACTTCGTTTTTTAATTTTAAACGAAAAAATCAATTTAAAACAATTATTTGCTCTTATTTTTGTTTCATTTGGAACTTTTACTGCTTCTTTTTCTTCATACAGACTTTCAAAACAACAAAATATTAATAATAATAATATAATTATTGAATCAGAACAAAAACCTGGAAATTTTTTAATTGGAGTCTTTTTTCTATTTGTTGTTCTTTTTATGTCAGCTTTTCTTGGTGTTTTACAAGAGATTACTTATAAGAAATATGGAAGATATCCTGAAGAAGTTTTATATTTCTCACATTCTTTATCAGTTCCTTTATTTATTCCATTTTATAAAAATATTTATTCACACATTAAGATATTTAACAAATCAAAACCTTTTATTTTCTCTGATGAAATGATTTCTATTATTCCATCTTTTATTTCTCAAATTCCAAGATTATGGATTTTTTTCTTTATTAATATTTTAACTTATCATTTTTGTATTAGAGGAGTTTATCAAATTTCAAGTATTACAGATTCTTTAACAACAACTTTTATGTTATCAGTTAGGAAATTTATTAGTATTTTAATAAGTGTTCTTTATTTTAGAAATGTTTTTACTTTTTATCATTGGATTTCAACAATTTTGGTTTTTTCTGGTTCAATTTTTTATGTTATTGGGAAAATGGAAAATAATCAAAAAAAAGAAATAAAGAAATCAAATTAAATAAAAAATTAAAATTAAAATTAATTAAAATTTCCTTTCAAAATTTGTTTTAATTTTGTTTTGAAATGAAAAGAAAAATTGAATTGAATTGAAAAGAAAAATTGAATTGAATTGAAAAGAAAAATTGAATTGAATTGAAAGAAAAATTGAATTGAATTGAATTGAATTGAATTGAAAGAAAAATTGAAAAGAATTGAATTGAAAAGAATTGAATTGAATTGAATTGAATTGAATTGAAAAGAAAAATTGAATTGAATTGAAAAGAATTGAAAGAAAAATTGCTCATTTCTTTTCTGTTAAACCAAGTAATGCAAGTGGTGATTTTTCAGGATCTAAGAAATATTCTTCAATTCCTAAACCAGATAATAATTGTCTTTGAACTTCAGGTCCTGCTTGTGAAATTGCTTTAATTGTATCTTTTCCAATAGAAGAAACAATTTCTTTGAATTTATTAATTTCAATATCTGCCATTTTTTTAGTTTTAGCAATTTTGAGTTGATTCATTTTCTTTTGTTGTTCAAATTCCAATTTAAATTGTGATTTCATATTCTCAATTTCAGTTTTAGTTTTAATTTCAGCAGCTTGTAGTTTAAGTTCAGCTTGTTTAACTTTTGCTCTTCCTTCAATCATAGCAGCTTCAGCTTTAGCTTTTGCTTCAGCTTTGGCAGTTCCCATTGATTTGACAGCTGCACTTTCAGCTCGAAGTTCTAAAAGCTTTTTACGTTTTTCTTCTGCTTTGATTTGATCATCAATTTCTTGTCTTTCAAGTCTTGCTTTTGCTTGTGCTTCTCTTCTCAATGCATCTTGTTTGGCATCTGCTTCTTGTGATTGTGTTGTAATTGAAATTGCAAGTTGAACTGATTTTTGTAAAGAAGCTAATGTGTTCTTATCAACTGGCTCAACTGATTGAATATCAATATTAGTAATCACTAAATTATTGGTTTCAAATCGATAAGTAGGATTTGGTTTTTCTGAATCATCTCTTCCAAAAACTGCATCTCGAATGATATCAGCTGATTTCTTGTGGAAATCATCAAATTTAGTTCGAGCTACAACTCCTCTAATATTAGCTCCAATAGCTTTACAAGCTGCTCCAATAAAATCTGGAATTTGGAAAATTTTTTTGGCATCATTTGGATTTTTTGGATCAACTTCGAAATGCCAATTATAAGATAATTGAAGAGAAAGTCGAGCATGATCACTTGTTTCTACAACTAATACATCAGTCATAAAATCTGGTCCAAGTGATAATGAAATTGTACGGATCACATTCGGTCTTTTGGGAACTGATCCTGAAAGTGAAAGAACTGTGAATTGCTCATCAGGATCAAGCATTACAAGATCAGGTCCAAATGCAACTCTTGATGTTTTGTTTTGATAGTTGTAGATTTGAACAGCTGAATTATGTGGAACTCGATAAGTTATTACTCTTGTTGGATCTCGAATTGCTTTTGCTCGATTAACACTAAGTTTTTGATTCTTGGAATTCAACATTAATATTAGATTTTCCTCCTGATTCTGAGTTGAGAATATCTTCAACAGCTTGTGGAAGTGGTTTTTTCCATAATTCTTCATTTGCTTCAAGCATGTGTGTTTTACCAATAACTGATCTAATATTTCCTGTTTCCAAATCTCGAACATAAATACCTTCGTTTTCATCAAGTGGAATTGATTTTCTTTTTTCAATAACATCAACTTCGTTTGGAGGAATAAAACGAATTGGTCCTTTAACTAACCATGTTTCTCCTGGTATTCTGTCTTTCTTCTCAGTTTCATCTCTGAAGGGTTGAATGCATCTAAGTAATAAAGCTTCTTCCCATGCCAAAACATAAATTGATTGTATTCCTTTTTCTAATTTTTCACCTGGTTTCAAAAAAAATGAACATTCTCCTTTTCGAAGTTCTTTGTGACCAATTCTTTGTTTGTTGTTTTCATCAAATGGATCCAAAATAACGCAATATTGAAGAGTAGTCAAGGTTATTTTGGAGACTTGACCAACAACTTCTTCATAAACATCAGGAATATAAGTCTCAGTCATATCGAGTGTAACAAGCCATTCTTCACCTGCTTTTCTATCAATATTAAGATAATCCTTAAAAGATTTTGTTGCTCTTAAATGGAGTGCTTTTTTATCAGTAAGAACAAATGCTCTAACAGAACCAGCAATGATTTCATCAACATCTGGTAAATAATCTCCTTCTTCTCTAACAAGCCAAACTTCACCTGCTCTTCTTTGTATTCCTTTACGATCAACAAAATTTCTTCTTGCTTTGATTTTCAATGCTGTGTTTGGTTTTATTACTGTTGATTTCACTGTCTCGATCACATCAACTTCGATTCTTGGATAATATGTGTTTGGTCCAAAAAAGTACCATTCATCTCCTGCTGATCTTGGAACTTCTTTCTTTTTAATTATTTCTTTGAAATCTCTGTTGGCTCGAAGTCTTAATGCTTGTGCTACTGGAAGGTTTATTAATTCTTGGATTTTTCCACTTAATTCTTCTCCTGGATAAAGTGGGAATGGTTCTGTTGATTCAAATCTAATTTCTGTATCTCCCCATTTTAATTTAGCCTAAAATAGAAAATTAAAATTAAAATAAATAAATAAATAAATAAATAAATAAATAAATAAATAAATAAATAAATAAATAAATAAATAAATAAATAAATAAATAAATAAATAAATAAATAAATAAATAAATACAAATTAAGAACTTATTCAAATTTAAAAATAAATAATATTTTGTTATTTAATTAATTATTAATTATTAATTAGTTTTTAATATTTACTTGTTGAAATTCATCAAGAATAATTTTATTATCTTTTCTTAAAACTGGGTTTCTAATAACACAATAATGTCTTGGAGGAACTAAAATCATTTTTTTTGGTTCAGATACTATTGTTTCATTTTGTTTTCTTGTATAAGTTTGTGGACCTTGAACAAGTCTAACTGTATTAGTATTTTCATCAAGAACATGAATATAAAGATCTGCTTTTAATCTAAGAACACCTGACATTTCTTATTTAATTATTAATTAGGAATATTAATTAGAAATTTATTTATTTATTTATTTAAATATTTTACTTAAAAATTGAAATAGAAAATTGAAAAGAAAAAAATGAAAAAAAAATTAAATTAAAAATATTTTTTTTGCTTTTTTTTTTGTTTAAAATAAAATAAATAAAAAAAGGAGAAAAACTTAAAAGGGATCTTTTTATTTATTTGTTTTTCTTTTTTTTATTTATTTTAAAAGGAGAAAAACTTTTATTTAATTTTATTCATTTGATTCTTTCATTTTTTTTTTTTCATTTTTTTTCTAACTTTAATAATAATAATAAAAAAAAAAAACTTTTTAAAATAAGAATCCTAACGAAAATAACTGAAGAAGATGTCTTGGTATTGCGCTAAATGTGGAAAACAAGTGTACCAAATGGAAAAAATTGATGCACTTGATCGACACTGGCATAAAGCATGTTTTACATGTACATCCTGTGGGGATCGATTAAACCGAGCGAAATACGCTGAACACAACAATCAACCCTATTGTCATCCATGTTACAACCGTTTATTCAGACAAAGTGGATATGGAACAGGAGCAAATTTATCAAGTTATCGAAATCAACCCGAAGTTGTTGAGAAAATTCAACATGAACAAGTCAAAGCTGGTAATAAGAAAAAGACTTGGGGAAGTGGTGGTACCTTTTTGAGACCCTCTGATTCTTATTCTTCTCCTAAAGATACTTCTTTTAGATCTTCTCCTAAAAATACTTCTTTTAGATCTTCTCCTAAAAATACTTTTAATTCTTCTCCTAAAAATACTTTTAATTCTTCCCCTAAAAATGTTAGATCTTCTCCTACTAATAATATTTCTCCTTCTTTTAAATGCTCTGTTTGTTTCCGTGAAATTACTGGAAAGATTATTGAAGTTGATGACAATTATTATCGTAATTTTAATTTTTTATCCGATTTTAATTTTAATTTTAATTTTAATTTGATTTTAATTTTAATTTTAAATTTTAATTTTAATTTTAATTTTAATTTTAATTTTAATATTAATTTTAATATTAATTTTAATTTTAATTTTAATTTTAATTTTAATTTTAATTTTAATTTTAATTTTAATTTTAATTTTAATTTTAATTTTAATTTTAATTTTAATTTTGATTTTGATTTTAATTTTAATTGAATTTTAATTTTAATTTTAATTTTAATTTTAATTTTAATTTAATTTTAATTTTTAATTTTAATTTAAATTTTAATTTTAATTTTAATTTTAATTTTAATTTTAATTTTGATTTTAATTTTAATTTTAATTTTAATTTTAATTTTAATTTTAATTTTAATTTTAATTTTAATTTTGAATTATAATTTTAATTTTAATTTTAATTTAATTTTAATTTTAATTTTAATTTTAATTATAATTTTAATTCGAATTTTAATTTTGAATTTTAATTTTGAATTTTTTATTTTTTTTTAATTTTAATTTAATTTTAATTTTGATTATGATTTTAATTTTAATTTTGATTTTAATTTTGAATTTTAATTTTAATTTAAATTTTAATTTTGATTATGATTTTAATTTTAATTTTAATTATGAATTGAATTTTAATTTTGAATTGAATTTTAATTTTGAATTGAATTTTAATTTTGAATTGAATTTTAATTTTGAATTGAATTTTAATTTTGAATTGAATTTTAATTTTAATTATGAATTGAATTTTAATTTTAAAGATGAGCATTGCTTTTGCTGTTTTAGATGTGATCGACAATTAAGTACAACTGATTTCTTTTTCGAAGATGGACATTATTATTGTGGAAGATGTCATGAAGAATTACAACAACCAAAATACGAAGAGCCACGACAAAACATAACAAGAATAAATTCAAAGCCAACAAGAACATCACCAACAAGAACACGGAGCCCTGATACGCACATTGTATATGACATCAAAGATTTACCAACATGCACAAAATGTTTCAAAAAAATTGAAGGAGAAGTTGCAAGAGTGGATGGAAATGATTATCATCCTTCGTGTTTCACGTGCTATAGATGCGATATTGGCCTTGCTCATCGCCCTTTCTTCAAAGAGGATGGTCAATATTATTGCCAGAAATGTCTTGATTTAATTAATGATTCAAAAACTCGTGTTGTTTCTGATTTCCGTCCTAAATCTTTAACTTGTGAAACTTGTGGTTTGCCTATTTCTTCAGGTGTTATTGAGGCTCTTGGCAAAAGTTATCATCCTAATTGTTTTCTTTGTTCTAAGTGCGGTTTGAAACTCCGTGCCTCAAAGTTTTATGAGTATTATGGAAAGGTTGGATTTTTGTTTCTTTTTTCAAAATCAAAATTAAAATTAAAATTAAAATTAAAATTAAAATTAAAATTCAATTCAAAATTAAAATTAAAATCAAAATCAAAATCAAAATCAAAAATAAAAATCAAAATTAAAATTAAAATCAAAATCAAAATCAAAATCAAAATCAAAAATAAAAATCAAAATCAAAATCAAAAATAAAAATTAAAAATTAAAATTAAAATTAAAATTAAAATTAAAATTAAAATTAAAATCAAAATTAAAATTAAAATTAAAATTAAAATTAAAATTAAAATTAAAATTAAAATTAAAATTAAAATTAAAATTCAAAATTAAAATTAAAATTAAAATTAAAATTAAAATTAAAATTAAAATTAAAATTAAAATTAAAATTAAAATTAAAATTAAAATTAAAAATCAAAATCAAAAATCAAAATCAAAAATAAAAATTAAAAATTAAAATTAAAATAAAAATTAAAATTAAAATTAAAATTAAAATTAAATTAAAATTAAAATCAAAATTAAAATTTAAAATAAAAATTAAAATTTAAAAATAAAAATTAAAATTAAAATTAAAATTAAAATTAAAATCAAAATCAAAATCAAAAATAAAAATCAAAATTAAAATTAAAATTAAAAATTAAAATTAAAATTAAAATTAAAATTAAAATTAAAATTAAAATTTAAAATTAAAAATTAAAATTAAAATCGGATAAAAATTAAAATTAAAAATTAAAATTAAAATTAAAATTAAAATTTAAAATCAAAATTAAAATTAAAATTAAAATTAAAATTAAAATTAAAATTAAAATTAAAATTAAAATTAAAATTAAAATTAAAATTAAAATTAAAATTAAAATTAAAATCAAAATTAAAATTAAAATTAAAATTAAAATTAAAATTAAAATTAAAATTTAAAATTAAAATTAAAATTAAAATTAAAATTAAAATTAAAATTAAAATTAAAATTAAAATTAAAATTAAAATTAAAATTAAAATTAAAATTAAAATTTAAAAATTAAAATTAAAATTAAAATTAAAATTAAAATTAAAATTAAAATTAAAATTAAAATTAAAATTAAAATTAAAATTAAAATTAAAATTAAAATTAAAATTAAAATTAAAATTAAAATTAAAATTAAATTTGTAGCCAATTTGTGAATTATGTCATGATAGAGAAATAGGACCAAGTGTTAAAAATACAAAAACAACAACAACAATAACTTCTTCTTTAATTTGTCACACTTGTAATCTCCCAATTACATCAGGAGCTATTGAAGCTTTAGGAAGACATTATCATCCTAATTGCTTTATTTGTTCAAGATGTGGGAAAAAATTACCAACTTCTAAATTCTTTGAGCAATATGGAAGCGTATTTTTTCAAAATTTAATTGAAAATTAAAATTAAAATTAAAATTAAAATCAAAATTCAAATTAAAATTAAAATCAAAATTAAAATCAAAATCAAAATTAAAATTAAAATTAAAATTTAAATTAAAATTATATTAAAATTAAAATTAAAATTAAAATTAAAATTAAAATTAAAATAAAAATTAAAATTAAAATAAAAATTAATATCAAAAATTAAATTCAAAATTAATATCAAAATTCAAAATTCAAATTCATTCATTTTTTTCCTTCTTTTAAAACATTTTACTAAAAGCCAATTTGTGAACGTTGTCATGATGATATTGTAAATCCTGGTTTACAAAACAAAACAACCTTTAAAGTTCAAAAAACAACTCCAAAAGTTAAAAGAGTTGCTCCAAAACCAAAACAAAGAAAAGAAAAGAAAACTTTCCTTTTTAAATATTGAATTCTTTTTTTTTTTTTCATTCCAAATTGAAAAATTTTTTCCATTTTCTCATTTTTTTTTTATCAAATTTTTGTTTTCGATTATCGATTCTTTTCAAAAGAATTTGTTTCAATTCGTAAATTCAATAAAGAAATCAAACAGGAGAAAAATTATTTGTAATTTTTATCTTTTTAAAATTTTTTTTTTTTGCTTTTTTTTTATTTTTTTCATTTTTTTCATTTTTCTTTTCTTTTTAAATTAAATGGAAAATTTTTTAGATATTCAACAATCACCAATAACAAAAATCCTTGAAAAAGGTGATTTTACTTTAGAAGAACTTCTTGATCAAGAAGATATTATTGAATTTTGTCATTTTGGTTTTCAAGATTTTTCTAATTTGTAGGAAATTATTTTTAAAATTGATGTTATCAAAAAAAAAAAAAAGCAAAAAAAAATTACTTAACAATCCAATTAAAAATTACTATATCAAATCTTTATAAATAGTATTTCTTCTGTTGAAAATGTTTCTAAAATTCTTAAATATCAACTTTTTCCACCTGATCAAAATGAAAATGATGAGAAAATTTGTAGAAAGTTTGAATTTATATAAAAATTCAAAATCTAATTAAAAATCAAATTCAAATTTAAAATCAAATTCAAATTCAAATTCAAATTCAAAATCAAATACAAATTCAAAATCAAAATCAAATTCAAATTCAAAATCAAAATCAAAATCAAATTAAATTTAAAATCAAAATTAAAATTTAAATTTAAAATTCAAAATCAAATCAAAATCAAAATCAAATTCAAAATCAAAATCAAAATCAAATTAAATTCAAAATCAAATTAAAATTCAAAATTAAAATCAAATTCAAAATCAAATTCAAATTCAAATTCAAATTCAAATTCAAATAAAATTCAAATAAAAATCAAATTCAAAATCAAATTAAAATTCAAATTCAAAATCAAATTCAAATTCAAATTCAAATTAAAATTCAAAATCAAAATCAAAATCAAAATCAAAATCAAAATCAAAATCAAAATCAAAATCAAAATCAAATTCAAATTCAAATTCAAATTCAAATTCAAATTCAAATTCAAATTCAAATTCAAAATCAAAATCAAAATCAAATTCAAATTCAAATTTAAAATTAAAATTATATAAAAATTTATATAAAAATAGGTATCCATTTATTTCAAGTTTAGTTATCACTTCAGAAAATTTCCAAATTATTGAAACTATTGCAAATGAAAAAAGTTTAATGGATCAAATATTCTCATTTCTCAATAATTCTCCTCCTTTAAACCCAATTTTTTCAAGCAATTTCGCAAAAACAATTTTAATTCAATTTCGTAGAAAAGATGAACAAGTATTTGATTTGAAAAATTCATCTTTATTATTATTATTGTGGAGATTATTTTAAAAATTCCTTTTTTTTTTGATTTAAAAAGACAATTAATTATTTATTAGAAAATGACCAAATTCTTAACAAATTACTTTTACATATTTCTGATACAAATTGTGCTGATGTTTTGGAAAAAATTATCTATTTAAGTGTTGGTTCATTTTCTCAAAACCTTACAGAAGTATTCATTATCAACATTTCTTAAAAATATCATATTCATCTTTTTTTTTAAATAAAAATTTTCTTTTTGATTCAAAGTATTTTGACAGAAATAATCTCCTTTCCAAATTAATAGATGATCTTCAAACTCAAGACCAAAATGTTTGTCTTTTACTTCCATTATTTATTCTCATGTTATTTATTCTCATTTTGCTTCCCATTTTTTTAACAAAAAAAACCAAATATTTAATTTATTCATTCCAGAATTTTGAAAATACTTCAAGATGTTTACAAAGTTTATTTAGTTTGCATTTAGAATATGATACATCACTAAAGAAGAAAATGGAAGATGAGGAATTGCTAGGAAATCTTTTTAATATTCTAGCCAAAAAAGTACTATTTTCTTTCATCAATTATTTTAATCAATTCTGATTTTTTTTTCTTTAGTCTTCAAACAAAATGGATATAAACAGAATTTCTGTTTTAGTAGGAATTTTATCAACTCAAACCAAATCAATAATTTTTCAAGAAAATGAAAAAATTCCATTTTCTCTTGAATTTATAATGAAAAATATGGATGAATTCATAAATCAATTATTTGTAATAAAATTCAATTCAATTCAATTCAATTCAATTCAATTCAATTTAATTTAATTTAATTCATAAATCAATTTAATTCATTTCAATTTAATTCAATTTAATTCAATTTAATTTATTTTAATTTATTTTAATTCATTTCAATTCAATTCAATTTAATTTAATTCATTTCAATTTCATTTAATTTAATTTAATTCAATTCAATTTAATTCAATTCATTTCAATTTAATTTAATTTAATTCAATTGAATTCAATTAAAGATTCCAGAGCCAACAATGAAATTATCTCACGGAGAATTTGAACCTTTTGGAAAAAGAAAAATTCTTGTGATTCATTTACTTGACACACTTTTGTGTATTGATTATCTTCCTTTACAAAAGCTTCTTATTGAAAAGAAAATTTTTTCCTATTTTATTGTAAAAGAACTTTTATTCAAACACAAAAAATTTTCTTGGTTTTCTTTTTATTTAATCTAATCTCTATTTATTTTTAATTTTGAAGGATATTTTTGAAAAATTCCCTAATAACACTTTTTTACATCTCCAAGTTTCTCAAATCATAATCGAAATCCTAAATTCAAACCTAGAAATTTTTATTGATCATTTATTTACTGAAACTCATCTTATTGAAACTATTATTTCTTGTTGTGTAGTTAAGAGCAAAGAGTAAAATTATGCTTAAATTTTTCATTTTTTTTTTGAGTTCTTAAATCTTTAATAATTCCCCATTTAATCCAATCAAAATAGGAGTTCAGGATTTCTTTATCATTTTTTCGTAATTTCAAATGAAATTATTAAACTATATGATCAAAACCAAAAAGTCAAGCAAATTTTAAACAGTAAAAACATTCACAAAAAAAATTAGAAAATCAAACAAAAATCCAAAATGATTTTTTTATGTTTATTGAATAAAACAGATAATGAAGATTGGATAAATTTTGTGCAAATAGAGGTTTATCAAAATAATCAATTACAATCAACAATGATTGGGGAAATTGCCAATTATTTACTTCCATTGAATACCGAATTCTTAGAAGATAACGAAGAATCTACAAATTTAACTCAAAATGAAGATGTTGATAATTCTAATTTTAATCAAACAGAATTGAGTGTATTATTTCAAATTTTCAAAATTTTTTACATTTTCTTTCATCTTTTTTTTTTTCTTGTTTTTTAAAATAGAATCCTGAAACTGAAAATGAAACCTTTTCATTTGAAAATGTTGGAAGAGATTATGATTATGATTATGATTACGATGATGATGAATATAATGATGAATATAATGATGAATATAATGATGAATATAATGATGAATATAATGATGAATATAATGATGAATATAATGATGAATATAATGATGAATATGAATATCCAAATGCATATAAATATGAAGATGAATATAGATATAAATATGGATACAACAAATATGAAAAAAATCAAAATCAAAATCAAAATCAAAATCAAAATATTTTGCAAAAACCTCAAAAACCTAAATCAACTCCTCCAACTTTATTTTTAAAGGCAAAACCTCCAAAACCTAAATCAAGTCCTCCACCTTTACCATTAAAAGAAAAACCTCCAAAACCTAAATCAAGTCCTCCACCTTTATTTTTAAAAGAAAAGCCACCAAGACCTAAATCGATTCCTCCACCTTTGCAAATTAATTCAGATTCAAAACAAAACTCAAATGAAAATTCAAATGAAAATTTAAATGAAAACTTAAATGAAAATTTAAATGAAAATTTAAAAGAAAATTTAAATGAAAATTCAAAAGAAAATTGAAAAGAATTATTTTTTTTTAAAGAATTAAATTTTGGAAAGAAAGAAAGAAAGGAAAAAGTTTTCTTTCAGTTTTCTTTTGTTTTCTTTTATTTTCTTTTGTTTTATGATTAAAATAAAAAAGTGGATCAAAAATAATCAAAAAACAAAAATAAATTATAAATCAAAGTTTGTTCTTTTTTTTTCTTTGGTTCTTTTAGAAAATTGTGCATCCTTTTTTTTCAGGAAATGGTTTTGTTTGAACTAACCATTTACAAGTTACTTTTCCTTTTGTTAATGGGATTTCTTGTTGAATTTCTTGATTTTTAGAAGTTGTTTTTAATGGAATTTGAAAAGCTCCAAGAAATACATCTTTTGAAAAAGTGTTTGGTTTCATAATTTCAATTTGAAGAATTTCATTAGTAAAATCTCCTCTAATTGTAATTTCAACTTCCAAATTCCAAATTAGGTTTTTCATTGATTTATAACTTTCAGATTTAATAATAAATTCGGGTTGTTTTATTTCTGGAGCAAGTAAGAAGAACTAAAAAAATATATTAAAGATTAAATTAATTTTTTTCAATAAAATTATTTTATGAGATTTAAATTTGGAATTGATTTACTTTAAAATAAGTTTTTGAAGATGAATCTGAAATTCCAATTCCTTTTTCAATTATAAGATTCATAACTGTTTGAAATCTATAACAAAAATCAACTTGTGGATCATCACAAACAGGTTCTCTTAATATATTTTCATTTCCAGAATTTGTATTTTCTTGAGAAAAGGAAGTTTGAATTTGTGTTTGTTGTAAATTGATTTGTGGTTTTTGTAAATTAATTTTGACTTCTTGTAATTTAACTTTTGCTTCTTGTACATTAACCTTGACTTCTTGTAAATTAACTTTTGCTTCTTGTAACCTAAGTTTTTGTGTTTGTTGATATTTAATTTGTTTTTGTTGAGGGTTTTGTTGAAAAATTGTTGGTTGTTGAGGTTGTTGTTGTTGATATGAATTTGTGTAATTTGGTAAATCACTTGTATAATCAGGTGGATTTGATTCAAATGAATAATTTGTTTGTTGAGGTTGTTGTTGCTGTTGTTGATATGAATTTGTGTAATTTGGTAAATCACTTGTATAATCAGGTGGATTTGATTCAAATGAATAATTTGTTTGTTGAGGTTGTTGTTGTTGTTGTTGATATGAATTTGTATAATTTGTTAAATCACTTGTATAATAAGGTGTATTTGATTCAAATGTATAATTTGTTTGTTGAGGTTGTTGAGGTTGTTGTTGATATGAATTTGTATAATTTGGTAAATCACTTGTATAATCAGGTGGATTTGATTCAAATGTATAATTTGCTTGTTGTATTCCTTGTGTATCTTGATTTTTTCCTAATTTCATTTGTAAATATTCCATTCTTTTCTTTTCTTCTTCGGTTTGTGATTGAATTTGGTTTTGTTGTTGGAAGTTGTTATTTTGAATTTGAATTGGATTTTGATTTTGAATTTGAATTGGATTTTGATTTGTTTTTTTTGCAAATAGATTGATTAGTCCAACTCTGTTTTGTTGAGGATTTGTTTGAACATTTGTAATTATTTGTGGAAGGTTTTGTTCTGCTGTTTTTTCTTCTTGTCGTGCTAATCTTTCTTCTCTTCTTTGTTGGTTTAGTTCTTTTCTTCTTTCAAAACTGAATTCATTAAATTTGGATTTTAATGGTTCAGGTGGATATAATGGAATATGAACACCTTTAGTATTTTTATCAGTCCATACAGGTCCTAATCGAGGATGTTTTGGTATTTCTCTTCTAAAAGCCATTTTATTAGAAAGGTGAAAAAAAAATGAAAAATGAAAAATGATTTTTTTTTGCTTTTTTTTTTTTAATTTAAAAAAAAATTGAAAAGAAAATTGTGAACATCAAATGAAAAGAAGAATTATTTTTTTTTAAAGAATTAAATTTTGGAAAGAAAGAAAGAAAGAAAGAAAAGTTTTCTTTCAGTTTTCTTTTATTTTCGTTTTGTTTTCTTTTGTTTTATGATTAAAATAAAAAAGTGGATCAAAAATAATCAAAAAACAAAAATAAATTATGAATCAAAGTTTGTTCTTTTTTGTTTTTTGGTTCTTTTAGAAAATTGTGCATCCTTTTTTTTCAGGAACTGGTTTTGTTTGAACTAACCATTTACAAGTTACTTTTCCTTTTGTTAATGGGATTTCTTGTTGAATTTCTTGATTTTTGGAAGTTGTTTTTAATGGAATTTGAAAAGCTCCAAGAAATACATCTTTTGAAAAAGTGTTTTGTTTCATAATTTCAATTTGGATGATTTCATTAGTAAAATCTCCTCTAATTGTAATTTCAACTTCCAAATTCCAAATAAGGTTTTTCATTGATTTATAACTTTCAGATTTAATAATAAATGCAGGTTGTTTTATTTCTGGAGTAAGTAAGAAGAACTAAAAAATATATTAAAGATTAAATTAATTTTTTTCAATAAAATTATTTTATAAAATTTAAATTTGGAATTGATTTACTTTAAAATAAGTTTTTGAAGATGAATCTGAAATTCCAATTCCTTTTTCAATCATAAGATTCATAACTGTTTGAAATCTATAACAAAAATCAACTTGTGGATCATCACAAACAGGTTCTCTTAATATATTTTCATTTCCAGAATTTGTATTTTCTTGAGAAAAGGAAGTTTGAATTTGTGGTTGTTGTAAATTAACTTGTTGTTGTTGAAAGTTGATTTGTTGTTGAAAATTAATTTGTTGTTGAGGGTTTTGTTGAAAATTAATTTGTGGTTGTTGTGGTTGTTGTTGATATGAGGTTGTATAATCAGGTGGATTTGATTCAAATGAATAATTTGTTTGTTTGGGTTGTTGAGGTTGTTGTTGATATGAATTTGTGTAATTTGGTAAATCATTTGTATAATCAGGTGGATTTGATTCAAATGAATAATTTGTTTGTTGAGGTTGTTGTTGATATAAAGATGTATAATTTGGTAAATCACTTGTATAATCAGGTGGATTTGATTCAAATGAATAATTTGTTTGTTGAGGTTGTTGAGGTTGTTGTTGATATGAATTTGTATAATTTGGTAAATCACTTGTATAATTTGTTTGTTGTATTCCTTGTGTATCTTGATTTTTTCCTAATTTCATTTGTAAATATTCCATTCTTTTCTTTTCTTCTTCGGTTTGTGATTGAATTTGATTTTGTTGTTGGAAGTTGTTATTTTGAATTTGAATTGGATTTTGATTTTGAATTTGAATTGGATTTTGATTTTGTTTTTTTGCAAATAGATTGGTTAGTCCAACTCTGTTTTGTTGAGGATTTGTTTGAACATTTGTAATTATTTGTGGAAGGTTTTGTTCTGCTGTTTTTGTTTCTTGTCGTGCTAATCTTTCTTCTCTTCTTTGTTGATTTAGTTCTTTTCTTCTTTGAGTGCTAAATTCAGTAAATTTGGATTTTAATGGTTCAGGTTGATTTAATCGAATATGAACACCTTTAGTATTTTTATCACTCCATACAGGTCCTAGTCGAGGATTTTCTTCTATTTGTTTCTTTGATAAAGCCATTTTATTAGAAAGGTGAAAAAAAATGAAAAATGAAAAATGATTTTTTTTGCTTTTTTTTTTTTAATTTAAAAAAAAATTGAAAAGAAAATTGTGAACATCAAATGAAAAGAAGAATTATTTTTTTTTAAAGAAAGAAAAGTTTGGAAAGAAAGAAAGAAAGAATTAAAAGTTTTCCTTCAGTTTCCTTTGATTTTTTTTTCTTTTGTTTTATGATTAAAATAAAAAAGTGGATCAAAAATAATCAAAAAACAAAAATAAAATATAAATTAAAATTTGTTCTTTTTTGTTTTTTGATTCTTTAGAAAATCCTGCACTGTTCTTTTTTTTCAGGATTTGGTTTTGTTTGAACTAACCATTTACAAGTTACTTTTCCTTTTGTTAATGGGATTTCTTGTTGAATTTCTTGATTTTTAGAAGTTGCTTTTAATGGAATTTGAAAAGCTCCAAGAAATACATCTTTTGAAAAAGTGTTTTGTTTCATAATTTCAATTTGAAGAATTTCATTAGTAAAATCTCCTAAAATTGTAATTTCAACTTCCAAATTCCAAATAAGGTTTTTCATTGATTTATAACTTTCAGATTTGATAATAAATTCAGGTTGTTTTATTTCTGGAGCAAGTAAGAAGAACTAAAAAATATATTAAAGATTAAATTAATTTTTTTAAATAAAATTATTTTATAAAATTTAAATTTGAAATTAATTTACTTTAAAATAAGTTTTTGAAGATGAATCTGAAATTCCAATTCCTTTTTCAATCATAAGATTCATAACTGTGTGAAATCTATAACAAAAATCAACTTGTGGATCATCACAAACAGGTTCTCTTAATATATTTTCATTTCCAGAATTTGTATTTTCTTGAGAAAAGGAAGTTTGAATTTGTGTTTGTTGTAAATTAACTTGTTGTTGTTGAAAGTTGATTTGTTGTTGAAAATTGATTTGTGGTTGTTGTTGTTGTTGATATGAGGTTGTATAATCAGGTGGATTTGATTCAAATGAATAATTTGTTTGTTTGGGTTGTTGAGGTTGTTGTTGATATAAAGATGTATAATTTGGTGGTTCATTTGTATAATCAGGTGGATTTGATTCAAATGTATAATTTGTTTGTTGTGGTTGTTGTTGATATGAATTTGTATAATTTGTTAAATCACTTGTATAATCAGGTGGATTTGATTCAAATGAATAATTTGTTTGTTGTATTCCTTGTGTATCTTGATTTTTTCCTAATTTCATTTGTAAATATTCCATCCTTTTTTTTTCTTCTTCGGTTTGTGATTGAATTTGATTTTGTTGTTGGAAGTTGTTATTTTGAATTTGAATTTGATTTTGAATTTGAATTGGATTTTGGTTTGTTCTTTTTGCAAATAGACTGTTTAATCCAACTCTGTTTTGTTGAGGATTTGTTTGAACATTTGTAATTATTTGTGGAAGGTTTTGCTGAGCTGTTACTGTTTCTTGTTGTGCTAATTGTTCTTCTCTTCTTTGTTGGTTTAGTTGTTGTCTTCTTTGAACACTGAAATTATAAACTTTAGATTTTAATGGTTCAGGTTGATATAATGGAATTTGAATCTTTCTAGTTATTGTATCAGTCCATGCAGGCCCTAATCGAGGATGTTTTGGTGTTTCTTTTCTGAAAGCCATTTTATTAGAAAGGTGAAAAAAAAAAATGAAAAAAGCAAAAATAGAAAAAAAATGGAAAGTTTATTTTATTTTATTTTTTATTTTATTTTGGAAATATTATCCAGTAATTTTAAAATGTAAATATTGTGTTTAAACCATTTCAAAATCCAATAAAATTGGGATTTCTTTTGTTTCTGTGATCCATTTACAAATTACTTTACTTCTTGAAATTGTAAATTCTCTTTCTATTTGAATGTTCTTTGTTTCAGTTTTGAGTGGAATTTGGATTTCTCCCAATTCTTCTTGAAAGGTTATGTCCATAAATCCAATAAAAGTAATACTTAAAATTTCATCAATAAAATCACCAGGAATTGATATTTCAACACTTAAATCCAAATTCGATTCTTTAAATTGCTTAAATTTCTTTGAGTTAATAAGAAACCCTTTTTGACCTGTTATTTGTGAAACTAGTGAAAACTTCAAGTTTCCGAAATATTAAAATTTGATTTGTTGATTTAATTTATTCATTTAATTTACCTTAAATTGTGTATTTTGTCGAATATCCATTAAATCTTTATCAAAAATGATTAATAAATTCATTATTGTTTCTGTTCTAACTCCAAAACTTTCATCAAATGTAAAAGTTGGTTGTGTAATATTTGTTTTTTCTTCAGTATTTTGGAACAATGAAAGAGAATCTGAAAAAAGTGATGGTGATTCTTGTTGGAAAATATTTTGTTGAGTTTGTTCGAAAAGTGAAGAGGAATTCACCAAGTCATATTGAAAAATTTGATTTTGCGATTCAATGCTGCGGTTATCTTTTTGAGGAGAGTTTAAATTTGTTGGCTGATGAAATGAATGATTTTGAGAATTGATTGATTGATTTAGATAGCTTGTTTGTTTAGGTTGGTCAAAAGTATTCATATAGCCTTGAAAATCATTAATGTAATTTTGTGAGTTGCTTGTGTAAGTTATTTCTTGTTGTAAACTTTGTTGATTTTGTTGTTCCAAAGTCTGTTCAAGTGATATAGGACCAATAGGATATTGATTTAAATCATTAGATGTGATATTTGGATCCAAACCAAAATTTTGTAAATTATGTGAATCTAATTGATTTTCAAATTGAAAGGTTTCCTTATTTTCGTTTCCATCATATTTTTTTGGGTTTTGATTTTCTTTTTCTAATACTTCTTTTTCCCTAGCTTTTCTCAATTCTTTTAACTTATTTTTAAATGATTTTCTTTTTGGTACTTGTTCTCCATTCTCAAATTGATTTGAATTAGATTGATTCTTTCTTTCTAATAATTCCTGTTTCTTAATATTTCTCAATTCTTTTAACTTATTTTTAAATGATTTTCTTTTTGGTGAATCTTTTTCATCATTTCCAAATTGATTTGAATTAGATTGATTCTTTCTTTCTAATAATTCCTGTTTCTTAATATTTCTCAATTCCTTTAACTTATTTTTAAATGATTTTCTTTTTGGTACTTGTTCTCCATTCTCAAATTGATTTGGATTAGATTGATTCTTTCTTTCTAGTAATTGTTGTTT
Source organism: Anaeramoeba ignava (assembly GCA_028826165.1). Lineage (NCBI taxonomy): Eukaryota > Anaeramoebidae > Anaeramoeba > Anaeramoeba ignava. Next base: position 194,825 of record JAPDFW010000082.1, on the reverse strand, counting down.
CTTAATATTTCTCAATTCTTTTAACTTATTTTTAAATGATTTTCTTTTTGGTGAATCTTTTTCATCATTTCCAAATTGATTTGAATTAGATTGATTCTTTTTTTCTAATACTTCTTTTTCCCTAGCTTTTCTTAATTGCTCTAATTTAAGTTTAAGTATTTGGTTTTTTGATGAATTGTTTCCACCGTTTCCAAATTGATTTTCTTGTTTGAGTTGCTTATGTAATTCAAACAAACCGATTGATTTAAATTGGTTTTGGTTTTCTGATTGATTTTCATTTTTCAGTTTATGATGTGCTTGAAATAAACTGGATAAATTATTTTTAACTGGATTTAATCGAATAAAAATTTGATTTGTTTTTGATTTTCTCCATGCATTTAAAACACGAGGATTATAAACGAAAGAATCAGGATTTTTAGCAAAAAAGGATTTATAAGTTTCTTTTAAATTTGGATTATTTGATTTTGATTTATATTTTGATTTTGATTTTGATATTTTGAATTTGATTTTGAATTTGATTTTGAATTTGATTTTGATTTTGAATTTGATTTTGAAAAAAGTTTTTTCATAAAAGAAAAAGAAAAAATTTGAATTGAAGAAAAATGAAAAAAAAAATGAAAAAATTTGTTTTTGATTTTGGTTGATTCAATTTGACTTTTTGAATTGTTTTTTTTTTTTGGAAAATTAAAAATTAGAAATTAAAAAAAAAGAAATAAATTAAAATGAAGATTTCTTTTTTTTCTTTTAGAAAATTCTGCAATTTTGTTGTTGTGGAGCTTCTTCTGTTTGAATTATCCATTTGCAAAAAACTGTTCCATTTCCACATGAAATTTTTCTTTCAATTTGACTGTTTTTAACATCAGTTTTTAAGGCAATTTGAAATGCTCCTAATAATTGATCTTTTCCAAATGATTTTGCTTTCATTACTTCGAACTGGAAAATTTCATCTGTAAAATCTCCTGGAATTGTAACAAGAGTTTCTAAATCCCAACTTGGATCTTTCATTGATTTAAATTTATCTGTTTGAATAATAAATTCTGGTTCTGTCGAGTCTTCACTTATTAAGAAAACCTAAATATTTGATTTTGATTTTGATTTTGATTTTGATTTTGATTTTAATTTTATTGATTTTAATTTTAATTTTAATTTTAATTTTGATTTTGATTTTGATTTTAATTTTAATTTTGATTTTGATTTTGATTTTGATTTAAATTTTAATTTTAGATTTTGATTTTGATTTTGATTTTAATTTTGATTTTGATTTTAATTTAGATTTTGATTTTAATTTTGATTTTGATTTTAATTTAGATTTTGATTTTGATTTTGATTTTGATTTTGATTTTGATTTTGATTTTGAATTTTGATTTTGATTTTGAATTTGATTTTGATTTTAATTTTAATTTTAATTTTGATTTTGATTTTGATTTTGATTTTGATTTTGATTTAAATTTTGATTTTAATTTTGATTTTTATTTTAATTTAGATTTTGATTTTGATTTTGATTTTAATTTTGATTTTGATTTTGATTTTGATTTTAATTTTGATTTTGATTTTGATTTTGATTTTGATTTTGATTTTGATTTTAATTTTAATTTTAATTTTAATTTAAATTTTGATTTTTATTTTGATTTTTATTTTAATTTTGATTTTGATTTTAATTTTGATTTTGATTTTGATTTTGATTTTGATTTTGATTTTGATTTTAATTTTGATTTTGATTTTGATTTTGATTTTGATTTTAATTTTGATTTTAATTTTGATTTTGATTTTGAATTTGATTTATTTTAATTTTGATTTTGATTTTGATTTTGATTTTGATTTTGAATTTAATTCTAATTTTAATTTTAATTTTGATTTTGATTTAAATTTATACCTTGAAATATGTTTTACTTGAAGAAGTCATAAGTCCAGATCCATTAGCAATTATAAGTTGCAATTTTGTTTGGAATTTCATAAAAAGATCAACTTGAGGATCTATATTTTTATCACTCAAAGTATTTTGTTGAGATTGAGTAGAATAATCAGGAGGTTGTTGTTGAAATTGCTGAGGTTGTTGAAAAGATTGCTGCTGATATGAATTTGTATAATCAGGAGGTTGACTTGTATAATCAGGAGGATTTGATTGAAAAGAATAGTTTGTTTGTTTAGGTTGTTCATAAGAAGTTGTATAATTTGGTAAATCAGTTGTATAATCAGGAGGATTTGATTGAAAAGAATAGTTTGTTTGTTGTTGTTGTTGTTGTTGAGGTTGTTGTTGTTGGAATGTTGTTGTGTAGGTTTGTGTTTGAGTAGTATAACTTGGTTGGGTGCTCATTTGCTTTTGGAAAACTGTTTGTTGACCTGTTAATTGTGCTTGAAGTTGCTCCACTCGCTGACGTTTTTGTTCTTCTGTTTGGGGGTTATTATTCGGCAAAGTATTCAATTGTTCTCTCATATTAGCAAAATTTTGTTGCATTTGTGGAGAGTCCATCATTTGTCTCATCTGTTCAAATTGTTGTTGCATTTGAGGTGTTTCCATCATTTGTCTCATCTGTTCAAATTGTTGCTGCATTTGGGGTGTTTCCATCATTTGTCTCATCTGTTCAAATTGTTGTTGCATTTGAGGTGTTTCCATCATTTGTTTCATCTGTTCAAATTGTTTGCTCATTTCTCCTGTTTTTGCTTCTTTCATTTGTGCTCTTTCTAGTTGCTTTTGCATTAGGATCTGTTGTCTTTTTGGTATATTTGGATTTTGTGATATTATTTTCTTTCCAAGTTCGAATTGTTCGTTGATATTTGTTGGTTGTGTGTTTGCCATCAACATTGCTTGTTGTTGTAAACCAACTCGCCGTTGTAATTGTTCTTGCTCTTTTTGTGGTTGTTGTTGTTTTTTATACTCAATTAACTTGCCTTGTATTTTTTTTGGTGGGTTTAAAAATACAACTATTTGATTGCCTCTAAGAACGGAACTTTTGATTCTGTTTTGAATTGTAATTGCTCTTGGTCCAGCTCTTCTTAAAAGCATATTAATTGAATATTATTTTTGTGTTTAAAAAATAAGATAAAATAATCAAAATGAAAAATGAAAATCCAAATTAAAAATTAAAAATTAAAATTAAAAATTAAAAAAGAATTCGTCTTTTTAATGATTTTGATTTGAGTGTAGAAAGAATAGAATAAAAGAAAATAAAATAAAAAGAGAACAAAAGCAAATAAAAAGGAAATAAAAGAAAATAAAAGGAAATAAAAAGAGAATAAAAGAGAATAAAAGAAAATAAGGAAATAAAAGGAAATAAAAGGAAATAAAAGGAAATAAAAGGAAATAAAAAGGAAATAAAAGCAAATAAAAAGGAAATAAAAGGAAATAAAAGGAAATAAAAGCAAATAAAAAGAAATAAAAAGAGAATAAAAGGAAATAAAAGAGAATAAAAGAGAATAAAAGGAAATAAAAGGAAATAAAAGAGAATAAAAGAGAATAAAAGGAAATAAGGAAATTGCACTTTTTTTTAAAAAATAGTGCAAAGTTGTGCTTGGTTTTGATTTTGAGGAACTTCTGCTTGTGTGATTAAAATCGTACAATTTACTTGTCCTTCTGTTAATGATAACTGTAGATTTTCTTGTTGTCCTATTGATTGTCGTGTTAATGGAATTTCAAAAGCTCCAACTAATTCATCTTTAGAAAAAATATTTGGTTTCATCATTTCAAATAATAAAACTTCATCACTAAATGATCCTGAAATTTTTGTTACTACTGACATATTCCAAGTTGGTTCTTTCATTGCATTATATTTTGCTGAACGAACTAACCATGTTGGATCATCAGAATCCCTTGTAACTAAAAAGATCTTTGAAGAAAATAAATTTTTAAATCAATTTTTAAATAAATTTTTAAATAAATTTTTAAGTCAATATTTAAATCAATTTTTAAATCAATTTTTAAATCAATTTTTAAATCAATTTTTAAATCAATTTTTAAATCAATATTTAAATCAATTTTTAAATAAATATTTAAGTCAATTTTTAAATAAATTTTTAAATAAATATTTAAATCAATTTTTAAATAAATTTTTAATTCAATTTTTAAATCAATATTTAAATCAATTTTTAAATCAATATTTAAATAAATATTTAAATAAATATTTAAATCAATTTTTAAATAAATATTTAAATAAATATTTAAATCAATTTTAAATCAATTTTTAAATCAATTTTTAAATAAATATTTAAGTCAATTTTTAAATCAATTTTTAAATAAATATTTAAGTCAATTTTTAAATAAATTTTTAAATCAATATTTAAATCAATTTTTAAATAAATTTTTAAATAAATTTTTAAATAAATTTTTAAATAAATATTTAAATCAATTTTTAAATCAATTTTTAAATCAATTTTTAAATAAATTTTTAAATCAATATTTAAATCAATATTTAAATCAATATTTAAATCAATATTTAAATCAATTTTTAAATAAATATTTAAATCAATTTTTAAATCAATTTTTAAATAAATTTTTAAATCAAATATTTAAATCAATTTTTAAATCAATTTTTAAATAAATTTTTAAATAAATTTTTAAATAAATTTTTAAATCAATTTTTAAATAAATTTTTAATTAAATTTTTAAATAAATTTTTAAATCAATTTTTAAATAAATATTTAAATAAATTTTTAAATAAATATTTAAATCAATATTTAAATCAATTTTTAAATCAATATTTAATTCAATTTTTAAATCAATTTTTAAATCAATATTTAAATCAATATTTAATTCAATATTTAAATCAATATTTAAATCAATTTTTAAATAAATTTTTAAATCAATTTTTAAATAAATATTTAAGTCAATATTTAAATAAATTTTTAAATCAATTTTTAAATCAATTTTTAAATAAATATTTAAATCAATTTTTAAATCAATTTTTAAATCAATTTTTAATTAAATATTTAAATCAATATTTAAATCAATTTTTAAATCAATTTTAATAAAATACATTGAAATAACTCTTTTTCGCTTCTGTAAAAAAACCAGATCCATTTTGAACAACAATATTTGCTGTTGTAATAAATTTAAGACAATTATCAATTTCTGGATCTTGAGAAATACTATCATTAGATTGTTGAGGTTGAAATTGAGGTTGTTGAGGTTGGAATTGAGGTTGTTGAGGTTGAAATTGAGGTTGTTGAGGTTGAAATTGAGGTTGTTGAGGTTGAAATGGAGGTTTTGGAGGTTGGAATTGAGGTTGTGGAGGTTGTAATGGAGGTTTTGGAGGTTGGAATTGAGGTTGTGGAGGTTGTAATGGAGGTTTAACAGGATTATTTTGTGGAATAGAATTATAAGTTGGTTTATTGTTTGTGAAATCAAAAGCATAATTTGGTTGTGATTCTTGTCCAAATGGTTTTGTTTCAAAATTAAATTGATTTTGTTGCATATTTTGCTGTTCTTGTTGTTTTTGTTTCTCATTTTCGATTTGTTGCTTTTCTCTTGTTTTTTGAATTTCACGTTGACGTTCTTCTTGATATTTTAAGAATTCTTCTTGGGTCATGTCTTGAATATTTTTTTGAGGAGATTTAAATTGAAATTGTTCTTGAGGTTGTTGATATTGAGGCGGAGGCTGTTGATATTGAGGTGGAGGTTGTTGGAATTGTTCTTGAGGTTGTTGATATTGAGGTGGTTGCTGATATTGAGGTGGTTGTTGTTGGAATTGAGGCTGTTGAACGCCCATGTTTATAGTCTCAAAAACACCAGTCAAAGGATTAAAAATTTGTTGAGGTTGAATTTGTTGTTGATTTTGTTGTTGTTGCAATCTGAATTGGACAATTTTATAATATAAAATTCTTGGAGGTTTCAATTCAATAACAATATTTTTTGTTGTAGGATCCAAATAACTATAAGAAATACGACTATATTCTTCTAAAAGGTCAGGATTTGTATTAACTTGAGAAGTATTTGTGTTTGAAATTGAATTTGAGTTTGAAAATAAAGTTATATTTGGAGTATTTGAAGTATTTGAAGTAGTTGAAGTAGTTGAAGTAAATAATCTTAACTGATTTGAATTACTTGAATGACTTATTGGTTTTTTTGTTGAACTAAAAGTAGTTGTAAAACCTGATCTTCTTGAAAGTGAAGTTACATGCCGTTTTCTTCTTGAACTTGTACTTGAATGATGATAACGATGTGAAGTTGAACTTGTACCGAATGCGGTTCTTCTTGTAGTTCCTATTCCTGATCTTCTTGTTGTTGAACTTCTTATTCCTGAGCTTCTTATTCCTGAACTTCTTGCATGACTTCTAAATCCAGAACTTCTTGCATGACTTCTTCCATGACTTCTTCCATGACTTCTTCCTCCTGTTCTTCCCATTTTGATTTAATTTTGATTTAATTTTAAATTTAATTAAAAAAAAAAAAGAAACAAATTAAAAAAAAAATGATTTTTGATGTTTTTTTCTTTTTTTTTTGAATTTGTTGTTCTTGAATTTTATTCCCCTTTTTTCTTTTTGTTTATTTTATTTTATTTCTCCTTTTTTTTTTTCAATTAAAAAAAATAAAAAAAATAATCCAAAACAAAATCTAAATTATTTTTTGATTAAAACAAAACAAAAAAAAGCAATTTTTGTTTATCATTTTTTTTTCCATTTTAATTTTGAAATTGAAATTGATTTAAATTTTGAAATTGATTTTGATTTGGATTTTGAAATTGATTTTGATTTTGATTTTGATTTTGAAATTGATTTTTAAATTGATTTTTAAATTAATTTTGTATTTTGATTTTGAAATTGATTTTTATTTTAATTTTGGAATTAATTTTGATTTTGATTTTGATTTTGATTTTTAAATTTATTTTGAAATTGATTTTGTATTTTGAATTTGATTTAAATTTTGAAATTGAAATTGAAATTGAAATTAATTTTGTATTTTGATTTTGATTTTGAAATTGATTTATCATTTTAATTTATATTTAATTTTGAAATTGAGATTTTGAAATTGATTTTGAAATTGATTTTAAATTGATTTTTGATTTTGAAATTGATTTTGAAATTGATTTAAATTTGATTTTGAAATTGATTTTTGATTTTGAAATTAATTTTTGTATTTTTGAAATTTTGATTTTGAAATTGATTTGATTTTGAAATTGATTTTTGATTTTGAAATTAATTTTGAAATTGATTTTGAATTGATTTTTAAATTGATTTTGAAATTTAATTTTGAAATTGATTTCTATTTTGGAATTGATTTTGAATTTATTTTTAAATTGATTTTGAAATTGATTTTGAAATTAATTTTAATTTTGATTTTGAAATTGATTTTGATTTTGATTTTGATTTTGATTTTGAAATTGATTTTTAAATTGATTTTGTATTTGAAATTTATTTTGAAATTGATTTATATTTTGAATTTGATTTAAATTTTGAAATTGATTTTTGATTTTGAAATTAATTTTGATTTTGATTTTGAAATTGATTTTGATTTTGAAATTGATTTTTGATTTTGAAATTAATTTTGTATTTTGAATTTGAAATTGATTTTGATTTTGAAATTGATTTTGAAATTGATTTTGAATTGATTTTTGAATTGATTTTTGAAATTGATTTTGAAATTGATTTTGAAATTGATTTTGAAATTGATTTTGAAATTAATTTTAATTTTGATTTTGAAATTGATTTTGATTTTTAAATTGATTTTGAAATTGATTTTGATTTTGAAATTGATTTTGATTTTGATTTTGAAATTGATTTTGATTTTGATTTTGATTTTGATTTGGATTTGATTTTGAAATTGATTTTGAAATTGATTTAAATTTTGAAATTGATTTTGATTTTTAAATTGATTTTGAATTTAATTTAAATTTTGAAATTGATTTTGATTTTTAAATTGATTTTGAAATTGATTTTGATTTTGATTTTGATTTGGATTTTGATTTTGAAATTGATTTTGAAATTGATTTTGATTTTGAAATTGATTTTGAAATTAATTTTAATTTTGATTTTGAAATTGATTTTGATTTTGATTTGATTTTGATTTTGAAATTGATTTTGATTTATATTTGGATTTTTGAAATTGATTTTGATTTTGATTTGGATTAAATGACTGATTTTGATTTGGATCATAATAATAATTATTAGAAAAATTTGTAGTATTTTGAAATTGATAATTTGGATCAAATAAATTTGTTGATTGGTCTTGATTAGTCATTAACCGTTTTGCAAAAAAAATAACCCATTTTTTTCTTTCTTCAGCAAGTAAACTTTCTTTTTGTTTTCTTTGCTCTTTGTATGAGACTTTTTGTTGTTTTTGATTCATTTAAATAAAATGATAAAAAAAAAATGAAAAAAATGAAAAAAATGAAAAAGGAAAAAAAGGAAAAAAAGGAAAAAAAAATTGTAAATAATAATAAAAAGTGGATTTTCATTTCAAATAAATAATTTAAAAAATTAATTAAAAACAATTTGAATTTAATTTTTATTTTGAATTTTTTTTTAAAAAAGAAAATAAATCTAAAACAAAAATAAATTTTTTTTTCATATTTTGTTCAATCCCTTAAAAATAAGGGAGTTTTATTAAATAACAAAGGTTTTTTGATATTTGGACTGAATTCTAGATTTAAATCTAAATTACAATTCGATTTTGAAATTTTATTTGCAATAAAATTATAATTTGAATTTGGATTATAATTTGAATTATAATTTGAATTAGTATTTATATTTAAATTTGAATTTAAATTTGAATTAATATTTAAATTTAAATTTGTGTTTGTGTTTGTGTTTGAATTCGTGTTTATATTTATGTTTGTGTTTGTGTTTGCTTTAGGTTTTGTAATTCGAATTGATTTTATATTTTCAAAATTATTTCCATAATCATAATTATGAATATTCTTAGATTTAAATCTAGATTTAGGTTCAAATTCAATTTGAATTTGAGATTCTTGTTCTTGAATATCATCACAAACTCTTTTTCTTGGTGTTTGTAATTGATTTCCATCTTGAAAAAATTCATTTGAAAAAGAAGAAATTCTTGAAACTCTTTTATAAGATTTCATTTAAGAAAAAAAAAAAATGAAAAAAAATGAAAAAAATGAATCGTTAAAAAATATAAAAAATTTTTTTTTTTCTTTTTTTTTTTATAATCGGAAAAAAATTAAGAAATTAAAAAATTAAGAAATTAAGAAGAAAAAAAGTATCAACGCAAATTTGATTGAGCATTTTTTATAACATTTTGGATCCTTTCATTATTTGGGAATTTTGTTGATAAAGAAGAAAGAGAAGCCATTCCATTTTGCTCTCGGATCAACTTTTTGTTTTCTGGGACACAAGAAATATTAATCAAGCAACCGCAGGCAAGATACAGAACTGATTCGTTATTGAAATTATTGATTATATCAAGAATAAAGGGGATGATTTGAGCATTTCCAAATATTTTGGCAATTTGGGAATTTTTGGACATTTGGCCAATTGAGGAAAGAAAGGTTTCAAGAGCAGGCAAATTTGATTGAAGGCTAATTGCTGTTTGAGCAATGAAAGGGATAACATCTTTGTCGATGAGGAATTGGTGATTTTTGGGGTTCATGAGAATATTCCTCAAAATTTTAGTGCAAATTTCTTTTGAATCATTTTTGGATGAGTTTTCATTGATAATTTTGACAAGCATCTGAATTCCTTGAATTGCGATGAAAACTTGTTGGTTTTGGGAAGAAGAAACAAGATTAACAAAGGCTTTCAAGCCCAAAAGAACGAGGTCAGGATTCATAAGATGCGGTTCCAAAGAATCCTTGAGAACCTTCAAACCGCCTCTTTTGCCAATTTCAAGTTCGAGATCGTCGTTGAGTGACAATTGAATCAACACAATATACCAACTTTCCAAAAATTGTGTTTCGGATTGAACGAGTTTGATCAAGTTGAGAAACAATGGGATCATGTTATTTTCGAGGACAAACTGCTGGTTCTTTGCGCTGGAGCATATTCTGGAAAGGATTTTTGGGGAGAATTTCAAAATGTCGATATTTTTGGAATTGTTTTGAAGAATGTGGATCAAAGTTTGAATTCCGCCCATGATTGTGAAGATGTCTCTGTTTTGAGGGGAGCAAGTGAGATTGGCGAAGGCCTTGAGACCGAGAAGAATGAGGTTACTCTGCTTGATATTTGCTTCGATTGCTTGATTCAAAATTTGCAAGCCGCCTTTTTTGCCAATTTCAAGTTCGACTTCATCATTCATTGACATTTGGATCAAAGAGGCAAAACAGCTCTCGAGAACAGGGACATCTGAGGTGAATTTTTGGATTGTTTCCAGAATTGTGTCGATGCTTGTTCCCTTTGTGAGGGATTGAACCCTTGCCGTTTTGGGGATTGTTCTGGGCAGAATTGACGCGCACAACTGCTGGATTTCACTATTGATTGATTTTGTGTTTAAAATAGTTGTGATCACGTCAATTCCGTTGATTGCGCTGAAGATGTCGCGGTTCTGAGCGGAAAACAAGACGTTCTTCAACGCGCGCAGCCCGATATAAAGCAACTTGTTGTTGTCGATGTTTGCTTGGAGAAGCTTGAGAATCAATTGGATTCCTGATTTTTCACCAATTTGGAGCTCAATTTCATCGTCCATTGAGAATATCACTAATAACTCAAAGCAAATCCCAATAAGATCAACAACCTTTGAATACGCATTCATTGTATCAAAAACTAGTTGCAATCCCCCGTGCTGGCAAATCTCCGAAACGTTGGTTTTGTCTCTTGCGATTGCTACCAAAGCAGATAATCCTGATAAAACAATTACTTGGTTGTTCAAGTTTTTCTTTATTGATGTAACTATTATTTTTATAACACCTGTTCTTCTGAAAAGTGGTTGATTTTCAGGTGAACTTGCAAATAAATGAAGATAGGCAAAATGGTTTTGTAATACTCTTGGGAAATGTGAGTTTGAGAGAATTCCTGATGTTATGCAATTAATTGTATATTGTGTTTCCATAATTAAAATTTGAAAAATTAAAATTTAAATTGAAGAAAAAAGCAAAAAAAAAAAATAAAATTTTTAGTTTAATTTTTTTTTTCATTTTTTTTTTCTCATTCCTATTATTTTTTTTCTTTCTTTTTCTTTTTAAATATTTTTATATTTCTTTTTTTTTTTTCATTTCTATAATTATTATTTTTTTTTTGTTATTTTTGTGATTGAAAAAAAAAAAAAAAAAAAAAAAAAAGATGAACTTTGTTTTTTATAATGCTCAAATAAAAGCCGAAAACTATGAATACAAAACAGATTTAGTTTTCAAATCAACAGAAATTAGTTTCGGAAGGAGAACAATTTCATTTCATTCAATTAAACGCTATTATTTTTCTTCGTTTCAAAATTTATCAATTCAACTCAACAATAACAAAGTATTCAGTTTTATACCTTCTTCTCACAAATATAATTTTGATTGGGAGTTCCAGAATTTTTTCAAGACTTCTTGGAGAAATCGAAATAATTCTCAAAAATCCAAAATGAGGTTCAAACGCAAATCAAAATCACCAGTTTCAAATTTTCAATCGCTTGAAAACCGTTTAAGTGAACTTTTTCAACAGTCTTTATCTTTAGAAATTAAACCAGAAAATCGGATTGATCTTTTACAGAAAATTCTTGAATATTTTGAAGATTCTGAAAATTTGTCCCAATTAGAAACCCAACATCAAGAAATTTCCAAAGCATTTTCACTTTTGATTCAGCAAAAGTAAGTTTTTTTTTTTTATTTAAAAAAAATATCAAAATAAGAAAAACTGAACAAAAAAAAAATTTTTTTTTTTATATTTTTTTTTAGTGATCCTTCTTTTTATTTGAAAGTTTTAGAAATTATCCCAGATATTATTTGTAAATTTGAATTAAGTTTGAATAGTTTTCTTGGAATTATATTGACCCAAATGAAAGAAGAAAAGTAATAAATATTTAAATATTTAAATAATTAATGAATTAAAATGAATTAAAATATATGTTATTAATTAGCTTTGGATACTTTCAAAATTATCTTCAAATCATTCAAGAAATATTGAAGAAAGTGGAGGAATTGGACTCAATAAATACAAATAATTTGAACCAACTTGCAGAAGTACTTACACAAACATTTTCGAGAGAATCAACACAAGAAACAATAATCCAGGTGATTGAGATAGTTGCAGAGATTTGCAGAAAAAACAAGACGTCACTTTCTGAACAACTTTTTGTGCCGTTTTCTCATTTTCTCTCTTTATGGAGTACGGAGAAAATCGATTTACCTGAAGACAGCATTATTGATATTAACCAGATGATCCGAGACACTTTCCAGGGTTTATGGAGCAGGAACACCAAATTAACCGACCAGAATTTGTATGATTTGGTCGAGGCGATTGAAAGAGAAGAGAGCAAACTCGATTTGAAAGAAATACTCACTTTTTTTGAAGGAATTTTGGTGAATCTTGAGATACAGGAATTCGACACACATTTCAGCAACATCAAGCACGGAATTTCAGCGTGCTTTTTTGCGCAAGATATTTCTAGTTTGGAAGCAAAGGAGACGATGAAGGAGTTTGTGTGGAGATTTATGGAAATATTGCCAGAACGCTTTTTGAAGCGGTTTTTTTTGGATGGGTTCAAATATCGAGTTCTTGAAGATATTCATCTGGCGAAAAATCACGAAATTATAACAGAAAGAATGGGAATCAACTTGGCGATTCTCAGAAAGACACGGGGGTTTTTGGATGCCGAGGATTTGAAGGAATTTTGGGGAAAGGATATTTTTTCAATGGTTTTTTCACGTGAAAATAAGGATCTTTATCAGGTTGCTTTTGCAACATATCAAGAGCTAGTTTCGTTTGCACAGAAGAGGGATGTTCAAGATGCTGGGTTTGAATGGATGTGTTTTTTTGCGCAAGAAAATAAAAATTGCGAGGAGGAAATTGTTACGTTATTGATGATTGTTTTGGGGTGTTTTAAATTGGCGCCGAATAATTTGGGAAATGGAAATCATTACATGACAAAATTGTTCTGGATTTTTACATATATTGTTCAGATTGTTCCGAATACCAATTTCGAGTCTTTAAAGGTGCAATTGGTTGTGATTGAGATATTAAGTTTTTTAGTGAGAAATGGGCGATTTTTTCAAATGGAAAGTTTAATGGATGATTTTTGTGGGATTAATTCACAATTAGATTTATTTGGAAATTTAAATGAAAATTTAAACCAAAATGAAAATTTAAACCAAAATGAAAATGAAAATTTAAACCAAAATGAAAATGAAAATTTAAATCAAAATTTAAATTTAAATCAAAATGGAAATCAAAATGGAAATTTAATTGGAAATGAAAATCACTTATTAAACTTAAACCAACAAAGCCAAATCATACGAACAATTTTCCAAAGATTGGGAAAACAGAGCTGCAGTTGGAACTTCAATCTGCAAATAAAAAAGATTGAACTTCTCCATTTCATTTCACAGGAGATCGGGAAAGATAATGATAAGAAGGGATTGTGCAGGGCAATTGACACGGAAATTGTGTTTGAAGATATCGGATATTTTTTGGTTGATTTGGACATCAAAATACGGGCATATATGCTGTATGTGCTGAACATTTGCATGAAGAACGTTTCGTTGTCGTGCTTCAGGAAGTATCAGCAATTGATTGTTTTTGAGATATTATTAGTTCGACTTCAAGAACGCGAGGAAATCAACAAAACTCTTTTGGAAATGAAGAAAGAACCTGATCAATACTCTCTGTTTGTGGCGTGTGAAAAAACGCAAACGGAAGAAGACGAAGAATGCGAGATGGATCCGATACCACAGCTTATCGCGGCATTTGGAACAGGAAGCATCCTGAATTTGGAAACAATCAGACCTAAAGACAATTGGAGAAGAGAATTTTTGCTTGCAAAGGAATCAGGAGCGAAAAGAAAAGAAACAGGACAAAGCTTCTCACAGGATCATCTCCATCAAATACTTGTGTTTGTTCTGAAGAACGAGACCAAGATGAGCGTGATCCAGAACTTTCTGTATCGGATATATTATCAATGGCAGGGAAACAACACAGGTATCGAGAATCGACAGGGAAACAAACACATTGGGAATGCGATATTGCGGAGCTGTACAGAGGAAGTGCTTGCATGGGCCGTGACACGAGCAGCGCGTTTCTGTGTTGATTCGCGACTGAAAACACGGCTGGGAAAACCAAAGGAGTTGCTGAACCTACTTTCGTCCAAATTGCTCTCAATTGCAGGTGAGATTGTGAATGCTGGAATCCGCAATGTGCGGCAGGATGCGGACACATCAGGATATTCTGATATGGCTGTGATTCGCCTAACTCAACTTGTATGCGACTTGGAAAAATACATGGTGAATGTTTACAATGGATCGTTATCGCTTCCAACGCCTGATGAAAAGTCCGTTGAATTCTTCATCAAACACAAGGCAGTGTGCCGCAGGTGGATATTAAACAACATACGCGCGCTGATGTCGATTGCTCGTTCTCAACAGAGACATACAAGCGCGATCTTGTTCACGATGAACTATATCAAACACGAACTATTTCCAAAGTCGCCCAAATCGGCACGATTGGTTCTTGAAAGAGCCGCGGTTTTCCTCTGCGAAAGCGCTCTTGCTCTCGGCGATCCCGACACGATCCGAGGATATCTTCATTTTGTCCGAAAACAGAAGCAAATTGAACCAAAAAGGTTCGTTTTTCTTGACTACACAATATCGTGGATCGAAGGAATACTGCATTTCGCAGAGCACCAAATAGAGGCTACTCTGCGCGTTCTCAACTCCCGTGTTATTTCTGCGTTGCTTGAGAAACAGAAGACCGATCTCCCCAAATCACTTGTTGAAATCGTGTCTTTGAGCTTTGGATTTGTTGCGGATCATCTTGCGCTGGCATACAAGATGGACGAGGATTGGGCGGGTCTCAAGAATCTATTTGCAGACATCCGCACAATTATTTCCCGTTTCGCAATCTCACCCGAGCCCACTTTTCTTCATGAGGAGCAGGTTGTTGATTTTATTCTCTCTTCGGAAGAAACCTATCCGCGAAAAACGCCCGTTGCATTCTCACAGAAAATGCTGGAATCACTGAATAACCACAAGCAAATGTTCCGTGCAACAAGAAACAGATCGTATCTACTTCAACGCACATCGAACTTTTTTGATGTCGTCAGTTCTTTTGTGATTGCGGACATGATGGAATCAACAATACCCGTCGAAATCAACCGCAACAGACAGAAAACCGATCATTTGAGCGTTGCAACGGACATGCTCTGTCAAGATATCCGCAATCTTTCTGACGAGGGTCTTTCGCAACTCCAACCATACGCTCAGAAACTCGCGCTTGTTCAGTTTGCACGCGACATCAAGCGCACAAATACTCATCTCATCTCCTTCCCAATATCCGAAATTGTGTATCTCAAACCGGATGTATTAGGGACTTTCCATTTCTTGGTCGAACTTGCTCGTTCTCGAAGAAACCAAAAAAATACAGTTTATTCCAACCAGGATATCCAAGAAAACGAGGCTCGAAACTCACGCATTTTGACAAAGATATCCGACATCGCCTTGAGAAAACGTGTTGTTCAAGCTCGCAAGTCGGGAAGCTTCTCTCATGCTGAGCTTTTGATCAAACGGTTCGAGAAATTCCGTTCTGAACCAGATATTCCTGATTGGGTCTTCTTTGAGAAAGCAAAGCTTGAACTTGCTCAGTCTCATTTTAATCGAGCAGAAGAAGCGATGGTACGATGTCTTGATATTCTGTCCCATTTTGACAGGCAACAAGCAGAGAGTTTGGAAGTGCAGGATTCTATTTATTCTGCTGTTTCTATTGCAACGAAGATTAAAAGGGAGAAATTGCGTGGAAAGGAGATTTTAAGTGAGCATGATATTGATGATATTGAGAATTTATATTTATTTGGGTTAGAAAGTTGTCAAGCATCATCTCGGATGTGGAAGAAGTATAGTGATTGGTGTTTTTTGTTGACGAGTATGCTTGGACTTGAGAATAATGAGAGCGATTCAAGAAAATTTAATTTTAATTCAAAGAAATATAATTCCAATAATTTTGATAATCCAAATAATTTTGATAATTTCAATAATTTTAATAATTCAAATAATTCTAATAATTTCAATAATTCAAATAATTTCAATAATTTCAATAATTCTAATAATTTCAATAATTCTAAAATGCTCAAATTCTCACAAAGCGCAATTCAAGCATTGTTCAAATTCCTCCAACTCTCAGCACACAAACACACAGAATACAGCACAATGGCAGTCATAAGAATATTCGTATATCTCAAAAAATTCTCAAATAAATTCAACACACTCTTCCGAAAACTGATAGCAACAACACCCGCAAAACCATGGGTAATGATTCTCCCACAACTATTTGCACGTATGAACGATATATCTCAAAATAGCGAGAATTTGCGGAGAGTTTTGACTGATTTGCTTGTCAGAATGGGAGAAGAGTTTCCGCACAAAATTCTACTTCCAACGATAGTGTGGCGATTGAACGCAAACCAGAAAGCAATCCAAGACAGCTACGAAGAGGTGGTACATAAATTGATGAAGAAAGGAGAAGAAACAAGCAAGACAGTCGCGGGAGTAACACGATTTGTTCAAGAAATGAAGCGAATATCACAATTAGTTGATGAAAAATGGGCACAATTAGTTTCTCAGTTCAAAATCAATTCGGCACTTTCACAATGGCTGTCAAGAGCGTTAACAATAAACGGAACAAACGGAGGAATCAATCTACTGTTTAATCAACTAAAATCGCAAAGCGCAGAGTCACAACCAATACACAAATACCAACGTTTTATGGAGCCATATTTGAACAAGTTCCAGGAGTTGGTTGAAAACACAATCCGTAACCAAACGAATTTGACTCCTCACGAAAAGAAATTTATCGATGCTTTCGGAGAATCTCTTTTGGAAGCATTTGAGGACATGCGTTCTCCACAAGATGCTGAAAATTTTGACGAATCCTGGACCAGGATACGTACAATCGGTGCTCAACTGGAAAATATTCTCAAACGCAACGAAATTTCAACGGAAACAATCAGTCCGTGGCTCTCGGGACTGCAAAGCGACGAGATACAGATCCCGAAGTTGAGATCAAACGAGAAGCTGCAGACAATCAAACTTGCAAAAGTAGGACCGCGCGTTGGGGTTCTTTTCACAAAAACACGACCCAAAAGACTTGTTTTCCAGGATACGACAGGAAAATATCATCACTATCTACTCAAAGCAAATGAGGATACCCGACTGGATGAACGGATCATCCATTTCTTGACAATATTCAACGAGCTTCTCCTTATGCACACAAAACGGCGACAGAAAAGATACCAATTTTTCCTGAGAAGCGAAGCGGACTCAAAAAATTCTAAAAATGCAAAGCATCTGCACACACTCCAACAAGCGGTGCGCAGACAGAAAACAACACAGAACATGCGAGCACGAGTTTATTCGGTGATTCCTCTTTCAACGCAATCGGGTCTTATTGAATGGGTTGAGGATGGAGTGCCTCTTCTTGAGTTGTATCGGCAGGCAAATGATCGAAAATCAAGTCTTGGATTGGAAATATCGAGTCCTAACGAGAAATACCACAAGTATCTGGAAGAGGAAATGCAGAAACAACAGCAATCCGTTGACGCAAACGAAGAACCGAAAAAAAATGCAGATATTGACATCAATGAGAAATCAAAAGAAAACGAGAAGAAGAAAAAAACGGTTGAAACATTCAATCCAAAAAAATATCCGCTCGAGATTTTGAAACGACTTTTTGAGCGACTCCAGTCAGAGACACCAGACGAAATCATCGGAAACGAGCTGCTTTGCTCGAGCATTTCGTCGGAAGACTGGTGGAAACGGGCAAGAACATATTCCCGATCTGTGTCGTTGATGAGCATGGTGGGACATGTAATTGGACTCGGAGATCGGCATTTGTCAAACATCCTATTTGATCAGCGACTTGGCGAGGTGGTTCACATCGACTACAATGTGTGCTTTGACAAGGGACAACAGCTGAAGGTTCCTGAGCGTGTGCCGTTCCGAATCACAAAAATTGTGCGAGAGGGACTTGATCCGACAGGATTATTCGGATGTTTCAAAGTTCAATGTGTCAACGCGCTCAAAATACTGCGCGCAAATAGCGAGGTTCTTCTGCAGATACTCGACCCGTTTCTTTGCGATCCACTGAGGGAATGGGTCGTGGATAGTCGAGATCGCATGTTCAAGCTCCATATGTTCCTGAATTTTGCGATCACGAAGTTGTGGGAAAAAACGGATCAAATTCACCGAACAAACACATCGTTTAGTTTCAAAGAAACGCTTCTTTCCGACGAACTCGAAATTGCTGAAAATGCACATTCTCAATGCGTTTCTTGTGAGAATGAAATCATGTCACTTCTGCGCGAGGAAGAACCGCCGCTCGCAGAAAAAAGCTTCCAAAAACACAACATATTGCCGTACAGTCGCGAACTTGTTCATATTTTCCACTCAATGTTCCATCTTTCTGAGGCGATGCACGAAAACCTTCTGCGAATCGAGGAGCGCGAGATGCAAATTGCGCAAGATTCGCAGATGTACCAACAACTCCTCCCGCAGATTCAGGAACTCGAATCAGCATATAGTATCTTAGCACAGAGAATGGCGCAGCTGGAATCCGATATACATGCTCACGATTCCGAGCGCAGGAAAATTGTCGCGGAGATTCATAACCAGCTTGGGATATACCGCGAAAAAAACAAACAATTTTCGCAGATGATGCGAATATTCCAATCTCCCTCGATGCTGCGCCCCTTGGTACAAAGCATCGAGACGCAACTGCAAAATATCCAGCAGATGGGGAACACAGAATTGCAGTTGCTTTCGGTACTAATGGCTTTAGCAGAATCAAATCCATCACAAAATGGAATTGACTTCGCGAAAATTCAACTTTGGATACTTCAATTTGAGAATGAAAACCGAAAAGTGGAACAAGATGACAGCGCGCAAGTTCTGATTGACAAGCTGCAAAAAGCAGCCACAATCGCAGAGATTTGTGGAGTGTATGAAGAACGAGCAAACGCAGTGAATCATGATCATCTCATTGCACTACGCAGATGCAGCGAGAGTTTGGAGAAATACCAGAAGGTTGTACTCACAATGGGACCGAATTACGCGGATCTAAGCAAGATTTCGATATGGACCAAGAACATGGAGACGATGCTCCAGACGCCACTGGGATTGCTTCATAAGACCATTGAACAAGAAGTGCTTCCAAATTGCCAGTCAGAGTCTGAAGAGCAGAAAATGCGGCAGTACAGCCAGTTCACGAACAGAATCAACAATCTCGTGTTTGAACACGAACAGCGCCAGACACAACTCGCAATTATTGATGAGCAACGACGCGAGCTCGAGATGGAAACACAGAAGCAATCCCGAAAACTTTCGGACACAATCGAGCAATATCTTGCGCATCTGCAGAAGGATACACCCGGACCAGACTCCGACTTGCAGATTGGCCCACTTACCCGACTTCGCACAAATAGATTCGAGATCCTTCTCCGTTCAACGGCTTTTGTGATCCATTCAATCGGGGATCAAATGATGCGCGAGTTGTCGACACTTCCGGATGAAAATCAATGGGAAAAACTCAATTCTTCGCTGTCACAAGTTTTCGGCAAGTGCAAAATGTGTCTCGAGCTGTTGTCAACCTCATCGCAGCAGCACACCGAAGAGCTTCTTTCTGAGACGCGATTTCTGACCGCAACCGAAAGCTACGAAGCAATCCTGAGAAACATGGCTGCTTCTTTTTTGAACCAAATGCAATCCACAACGCTTCCGGAAATTCTTCGCTATCTGGAAATTGCGCAGAAAAAAGACCCCACAGACTCAACCCGCAGCGTGTATCCTGTGCTCTCTGTTCCAGACACGCAGACAATAACCGCACTTGCTCAGCTTTATGTGTCTATTACTCATAACGTCCAAATGCCTGATCATTATCTTTCTGACTTCGCCTCCATCTTGGGCGCACAAACTCACGACGCAAACAACACTATTCTTGTGCGTCTCCTCTCCATCTTCGAGTTATTCATTTCACAAGTAATCTCTGTGTATCAGGTTCTCCCCCTCGACTACAAAAATCTGTTCTATTCCCACGAAAAACATCTCCAAGTTTCTAAAATTAAAGCTATCTGCGGAATAATCCCCCATATTTTTGAGACTATCGGAACACTTGAATCCCCGCAGATCATTCACGAATGCATCCGTGCTTATATCCACCCGTTTTTGATCGAGTTTGCGCTCTCGATTCTTCTCCCCGCAATCTCAAAATCGCTTGAGGATATTGTTCAATATGCGCATTCTCGTCTCAAATCATCCCCACTTTCAGATACACAAATGCAGACGGTTACAAACACATACCAGCACTATCTCGATGCAAAGTACCAGCTCTCGCACACAGCATCCTATCTCGCTGTTCTTGAGCAGGGAGCAAACGAGATTCATACAGAGTTGAGTGCTATCAACTCGCAATTTGTTCAATTCCAGTGGATCGCAGACATTAATCAGATCCGCGACCCAACAACCATGGAAATTGCGTTCTGTAACTCAAGACATCGTTTCCAGATCCTCTCCGAAATCAATGACGCTCTGGATCAACTGAAAAAAACGCACTGGCGCGTTCAAGCTGTGTCATCGATAATCCATGAAATCCGTGATATTATACTGTCACAACTCTCCAAAATCCCCCAAACGAAGAGCAATCGCCAAAACAGTCCGGAGCAGATCATTCGCCAGAAGATATGGGAATCATTATCACTACTCGCACCCTCCACACAGTCCTCCAATACTCCAACGGACTTACTCACACAAATACTCTCCAATCTCTGTTCCCAGGTCTTGTATTTCGAGGACACCATGAGAAACGACAACATTGATAGCGAAAACTCCGTTGTTGTTCACAAGCTCCTCATGTTCTTGCAGTCCGTCTACCCAGCGTGGAGTGAGTATTTCTCCGTCGCCAAGCAATCTGATGCCATTCTCCATCAGATCGAGATCCAAAAATCTCAACTTCAAATTTTGACCCAAAATATCCCCCAAAACCAACGTCTTATTGTCCAACTCAAGAGCGATCTTGCAAAGCAAGTCTCAGTGTGCTCGAAACTGCAGACAAACACGCATAAATACTTCCAAATACAGCGTGTGCTGTGGGATGAGTCTGACTCGTATCTCCAGAACATGATCAAACCCTCAATTCGCGCGAATTATGTCCCGCTCGGATTAGCCGTCACCATTCTTTTGAACGTCAAGTCTGCGTTCTTCATCCAATTCAACCATTTCCTCGAGCTTCTCGGTAAAGATCTTGAGCAGACATCGAGAATTCTTGCGGATCATACAGGCGAAGAATTTTCGAAATCAAGTTTGCAAAGAAAAAATCAGCTTTCCGATATCCGCACATCCTTTGTTGATCTTATGGCCAAATGGACCCAAATCAGAATGGCAACTTCCAACGCTCTCTTTTATAGTTTCGATACAAACCACAAGATTGAGAGCGGCAAAATCGAATCAATCATCCCAAAAGAGCGGCAGCAATTGACCCAAAAGGAGCTTCAATATCTCCGCAATCTCGATTATCTTTCTGAGCCAATCCGTCTTTATGAGCAAAAGGTTGCCTCAAATGCTGCGAGGTTTCAAGAAACTGAAGATTTTGCTAATCGTGCTATTGCAAATGTTAAGCGAAAACTTACTGATAATGAATCTGTTGAAGATCAAGTTGATCGTTTGATTTCAGTTGCAACAAATATTGATAATCTTTCTCAGATGTTTTATGGATGGAATGCGTGGATTTAAATATAACAAAATTACAAATTCAATTAAAATCACAAAAAAATTAATTTAATTCAAATTCAAATTAAAATTAAAATTCATTTTGAAATTAAAATTAAAATTATAATTAAAATTAAAATTAAAATTAAAATCAAAATTAAAATTAAAATTAAAATTAAAATTATAATTAAAATTAAATTAAAATTCATTTATAAAATTAAAATTAAAATTCAAATTAAAATTAAAATTCATTTTGAAATTAATATTAAAATTAAAATTAAAATTAAAATTAAAATTAATATTAAAATTAAAATTAAAATTAAAATTAAAATTAAAATTAAAATTAAAATTAAATTCAAATTAAAATTAAAATTAAAATTAAAATTCATTTTGAAATTAAAATTAAAATTAAAATTAAAATTAAAATTAAAATTAAAATTATAATTAAAATTAAAATTAAAATCCATTTATAAAATTAAAATTAAAATTAAAATTAAAATTATAATTAAAATTAAAATTAAAATTAATTAAAATTAAAATTAAAATTAATTAAAATTAAAATTAAAATTAAAATTAAAATTAAAATTAAAATTAAAATTAAAATTCATTTATAAAATTAAAATTAAAATTAAAATTAATTAAAATTAAAATTCAATTTAAAATTAAAATTTTTTATTCATTTTTTTATCCGATTTTGAAATAAAACTTTAAACAAAATTTTTATTTAAACATTTTAAAAAAGAAAAAAGAAAAAAGAAAAAAAAAGAGAATTTGGAAAGTTATTTCTTTTATTAAGTTTTGATTATTTCCTTTTTGTTTTGCTTTCAAAAGAAATAAAAAAGAATTAAAAAAAAGAATTAAAAAAAAGAATTAAAAAAAAGAATTAAAAAAAAGAATTAAAAAGAAGAATTAAAAAAAAGAAAAAAAAAAGAAAAGAAGTTAATTAACTTCAATTCGAATTCGGATTTGAATTTTTCCATGTTTTTTATCTTGTTGATCATATAAATCATACCAATCTTTAAATACTGAAACTGAATATCCTTGTGGTGGTGGATGTTGTTGGAATAATTCATGTAAATGAAGAGTAATATGCCCAATTCTATCATCTGTTGTCATTTTATCTGCATCAAAAAGTTCTAAATATGCTTTTTTCAGTTCTTGTGGTGAATCAATAATTTCAAAAGAATCTTTCCAAATAGGATTAAGAGTTTTTGAAACAACTTTTGTTTTGAAAGAAGATGTAACACATTTAAGAACAATATAACCATCAGAAAGTCCATTTTTATCTGCTGGTGGTATTCCAATTCCTCGAATAATATCGAATTTAACTCCCCATTGTCCAATTCCAACCTTCATAATAGGTTCATAAATTTGTGGTGATAATCCACAAAGTCGACTCATAAAATCCCATTGTGCTGTAAAAGGAAGTTGGATATGGATAATCATTTTCAATAAACCATGTTTTTTATTAACTTCAAATCTTTCATCAGATTTAACAATAATAGGTTCTTTGACTTTAAATTCATAAGTTGTTTGGTTAGGTTTTAAATGTTTTCCAAGTAAATTCCATAAACGAAGTGTAACAACTCCAATTTTATCATCTTTGCTTACTTTATCGTAATCAATAACATTAAGTCGAATTTTCTTAAGATCTTTTAAATCGCTTATAATATCAAAATTTTCTCTCCATTCTGGATATAATGTTTTCATAATTGTTTGTGTTCGGAAATCTTGTGTTCCAATTCGTGTTGTTACATATGGATCTGATAAATGATTTGAATCTAACGAAAGAAGTGAAAATCCTGATTTGATAAATAATCTTAATCCCCATTGATTTTGTGCTAAATTTTGTGGATTAAAAAGAATTGCTGGTGGTGCATAGCCTTCAATTCCACATAATGCTCGTACATAATTCATTTGAATTGTTTGAGGTAATTCAACTCGAAGTTTGATATGAATCTTTCCAATATTTGCTACTTTTCCTGTTTTCCCATCTCGTGGTGATTTTACATTAAACCACATCCCTTTAATAATATTGATCATTTTACCTTGTTTAACAGATTCTTTAATAAGTTTAAATACGCTAATATTGAAATGTCCAAGATAGTATGTTTTAGAAACTTTATTGCTTAATAATTTCTTGCTTTGATGGAGAACATCAACTGTAAATCTTCTGAAAATATCAATATTTCCAATTGAACGGAAATGTGATTTCCATTTAGCATGATTATTGTGTTTCACAACATTTGTTGTTAATTTTTGATTGTTTAATTGGAATTGGCAATATGGATTAGCAAATTTATCTGGTTTTTGGCAAATAAGATCTCGTGTTTTATTGATTACAACCTCAAATCCAACTTGGTTTGAATTTGGATCTTGGAGAATAACATATTCGTTTTCTGGGAAAGGATTTACAATTTTATTAACCATTTGTTGTGTATAAACTTTAATTGGTATTTCAATTCTTATTGTAACTTCTAATGTCCCTAAATTTGCTGGATATACTTTTCCTGGTTTTGAACTATATCTAATTGGTTTTGTTATTCTTTCAACAAATACACATTCATTTTGGTTATATTTATTCCCAACAATAGGTTTTAAATCAAATGTTGCAAATCCTAAAAGATCATCTTTGGACGATTTATCATAATCCATTACAGAAACTCGTATTTTTTGGAATGTTGTTGGATCAATAACTTCTCGGAATTTTTCTTTCCAAACTGGATATAATGTGTTATGAGTTGTTGTTGTTTGGAATTCTTTTGTTCCTAAAACAAATTTGCAATATGGATCACTTAGATTGTTTGAATCAGATGCTCGGACATTGTTTGCTTTACGTATCTTTATTGAAACTCCCCAAACAGGTTTTGATGCATCAGGCCCAAGAATTTTTGGTGTTTTTATTGGAGTTGTTAATCCTGACCATTGTGAAATTAAATTAGGATTCATATTAATTGGAAATTCTATTCGAAGTTTAACTGATATTCTTCCATGTGATCCTCGTGGACCAGTTCTTGGATTAATTGGTAAAATAATTGGAACATTAGGAATATGAATTATGAATATTGGTGGTTGTGTTTGATTTGGTGTTTGATAATATTTTCTTAAAGTTTCTCTTAAATTATCTCGAACTTTTACCTTGGCCATTCCAAGGAAATCATTTGCACTAACTTTATCTTTATCCCAAACTTGTATTCTGATTTTCTTTAATTCATTTAATGTTAAATTAGATGTGTAAGTGTTTTTCCAATTTGGATATAATGTTGATTTATCAACTCTGGTTTGTTGATCTTCTTGTCCAAATTTAAACTTACAGAATCCGTCAGTTAATCCATCTTTATCAGCTGGTGGTAATCCAAATCCTTTCTTGATTTTTAATTTGGTTGCAACTGTATTTTCTTTGATTGGTAAAGTATATTGAAATTTTCTTGGTATTAATCCACTCCATTGTGATAATATATCATAATTAAATCCTGGTGGTATTTCAATTCTTATTTTACCAGTAATTTCTCCATGTGTTATTTGTTTTCCAGTTCTTGGATCAGTTTTCATTCTGATTGGAACTCTGTATTTAACAATATAAATTAACTGATTCGGTTTTAAAACTGTTTTTAATAATTCATTCACATTCACTTTAGCTATTCCAAGGAAATCATTTGTAGTTACTTTATCTTTATCCCAAACTTGTATTCTGATTTTCTTTAATTCTTTTAATGTTAAATTAGATGTGTAAGTGTTTTTCCAGCTTGGATATAATGTTGATTTATCAACTCTGGTTTGTTGATCTTCTTTTCCAAGTCTAAATTCACAATATCCATCAGTTAATCCATTTTTATCAGCTGGTGGTAATCCAAATCCTTTCTTGATTTTGAATTTTATTGCAATTGTGTTTTCTTTGATTGGTAAAGTATGTTGAAATTGTCTTGGTGTTAATCCACTCCATTGTGATAATATATCATAATTAAATCCTTGTGGTATTTCAATTCTAATTTTACCAGTAATTTCTCCATGTTTTGGTTGTGGTCCTTTTCTTGGATCAACTTTCATTTGAATAGGAACTCTGTATTTAACAATATAAATTAATTGATTCGGTTTTAAAACTGTTTTTAATAATTCATTCACTTTCACTTTAGCTATTCCAAGGAAATCATTTGTAGTTACTTTATCTTTATCCCAAACTTGTATTCTGATTTTCTTTAATTCTTTTAATGTTAAATTAGATGTGTAAGTGTTTTTCCAGCTTGGATATAATGTTGATTTATCAACTCTGGTTTGTTGATCTTCTTTTCCAAGTCTAAATTCACAATATCCATCAGTTAATCCATTTTTATCAGCTGGTGGTAATCCAAATCCTTTCTTGATTTTGAATTTGATTGCAACTGTATTTTCTTTGATTGGTAAAGTATGTTGAAATTGTCTTGGTGTTAATCCACTCCATTGTGATAATATATCATAATTAAATCCTTGTGGTATTTCAATTCTAATTTTACCAGTAATTTGCCCATGTTTTGGTTGTGGTCCTTTTCTTGGATCAACTTTCATTTGAATAGGAACTCTGTATTTAACAATATAAATTAACTGATTTGGTTTTAAAACTGTTTTTAATAATTCATTCACTTTCACTTTAGCTATTCCAAGGAAATCATGTGCACTTACTTTATCCCAATCCCAAACTTGTATTCTGATTTTCTTTAATTCTTTTAATGTTAAATTAGATGTGTAAGTGTTTTTCCAACTTGGATATAATGTTCCTTTATCAATTCTGGTTTCATTATCTTCTTGTCCAAGTCTAAATTTACAATATCCATCAGTTAATCCATTTAAATCTGATTGTGGTAATCCAAATCCTTTCTTGATTTTGAATTTGATTGCAATTGTGTTTTCTTTGATTGGTAAAGTATGTTGAAATTGTCTTGGTGTTAATCCACTCCATTGTGATAATATATCATAATTAAATCCTTGTGGTATTTCAATTCTAATTTTACCAGTAATTTCTCCATGTTTTGGTTGTGGTCCTTTTCTTGGATCAACTTTCATTTGAATTGGAACTCTGTATTTAACAATATAAATTAATTGATTTGGTTTTAAAACTGTTTTTAATAATTCATTCACTTTCACTTTAGCTATTCCAAGGAAATCATGTGCACTTACTTTATCCCAATCCCAAACTTGTATTCTGATTTTCTTTAATTCTTTTAATGTTAAATTAGATGTGTAAGTATTTTTCCAACTTGGATATAATGTTCCTTTATCAATTCTGGTTTCATTATCTTCTTGTCCAAGTCTAAATTTACAATATCCATCAGTTAATCCACTTAAATCTGATTGTGGTAATCCAAATCCTTTCTTGATTTTGAATTTGATTGCAATTGTGTTTTCTTTGATTGGTAAAGTATGTTGGAATTGTCTTGGTGTTAATCCACTCCATTTTGATAATATATCATAATTAAATCCTTGTGGTATTTCAATTCTAATTTTACCAGTAATTTCTCCATGTTTTGGTTGTGGTCCTTTTCTTGGATCAACTTTCATTTGAATAGGAACTCTGTATTTAACAATATAAATTAACTGATTCGGTTTTAAAACTGTTTTTAATAATTCATTCACTTTCACTTTAGCTATTCCAAGGAAATCATGTGCAGTAACTTTATCCCAATCCCAAACTTGTATTCTGATTTTCTTTAATTCTTTTAATGTTAAATTAGAAGTAAAAGTATTTTTCCAACTTGGATATAATGTTCCTTTATCAATTCTGGTTTCGTTATCTTCTTGTCCAAGTCTAAATTTACAATATCCATCAGTTAATCCACTTAAATCTGATTGTGGTAATCCAAATCCTTTCTTGATTTTGAATTTGATTGCAATTGTGTTTTCTTTGATTGGTAAAGTATGTTGGAATATTCTTGGTGTTAATCCACTCCATTGTGATAATATATCATAATTAAATCCTTGTGGTATTTCAATTCTAATTTTACCAGTAATTTGCCCATGTGTTGGTTGTGGTCCTTTTCTTGGATCAACTTTCATTTGAATTGGAACTCGGTATTTAACAATATAAATTAACTGATTCGGTTTTAAAACTGTTTTTAATAATTCATTCACTTTCACTTTAGCTATTCCAATTAAATCATTTTTACCAACTCGATCCCAATCCCAAATTGTCATTTTAATTTCTTTTAATTCTTTTAATGTTAAAGATGAATTTTTGAATGTTTCTTTCCAATCAGGAAATAATGTGTTTTTCTTAACCTCAGTTTTATGTTCATTTAATCCTAATCTTAATTGACAATAAGAATCTGTTAATCCTCCAATATCAGCAGAAGGAATTCCATGTCCTTTTGAAATTGTGAATGCAACTGCAATTTTATCTTCTTTGGGTGATAATTCATATTTGTAAACTTTAGGAATTATTCCAACAAATTGTTGAATCAATCCAAAATCAAAATCTTGTGCAAATTCAATTCTAATTTTACCAGTAATTTTACCGTGTTGTGGTTCATTTCCTGTTTTAGGATCTATTTTCTTGAGGATTGGAACTTGATATTTAAGAATATAAATTAATTGATCTTTTCTGGTTTTAACTTTGGATCTTCCAATTAAATCATTTTTACCAACTCGATCCATATAAATTAACGTTTTTATTTGGTTTAAAACTGATTTTTAATAATTCATTAATTTTAACTTTGGATCTTCCAATTAAATCATTTTTAAACCAACTCGAATCCCAATCCCAAATTTAGTCAATTTTAACAAATTTTTAAAATCAAAATCGTCTAATTCACAATCTTTGACCATGTTTTTCTTTCCAATCAGGAAATAATGTGTTTTTCTTAACATTCAGTTTTTAAATTTCTTTCATTTTTACCAGCAAGTTTCAATTTACAAATACCATCTGATAATCCTTTGATAAAGGTTTCTTTCCAATATCAGCAGAAGGAATTCCATGTCCTTTCGAAACTGTGAATGAAATTGAAACTTTTCCAGGTTTGGGTGATAATTCATATTTGTAAACTTTAGGAATTATTCCAACAAATTGTTGAATCAATCCAAAATCAAAATCTTGTGCAAATTCAATTCTAATTTTACCTGTAATTTTACCATGTTGTGGTTCATTTCCTGTTTTAGGATCTATTTTCTTGAGGATTGGAACTTGATATTTAAGAATATAAATTAATTGATCTTTTCTTAAAACTGATTTTAATAATTCATTAATTTTAACTTTGGATCTTCCAATTAAATCATTTTTACCAACACTATCCCAATCCCAAATTGTCATTTTAACATTTTTAATATCATCTAATTCACAATCTTTTTGAGTAAAGGTTTCTTTCCAAACAGGATATAGTGTGTTTTTCTTAACATCAGTTTTAAATTCTTTATTAGCAAGTTTCAATTTACAAATACCATCTGATAATCCCCCAATATCAGCAGAAGGAATTCCGTGTCCTTTCGAAACTGTGAATGAAATTGAAACTTTTCCAGGTTTGGGTGATAATTCATATTTCAAAGGTTTGGGAATTATTCCAACAAACTGGTTGATTTTTTGAATATCAAAATTATCAGGTATTTCAATTCGAAGAACAACACGCAAAACTCCATGTTGTGGTCTTGGTCCTAATTTAGGATCAGGTAGTGGAAATACTTTCAATTCTTCTTTGAAAATATAAATTGGTCTAATAAATCCCATTGTTTGAATATCATTTTTCATTAATGAAATAAATGGAAATTTTGCTTTACCAAGGAAATCATTCTTTCCAACTCGATCCCAATCCCAAATTGAAATTGCAAGTTTGGAAATTTTTTCAGGTTCGATGTTTTCTGTAAATTCTTCATTCCAACTAGGATATAATGTTTCTTTAACAACTTTTGTTTTATATTCTTTATCTCCTAAATTGAATTGACAATATGGATCTGATAATCCTCCAATATCTGATGAAAGTAGTCCTTGTGCAGATTTAATTCTTAGGGAAAATCCAAATTTATTAGGAACTTGTGTTAATTCACGTTTGGGTGGAAGTTGAAGTAATCCACAAAACTTTTGCATAAGTTCAAATTGCATAGAATCTGCAATCTCAATTCTTGCATCAATATAAACATCTCCATGTGCGGGTGCTTGTCCGTATTTGGGATGAAGAGGTGGCATTAATGGTATTTTGACTCGATCACATTGATAAACAAATTGTGTTTGGGAAAGAAGAAATTTGATCATATATCCACAATTAAGTCTTGCAGTTCCAAGAAGATCATTTTTACCAACTCGATCCCAATCATATACTCGGAGTGCTATTTTTTGAATATCTTGTGGATCCATATTTTGAAATACAAATGTTTCATTCCATCGTGGAAATAATGTGGATTTTTGTGTTTCAGTTTTATATTCCTTTCCACTAAC
Source organism: Anaeramoeba ignava (assembly GCA_028826165.1). NCBI lineage: Eukaryota > Anaeramoebidae > Anaeramoeba > Anaeramoeba ignava. Next base: position 164,666 of record JAPDFW010000082.1, on the reverse strand, counting down.
AATAAATTTGCAAAGTGGATCTGAAAATGATCCGATATCAGATTGTGGAACTCCATTTGCTCTTCGAATAGTTAATTGAAGCGAGATTTTACCTTCTTGTGGTGTTGGCATTAGTCTTGGGAGATTGGTTTTGGGAATAACTCCAATAATTTGTTGAAGAATTTGATGATTTGTTTGGGATGGGAGTTCAATACGAACAGCTACATATATTGAACCTTGTTTCTTTTTCTTTCCTGTTTGCTTATCAGGGGCGCTATAAATTGGTAATCTTTTTTTTTTCCAAACAAATATTTCTTTTCCATTTTGATATGCTTTCTTCATTTCCGCAAAAAGTTTAAAGCGTGCAATTCCCATAAGATCATTTTTTCCCATACGATCCCAATCAAATATTTCAAAACGAATTCTTTTATAAGGATCAAACGAAAAATTGAAAGTTTCTTTCCAAACAGGAAATAATGTTTTTTTGCATGTTTTGGTTTTGAAAACTGTTTTCCCAGCACAATCAGCAAAAACTTTACAAAATGGATCAGAAAGCCCATTAACATCAGTTGCTATTAATCCTTCTCCTTTCAAAACAGTTATAGAAACAGACCATTGATTTTTGTTTGTTGATGGTGTTAATATTCTTTGAAGTGGTGGCGGTATAACTCCAAGTATCTTTTTTAAACTTTCTGAATTTGCCTTTTTCGAAAACTCAACATGAATCTGCATACGAATTTGTCCTGCATCTGATCTCTCTCCTGTTGATTTATCAATTTCTCCTCGAAGTTGAAATCTTCCAACAAAATTATAAATTGTTTGGCCTTCAGCATATTGCTTTCGGATAAGTTTCTTTAATTTAAGAGAAATTGAACCAAGAAGATCGTTCTTAGAAAAACGATCCCAATCAAAAACATCGACAGACATTAAATTAAGTTCTGAAATATTGCAAGTATGCTTGAAATTTTCGTCCCATTTGGGATTCAAGGTTTTCTTTATTACTTTTGTTTTGTATTCTGTTTGTTTTTGCTTTTGTTTTTTCAATTCTTTTTTAGAAGGCTTTTTGGGTTTTTTTCCTTTTTTTCCTTTTTCTTCAATAGGCGTTATTTCTGTTTGTATTTGTTCTGGTGCTCGGAATTGAACTGAAACAAATGGATCCGAAAATCCATTTTGATCTGCAGAAGGTAAATCTCTTGCAGAAATAATATCAAAATAAACTCCAACTTGATCTTCATTTAACGATGGAAACATTGAATCCATTAATTTCATTGTTGGGAAACACATTCTAACTAGTCCATTAATATCAATATTTGGTGGTATTTCAATTCTTGTTCTGATTCTTAATCTTCCATATTCTGTTCCATGTGTTTTTCTTTCGTCAACTTTCCTAATCATTGGATACCAGTCTTCAACAATAAAAATCCTTTGTCCCATTTGTAGCATTGCAAGATGATTTGCAACAATAGCATGTAATTTGATTTTAACACTTCCTAATTTTTGGTCTTTTCTTATTGGATTTGCATCAAAAACAGAAATTTCTAATTTCTTAAGTTTCTCAGCTTCATTTGTTTCCATAAATGATTCTTCCCAATACGGAGCCGTTGTACTTTTGATTGTTTTGGTTCTGCAAGTTTCGTTATCATTGATATTAAACAAGCAATAAGGATCTGAAGTCGAGCCATCAACTGCTGGTAATCCTATTGCTTCAAAAATGGTTATTCTAATACCCCATTGATTTGATGGTCGAGTTAAATCGAAAACTGGTCTTGGTATAATTGGTGCAAATCCGCATAGTTGATATAAAAATGTATAATCAACATCACTTGGGAAACAAACTCTAATTGAAATTTTGATTTTTCCTTCATCCATTTTGTACCAATCACGGAATACATATTGAAGTAAATTAGGTGTAAACCATTGCGCTATAAGGGTATATATGCATATGCTTGTTTGTCCTAATATATTATTCCCACTTTTCAATTCAATAAAAAAATCTGGTGTTATTTCATTAACTGCAACTACAAAATCAAAACGTTTATCCCATCGAGGATTTACAGTTTTTCTTTCAGGATCTGTTTTGTATTTTCTTTTATCAAAATCAATTTCAACAAGAGGATCGGAAGTGTTTCCACTAACAGCCTGAAGTTCTTTTCCCTTTTCAACAACCATTGTTATTCCCATATAGCCAGAAGGTATTCCTGTTGGAGTATCACCAAAAATTGCATTTACAGGCATTTCATTCCATTGAGGGATATTTTCAGGAAATACAAATTTGAATCTTAATTTCATTTTGCCTTGAATTGGACCGCGATTTAAATTTTGATCTTTTTGGAAATAAACTGGATAATCTTCTTCAAAATCTGCCATTCCAAGAACTGCTTGTCCGTTTTTCATTCCATGTTTTTGCATTTCTTTTATGAGATGAACTTTTGTTTTACCAATAAATGTATCACTTCCAATTTTGTTTGCTGTATAAATATCAAATTCAAGTGTTGTAAATGTTGAGGATATTCCTTTAAGTTCAAATTTTTTTAACCAACGAGGTGCATTTGTTTGGTGTTCTATATTTGTTTTGTATTCTTTGTTATCATGTTTAAATTTGCAATAAGGCTCGCAAAGAGAGCCATTAAATTTTGCTTTGTTGATAATAATATCAACAGACCACATCTTCTTATTTCTTTTTAAAAAAGAAAAAAAATGATTTTTAATTTTTTATTTTTTAATTTTTTTTATTTTAATTTTTATAATTAGGAAGGCAAAAAATTTTTGTTTATTTTTGATTTTGCTTTTTTTTTTTATATTTTTTTTTTTACTACGTGTTCATATTTTTTAATTTAATTTTAAAAATAAATTTATAGCAAATTTAATTTTAAAAATAAAATTCAATTCAATTCAATTCAATCCAAAATTTTTTTCTTTTTAATTTTCATTTATTTTTGCTTAATTTTTTTTAAAATTAAAAAGAAATTATCCGAAAAATTTTTCATTTTGTTGTTTCGCAAGAAAAAAATAAAGATGAATAAAGAAATGGAATATGAGATTTTAGTTCGTTTTTCTTTTTCTTTTTTTTGATTAATTCCTTTTAAAAAATGGTAATATTTTAATTTTTGATTTTTACTGGTTTGATTTGGAAATCTTTTTTTAAATCAAGTATTAGAAGATCTTTTTTGTTTTTTGTTTTTTTTTTTTTCTCTTTAATTTGTTTGTTTATAAGTGTCACCAATTTCAAGAAATCTCTCAATGGTAATTGATCATTATCTTCACCAAAAATATCTTCATCTTCATCATCTTCATCAAAAAGACCTTTATCATCTTTATTTTTTGTATTTGAATTTTTTGTATTATTTGAATTTTTTGTATTATTTGAATTTTTTGTATTTGAATTTTTTGTATTTGAATTTTTTGTATTTGAATTTTTTGTATTTGAATTTTTTGTATTTGAATCTTCTAATTTCTTGGTTTGTTTGTCTTTTTCTTTGTCATCATCATCTTCAAAAAGATCTTTATCATCATCAAAAGGATCTTTATCATCATCATCATCTTCATCGTCTTCATCTTTAAAAAGATCTTTATCATCATCATCATCGTCTTCATCTTTAAAAAGATCTTTATCATCATCATCATCATCATCGTCTTCATCTTTATCATCTTTTTTTGGTTTTGTATCTCCTGCTTTTTTATCTTCTAATTTCTTGGTTTGTTTGTCTTTTTCTTTGTCATTTATATTAAAAGGATCTTTATCATCATCTTCGTCTTCATCATCAAAAAAGTCATCATTATCATCTTCAAAAGGATCTCCAGACATTGAAAAAAGGAAAAATAAATGAAAAAATGAAAAAATGAAAAATGAAAAAATGAAAAAAAAAAATGAAAAAAATGAAAAAAAGGAAAAAAAAATTTAAATAAAAAAAAACAAAAAGAAAAAGTGGAATTTGTTTTTTTAAAAGAAAAAAGAAATTGAAAATAATTTTCCCTTTTTTATTTTTTAATTTTTTATTTATTTTTATTTTTTTTTATTTTTCATTTTTTATTTTTTTCATTTTTTATTTTTTTTATTTTTATGAATTTTATTTATCTTGAAGATGAAACTTCAGATCAAGAAAAAAATCAAACTCAAATTAAAAAGCAAATTTCTATTGCGTTAATTGGACAAAATGGATCTGGAAAAAGTTCTATTGCTGGTCAAATTTTAATTCAAACAGGAAAAATCAATCAAAAAGTTTTGAAACTTTTTCAACAATTTTCAGGAAATAATCAAAATCAACATTTTTCTTGGATAACTGATAATTCAAATGAAGAAAGAATTTCAGTAAAAAAGAAAAGAAAAGAAAAGAAAAGAAAATTTAAAAATAATTTCTTTCTTTTTTTCTTTCATTTAGAATTCAAGTCAAGAAATAACAAAATTTCATTTAGAAACAAAAAATAAGCAAATTATTTTGTTTGATATTCCAGGAAAAAAATATTTTATACCTGAAAGTAAATGAAAAAATATAAGAAGAAAAAAAAACAATTAAAACAAAAAAGTGGAACAAAAAAAATTTTTTTAGTGATCAATACCATTTCTCAAATAGATTTGGGATTATTAGTTGTAAGTTCAATTAAAGAAGAATTTGAAGAAGGATTTCCAAAAGGACAAACTGTGGAACATTTATTAATTGCCAAAAGTCTTGGTATTTCTCAATTTGTTGTGTTGATTAATAAAATAGATTTGTTAGTAGAGCCAGAATATTTGAAAATTATTGTGAGTTCTCTTTCAAATTTTATGCAGAAAATTGGATTAGATTTGGAGAAACAAGTTTTTTTTCTTCCAATTTCAGCAAGAACTGGAATGAATATTTCAAAAAATCAAAATCAAAATCAAAATCAAAATCAAAATCAAAATCAAAATCAAAATCAAAATCAAAATCAAAATCAAATTCAAATTGAAAATTTAATTGAAAATTTAAATTGCAAAGATCAATCTCTTTTGGATATCATAGATAATTATATAAAACAAGAAAAATTTATAGAGAATCAATTCCGAATGCTTGTTTTAGATAAATACCAAAAAACAATGAAGGAAATATATTTATTTGGGAAAGTATTATCAGGAAAAATTTCGAAAAAAAAACAAATCATGATATTTCCAAAAAAAGTAATTCAACATTTTAAAATATAAATTATTACAGTTTATTATTTATTTACCAACAAAAACACAAGTTCAAATGTGAAATCAAAGATATTAAAATTCAAGAATCCTCAGTTAAAGAATGTAAAAGTGGAGATCAAGTGAAGATTATATTGGATCCAGAATCATTTGAATACATTGATGCTGGGTGTGTTTTGTGCGATTCTCAATCTTCAGTATCAATCCCAAAGCAACTTCTTTGTCAAATAACAATTTGTGGAACAACTGGGATATTTGCAAAAGGATTCAAATGCATTCTTCATTCTTTAAGTTCCTTTTCAGAATGCGAAGTAACTGAAATCATATCAAGTGTGAATCACAAAAAGATGAAGAAAAAAAATCCTTTATTTCTCAAAGAAGGCGAATCTGGAGTTGTGAAGATTAGTTTATTCCAGGAAATTTGTATTGAACCCTTTTCTATTTTTGAACCATTATCAAAAATATTATTGAGAGATCGAGGTAATTCCACTTTTGTTTTTTCCATTAAATTAAACAATTTTTCTAATTTTTTTTTGACATTTTTTTATATAACAAAAAAAAAAAGGTGTAACAGTTGCTTATGGTTTAGTGAGAAAAATCAGAATTTAGAAAAACAAAAAAAGAAATAAATTTATTTTTTTTTTTTGAAATGATAAAAAAAATTTTTTTATTTTCATTTTTTTTCATTTTTTTCATTTTTTTTCGATAATAAAAAAAAATATAAAACAAAATAATAGAAATAAAATGGGTTTCGTTTATCTTTCAACTTGTATTTCAATATTAGTTTCAGTTCCTTTTATGTTTTATAAGCACAATTTAGTGTCAAGATTTCAAACAACAACATATCTTTATGGAATAAGTGCTTATGTTATAACAATAATAATTAAAGTTTGCAATTTAAGAAATGAAAGAAATGAATTAATTTTGTTAATTTGAATGAGAAATGATTAAAAATTAAATTTATATAATTATATAATTTTTTCTTTCTTTTTGTTTATTCTTCTTCTTTCACATTTTTAAATTAAAAAAAAAGCTTGGATTAATGGCAACATTTTTACCTGATCAAGAAACAGAAGAAAAAATAACCATTTCTTTTAAGATCATTTCAGCAATAATGTTATTTATTATAGAGCTTCTTGATTTTATTGGGATGTACTGGCTAATTAAGTTCTTAAAAATAAATGAAAGAGGAACTCCTTTATTAGCTTTTAGTTGGGGATCTTCAGAATCTTTTTTTTCTAAATTTTTAATTTTATGGATTGGAACTCTCAAGACACAATTTGATTGGAAATTTCTTTTATTGGCAATATCATCAAATATAAAATTTGTAGATTTTTCGAATTAAAATTAAAATTCAATTTTAAAATTAAAATTCAATTTAAAAATTCAAATTAAAATTCAATTTTAAAATTCAATTCAAAATTAAAATTAAAATTAAAATTAAAATTAAAATTAAAATTAAAATTAAAATTCAATTTAAAAATTCAAATCAAAAATTAAATTAAAATTAATATCAAAATTAAAATTAAAATTAAAATTAAAATTAAAATTAAAATTAAAATTAAAATTAAAATTAAAATTAAAATTAAAATTAAAATTAAAATTAAAATTAAAATTAAAATTAAATCCAAAATTAAAATTAAAATTCAAAATAAAATTAAAATTCAAATTAAAATTAAAATTAAAATTAAAATTAAAACTAAAATCAAAATTAAAATTAAAATTCAATTTAAAATTAATATTAAATTTAAAATTAAAATTAAATTTAAAATTAAAATTATAATTAAAAAAAGATCCTTTACTCTTTACTTGCGCCTATTTGTTGGTGTATGTCCAAATATAAAATTAGTCCAAAAATTTTAAAACCAATTTTTTGGTGGATTGTTGCTTATGTTTCCATTCCATTTTTAGATCATTTAAGTAAAGGATTTCTTGGATCAATAAGTGAATGGGTTTCCTTATTTTTTCAATCTATTTTAACATTTTATTTATGGAAACAATCTTCAATAATTTTAAAACTTCAATCTAAATTTGAAACTACAAATGAAAATTTAAAAAAAGCAGAAAAATTTTAATTAAATTTAAGGAAAAAATCAATTTAATCAAATTTCTTTTCTTCTTTTTTTTTAGAAACAAAAATAAAAAAGAAAGAAAAATAAATAAATAAAAAGATCCCTTTTAAGTTTTTCTCCTTTTTTTATTTATTTTATTTTAAACAAAAAAAAAGCAAAAAAAAAATATTTTAATTTTAATTTTTTTTTCATTTTTTTCTTTTCAATTTTCTATTTCAATTTTTAAGTAAAATAAATAAACAAAAATAAATAAATTTCTAATTAATATTCCTAATTAATAATTAAATAAGAAATGTCAGGTGTTCTTAGATTAAAAGCAGATCTTTATATTCATGTTCTTGATGAAAATACTAATACAGTTAGACTTGTTCAAGGTCCACAAACTTATACAAGAAAACAAAATGAAACAATAGTATCTGAACCAAAAAAAATGATTTTAGTTCCTCCAAGACATTATTGTGTTATTAGAAACCCAGTTTTAAGAAAAGATAATAAAATTATTCTCGATGAATTTCAACAAGTAAATATTAAAAACTAATTAATAATTAATAATTAATTAAATAACAAAATATTATTTATTTTTAAATTTGAATAAGTTCTTAATTTGTATTTATTTATTTATTTATTTATTTATTTATTTATTTATTTATTTATTTATTTATTTATTTATTTATTTATTTATTTATTTATTTATTTATTTATTTATTTATTTATTTATTTATTTATTTATTTATTTATTTATTTATTTATTTATTTATTTATTTATTTATTTATTTATTTTAATTTTAATTTTCTATTTTAGGCTAAATTAAAATGGGGAGATACAGAAATTAGATTTGAATCAACAGAACCATTCCCACTTTATCCAGGAGAAGAATTAAGTGGAAAAATCCAAGAATTAATAAACCTTCCAGTAGCACAAGCATTAAGACTTCGAGCCAACAGAGATTTCAAAGAAATAATTAAAAAGAAAGAAGTTCCAAGATCAGCAGGAGATGAATGGTACTTTTTTGGACCAAACACATATTATCCAAGAATCGAAGTTGATGTGATCGAGACAGTGAAATCAACAGTAATAAAACCAAACACAGCATTGAAAATCAAAGCAAGAAGAAATTTCGTTGATCGCAAAGGAATACAAAGAAGAGCAGGTGAAGTTTGGCTTGTTAGAGAAGAAGGAGATTATTTACCAGATGTTGATGAAATCATTGCTGGTTCTGTTAGAGCATTTGTTCTTACTGATAAAAAAGCACTCCATTTAAGAGCAACAAAATCTTTTAAGGATTATCTTAATATTGATAGAAAAGCAGGTGAAGAATGGCTTGTTACACTCGATATGACTGAGACTTATATTCCTGATGTTTATGAAGAAGTTGTTGGTCAAGTCTCCAAAATAACCTTGACTACTCTTCAATATTGCGTTATTTTGGATCCATTTGATGAAAACAACAAACAAAGAATTGGTCACAAAGAACTTCGAAAAGGAGAATGTTCATTTTTCTTGAAACCAGGTGAAAAATTAGAAAAAGGAATACAATCAATTTATGTTTTGGCATGGGAAGAAGCTTTATTACTTAGATGCATTCAACCCTTCAGAGATGAAACTGAAAAGAAAGACAGAATACCAGGAGAAACATGGTTAGTTAAAGGACCAATTCGTTTTATTCCTCCAAACGAAGTTGATGTTATTGAAAAAAGAAAATCAATTCCACTTGATGAAAACGAAGGTATTTATGTTCGAGATTTGGAAACAGGAAATATTCGATCAGTTATTGGTAAAACACACATGCTTGAAGCAAATGAAGAATTATGGAAAAAACCACTTCCACAAGCTGTTGAAGATATTCTCAACTCAGAATCAGGAGGAAAATCTAATATTAATGTTGAATTCCAAGAATCAAAACTTAGTGTTAATCGAGCAAAAGCAATTCGAGATCCAACAAGAGTAATAACTTATCGAGTTCCACATAATTCAGCTGTTCAAATCTACAACTATCAAAACAAAACATCAAGAGTTGCATTTGGACCTGATCTTGTAATGCTTGATCCTGATGAGCAATTCACAGTTCTTTCACTTTCAGGATCAGTTCCCAAAAGACCGAATGTGATCCGTACAATTTCATTATCACTTGGACCAGATTTTATGACTGATGTATTAGTTGTAGAAACAAGTGATCATGCTCGACTTTCTCTTCAATTATCTTATAATTGGCATTTCGAAGTTGATCCAAAAAATCCAAATGATGCCAAAAAAATTTTCCAAATTCCAGATTTTATTGGAGCAGCTTGTAAAGCTATTGGAGCTAATATTAGAGGAGTTGTAGCTCGAACTAAATTTGATGATTTCCACAAGAAATCAGCTGATATCATTCGAGATGCAGTTTTTGGAAGAGATGATTCAGAAAAACCAAATCCTACTTATCGATTTGAAACCAATAACTTAGTGATTACTAATATTGATATTCAATCAGTTGAACCAGTTGATAAGAACACATTAGCTTCTTTACAAAAATCAGTTCAACTTGCAATTTCAATTACAACACAATCACAAGAAGCAGATGCCAAACAAGATGCATTGAGAAGAGAAGCACAAGCAAAAGCAAGACTTGAAAGACAAGAAATTGATGATCAAATCAAAGCAGAAGAAAAACGTAAAAAGCTTTTAGAACTTCGAGCTGAAAGTGCAGCTGTCAAATCAATGGGAACTGCCAAAGCTGAAGCAAAAGCCAAAGCTGAAGCTGCTATGATTGAAGGAAGAGCAAAAGTTAAACAAGCTGAACTTAAACTTCAAGCTGCTGAAATTAAAACTAAAACTGAAATTGAGAATATGAAATCACAATTTAAATTGGAATTTGAACAACAAAAGAAAATGAATCAACTCAAAATTGCTAAAACTAAAAAAATGGCAGATATTGAAATTAATAAATTCAAAGAAATTGTTTCTTCTATTGGAAAAGATACAATTAAAGCAATTTCACAAGCAGGACCTGAAGTTCAAAGACAATTATTATCTGGTTTAGGAATTGAAGAATATTTCTTAGATCCTGAAAAATCACCACTTGCATTACTTGGTTTAACAGAAAAGAAATGAGCAATTTTTCTTTCAATTCAATTTTTCTTTTCAATTCAATTTTTCTTTTCAATTCAAAACAAAATTAAAACAAATTTTGAAAGGAAATTTTAATTAATTTTAATTTCTATTTTTTATTTAATTTGATTTCTTTATTTCTTTTTTTTGATTATTTTCCATTTTCCCAATAACATAAAAAATTGAACCAGAAAAAACCAAAATTGTTGAAATCCAATGATAAAAAGTAAAAACATTTCTAAAATAAAGAACACTTATTAAAATACTAATAAATTTCCTAACTGATAACATAAAAGTTGTTGTTAAAGAATCTGTAATACTTGAAATTTGATAAACTCCTCTAATACAAAAATGATAAGTTAAAATATTAATAAAGAAAAAAATCCATAATCTTGGAATTTGAGAAATAAAAGATGGAATAATAGAAATCATTTCATCAGAGAAAATAAAAGGTTTTGATTTGTTAAATATCTTAATGTGTGAATAAATATTTTTATAAAATGGAATAAATAAAGGAACTGATAAAGAATGTGAGAAATATAAAACTTCTTCAGGATATCTCCCATATTTCTTATAAGTAATCTCTTGTAAAACACCAAGAAAAGCTGACATAAAAAGAACAACAAATAGAAAAAAGACTCCAATTAAAAAATTTCCAGGTTTTTGTTCTGATTCAATAATTATATTATTAATATTATTAATATTTTGTTGTTTTGAAAGTTTATATGAAGAAAAAGAAGCAGTAAAAGTTCCAAATGAAACAAAAATAAGAGCAAATAATTGTTTTAAATTGATTTTTTCGTTTAAAATTAAAAAACGAAGTAAAGCATTTGTAATTAAAGAAGCTGATCTAAAAATCATGTGTAAAGGAACAGGAATTGAAAATGCATATGCAATATTATTTGTTATAGAAAGTAAGAAAAAAGTTCCTACAAGAGGAAGAAATGATTTAAATGGTATTTTAGCACCTTTTCCTTGTAAATATTTTGATATTATTCTTGGTAAATTAACTATTGCTATTGAAGATAATTCAAAAAATGTTAAAAATATCCCACATTTTGAATCTAATTTTAAAATGAATTCAAGTGCAATATTATTTATTCCACATCCTGATAAAATTTGTAAAAATAGAAAAAATAATTTAAATTCCATTTCTTTTATTTAAAAAAATGATTTAATTTCAAAATTTTTTTTTATTTTTCATCATCTATTTGGATTTTTGAAAATGAAATAAAAAATGAAAACAAGCAAAATAAAATCAATGAATAAAAAGAATTGGTTATTTCTTCTATTCTTTTCATTTAAAGTGAACGAATCATCTTCACAATAAATCACAGATTGGAATTCCAAAACAGAAGATTTTATGATTTTTTTAATTGAATCAACTTCATGTTTCATAGAATAAGCAAAATACAATCCACTTTGTAAATCAAATTCTTGGAAACTGTTTTGGATTTTGTTCATTTTGAATTTGAAAACATTTAATCTTTGAATAAAAATTTTATAGTTTTCTTCACTTAAAATTTCATATATTTTCATATGAAGCATCTCAAATTCTCTAAATGCATCCGTAAGCACTAAGTAATAGTTATAAATCAAAGAATAAATCACTTGTCGATATCCTATTTCTGTGTGTATTGGTGATATTAAATCATCTGAAAATTCACTAAATGTTCCTCCTGAAAAAGTTAAGAAATAATCGAATTCAATTTTGGTTTCTTTTGGATTCCATTGATAATAACTGGGCAAAATTCCAAAGACAATTCTCATCAAATTCCAAATGATTTTTTGAGTTATTAAGGTTTGGTTGTTGATATCTTGATAAAGTATTTGGTTTGAATCATCTTGATTTAAACAAAAAACTGCTTCATTAATCTTGATATTTTTTTTTTCTTCTTCTTCATTAATATTATAAAAGGCAATAATTGATTGATTATCAACTGATATTATTTTTTCGTGATCAAATAAAACTGGTGTTTTTTGTGATATTGTAAATATGAAAATATAAAATGAAGTTTGATTTTGATTTTGATTTTCATTTTGATTTTCATTGTTTCCAAAAAATTTGTTTAACCAAAAATGAATTTCTTGAGAATTAATAGTATTTGGATTTTGTTGAGATAAATAGAATGCAAGATTACAACTTTCACAATTCTCTAAGTTGTATTTTCTTGTTTCTATCTTGAATTTATATGGTGGTAAATGGAACGATTCTATTGATTTTTTGAGTAAATCCCAATCAAATTTTGATTGATCATTTTGATTTATTTCAATAAAATGATAAATAATTTCATCGGAAATGGAAAGTTTATTTGGGAGTTTTTCAATTTGTGGGATAATAAATTTTGTTGAAACTTGGTCTGCAAACCTTGAAATTGAAGAAATAAATTTTCTTTTGGAAATTTTGGATTCAAATTGAGTGTTTTTTTTGACAAAATTTATCAAAGATGGGAAAGATAATGAATTGAATATTTCCTTAGTATATGATAATCCATATATTGGTGGGTTTGAAGAAACATCAATCCAAATAAAACGAGAAGATTTTGCAAGAAATATATTGGAAACACAACCTTTAGAATTGATATATTTATAATTTGATTCTGAGTTTGAATTGACAACATAAATTACAAAACTATTATTATTATTATTTGATTCAAAATCTGAATATAAAATTTCTTCGACATCATTTCTGGAAATTATTTGAAGAGGAACCTCTTCCAAAAAAGGTGATTTTAATGGAGTTTTTTCTAATTGATTTTTGAATAATAGAGAAAGTTGTTTTGAAATTGAAGAGTTTGAAGCCACAATTTGGAAAGAATAATCAATAACAGGATTTAAATTTAAAAATGATTCTTGTTGGATATTAAAAATTCGATTTGTTTTTGAAGCTAAAATATCCAAATATAATTGTATGTGTTCCATTTCAATTTTTAAGTTAAAATTTTGATTTGAATTTTGATTTGAATTTTGATTTGAATTTCCATCAAATCCAATTAATTTAACAATAACAGGTATTTTTATTTTTATGTTTTGAATTGTATTCTTGAAGTGCTGTATAATATCAGAGTCTCCAATAAGAATAAAATCATCTTCAAATTGAACAGAAGACCAAAATTGTTTTTGTTTTGATGATAATTTTTCAAATTCATCAATTAATCCTTTTGGATCATTTTTTTTGTTTTGAGAAAAATGAAGAAATTGATTTTCATTTTCGAATTCATTTTCATTTTGAATTGATTGAGGAAAATTGATAAAAATAATAACTATAATAATTAAAAAAAAGATGATTTTCATTTTTTATTAATTAATAAAGAAAAAAAATGAAAAAATGAAAAAATTCATTTTTTTTTTGTTTTTTTTTTTCATAATTTAATTTTTCCGTTAATCTTAAATTAAACTAAAAATTAATATATCAATTTATAAGCAAATTACATATTTTGAAAAAATTAAAAATAAGAAATGAATATATATCCCAAAGAGTTATTAACACATCCCATTCCTTTAGTAGGATTGACAGGAAATCCTGAAACACAAATTTCTATTCAAAAAAAATTTGAAAATAAATTCAATTTTGTATCATTTACAGATATAAGACCGCACAAAAGAACATCAATACAAGAACTTGATAATTACATTCCTGGTGGGATAATTAGTGGAAATTGGCTTATAAAGCATTTTTATACTTATCCTGTTGTTGTTGTTTCTTGCCATCAATTCGATTTTTTAAACACAAAAAAATCAGAGAAAGATATTTTGGATCAACTTAGTCATCTTAATGAGTGTTTAAAATTAAGGAATTTTAAGTCGATTATTCTGCTTGTTTTACAAAATGCTCCAAGTGGATTTAGTAAACTTATTTAAATAAATTTAATAATAAATTTTAATAATAATTTTAATAATCAATTTAATAATAAATTTAATAATAAATTAATAATAATTTTAATAATAAATTTAATAATAAATTTAATAATAAATTTAATAATAAATTTAATAATAAATTTAATAATAAATTTAATAATAAATTTAATAATAATTTTAATAATAATTTTAATAATAAATTTAATAATAAATTTAATAATAATTTTAATAATCAATTTAATAATAATTTTAATAATAAATTTAATAATAAATTTAATAATAATTTTAATAATAAATTTAATAATAATTTTAATAATAAATTTAATAATAAATTTAATAATAAATTTAATAATAATTTTAATAATAATTTTAATAATAAATTTAATAAATAAATTTAATAATAAATTAATAATAAATTTAATAATAATTTTAATAATAAATTTAATAATAAATTTAATAATAAATTTAATAATAATTTTAATAATAATTTTAATAATAATTTTTAATAATAATTTTAATAATAAATTTCAATAATAAATTTAATAATAAATTTAATAATAATTTTAATAACAATTTTAATAATAATTTTAATAATAATTTTAATAATAAATTTAAATAATAAATTTAATAATAAATTAAAATAATAATTTTAATAATAATTTTAATAATAAATTTAATAATAAATTTTAATAATAATTTTAATAATAAATTTAATAATAATTTTAATAATAATTTTAATAATAATTTAATAATAATTTTAATAATAAATTAAATAATAAAATTAAATAATAAAATTAAATAATAAATTAAATAATAATTTTAATAATAATTTTTAATAATAAATTTAATAATCAATTTAATAATAAATTTAATAATCAATTTTAATAATAAATTAATAATAATTTTAATAATAATTTTTAATAATAATTTTAATAACAAATTTAATAATAATTTTAATAATAATTTTAATAATAATTTTAATAATAAATTTAATAATAAATTTAATAATAAATTTAATAATAAATTTAATAATAATTTTAATAATAATTTTAATAATAAATTTAATAAATAAATTTAATAATAAATTTAATAATAATTTTAATAATAATTTTAATAATAATTTTAATAATAATTTAATAATAAATTTAATAATAAATTTAATAATAATTTTAATAATAAATTTAATAATAAATTTAATAATAAATTTAATAATAATTTTAATAATAATTTTAATAATAATTTTAATAATAATTTTAATAATAATTTTAATAATAATTTTAATAATAAATTTAATAATAAAATTTAATAATCAATTTAATAAATATTTTTAATAATAATTTTTAATAATCAATTTAATAATAATTTTAATAATCAATTTAATAATAATTTTAATAATTTTTAATAATAATTTTAATAATAAATTTAATAATAAATTTAATAATAAATTTAATAATAAATTTTAATAATAATTTTAATAATAAATTTAATAATAATTTTAATAATAAATTTAATAATAATTTTAATAATAAATATAATAATAATTTTAATAATAATTTTAATAATAATTTTAATAATAATTTTAATAATAAATTTAATAATAATTTTAATAATAAATTTAATAATAAATTTAATAATAATTTTAATAATAATTTTAATAATAATTTTAATAATAATTTTTAATAATAAATTTAATAATAAATTTTAATAATAATTTTAATAATAAATTTAATAATAAATTTAATAATAATTCGAAAAAAGGTGAAGTTATTGAAGAAAAAATTACATTCCTTAAAAGAAAAGGAGATTTCGAAAACAAAAAAGGAACATTTCTTATTTTTCCACAAAATTTCCCTAATCCTTATTATTCAAGAATTGAAAGTGCAATTCGAAATTATGCAAATCGAATACATAAAGAAGAAATTCGCAAAATCAAAAAATATCAAGATATTTTAAACAGAAAAACACAAAATACACTTATTGCAAGACATCTTTTTAAATGCGGATTTTATTCTGAATGTAGAATAGATTTTAAAAATGCAATTAAATATTATCAAAAGTCATACCAAGAAGTCAAAGAAATGATAAATAAAAAAGAAATGCTTACAGAAATTAAAACAGTACTTGAAGTACTGAATATCAAAATAACTCGATTGCATTTTGTAAATAAAAATTTTGTTGAAGGAATTGAAGAATTTCATAAGCATATAAACTTTGTCCGTAGAATTAATTCCGAAGATTCGGAACGAGATTTCGAATCTTATGCAAGTATTTCACAACAATATTTATCATTTGCAGAACTTCTTGAGGAAAATATATCAAGACAATCAGGAATTCAACCCAAAATTACAAAAAACATTGGATTATATTATCAATTAGCAGCAGAATATGCAATGAAAAGACAAAGAGCGGTTGAAGAATTACTTGTAAAATATGAAGATCAATTATCTCGTGTTGAAAAGAATTTTCATACATCACAAACTTTTCATATGCATTTACTTGATTTTCCCAAACTTAATTTCATTGGTCAACCCAATTTACAATTTGGATTTCTACAAGAACTTTCTGCTGAAAAAAATTTTCGACATTCTTCCCAAATTTTACATTTATTACAAAAAGCTTATCATCATTATTCTGACCAAGAAAATTCTGAAAGGCTTTTAATTTCTCTTCAATCTAAAATTGCTCAACAACATTTAAGCAAAGCTGAATATGATCTTGCAAAGGAAAAATTTATTCAGATTGCTTCTAATTTCAGAAAAATTCAATGGGATTCTTTGTTAATTCCTCAATTACTGAATTTAATGGAATGTTCAATTCAAACAGCAGATCAAAAGTTGTTTGTTGATACTGTTCTTGAGTTACTCATTCCTGAATTTAAGCATTCATTGGCGCAAAGGATTGAATATCATGAAAAATTTTTTAGTGCTCTTTATGTAGATGAATTATAAAAAAAAATATATATATAAATATATATAAATATATAAATCAAATCAAATCAAATCAAATCAAATAATATTTATTTTAAATTTCAATTCAATATTTAATTTAATATTTATTTTAAATTTCAATCAAATCAAATAATATTTATTTTAAATTTCATATTTATTTTGAATTTAAGGAACCTCATTCCATTTTTAATAAAACATTCCTTCCTCAAGAACTCATTTTCGAAATGAAACTTGATACTCCATTTTATTCACTTATAGAAACTCGAACACATTTTACAACAACAAAAGCTTATCAAAATGATACACTCATATATAAATGCCGATTTATATCACATTTCCCAAGAAAAATCATTTGCTCTCAAATTGAAATCTTATTTAACATACAAAAATTCGATATTTCACTTGATAGAATACAAACTTTAACACACACTGAATCAGAAAATTCAGAAATTGTTCTTCTTCCAGAACAACCGAAAACATTTCGATTTTCATTCAAAGCAAAAACACCATCAATAATTCAATGCATAAGCGTAAAATTGGGACTTCAAAATACAAAATTAACGGAATCGGAAAAAAATTTTGTATTTTTCCGTTGGAATCCATTCGAAATTTTTCAAAAAGAATCATTCCATCCAGCAAAGCATCCATCACGCCCAATTGTACATATTCAACGGCCACGAGCGCAGATGGAAATAGTCGCGAAAATGCAGACTCCACCTTTTGTATTTGAATACTTTCCGATCCATCTGCGTTTGTTGAGCCATTCGGATCACATAATTTCTGGGAATCTCATCCCTAAATTTATTCGTCCGCTTGGAAAATGTTCAATTCATTATCAATCCCCAACAAATAACATCAATTCAACCTCTATTTCTCTCCCGGAAATTCTTCCGCAAAAAGAATACTCAATTGTTCTTTTTGCCAAGTGCAACAAAGAATCCGAGCACGTTATTCGTGTTTGTGCAGATTACACAACCGCAAATCTTTATCAAACTTCAATTCAATCGGATTTTGTTTTGGATTTCCAATCACCGTTCAAAATGGATCTCAAATTTTTCGGAACAGAAATCCCATCAATAACAACAATCTCAAGACTTTCTTCTTCATTGGGACCTGTTCTCAACGAAACACCGTCTCTTATCATAAATAGACCCTTTTTTCTCGATTCTTGTCTTGTTATCGACACTCACATTCCTTTGAAAATATCCAACTTTAATTTTGTCCCTAATTCCGGATTTCGAAAAATTTTCGGGAATTCAATTCCGGATGAAATTATAAACAATCCAGATCTTATTCAACAAAACAACTGCTTTTCAAATCTTTTTTCTGTTCTTCCTTCTCAAGAAGATTCACTTCAAATTGGCAAATTTGTTGAGATTGGATTTGTTCAAATTTGCTTTTCTCGTAAGTTGTTTTCTTTCCAAAAAATTCAAGAAGATTTGGGACAATTTGCAAAAGAATGGAAAGAAGAAGATTTTGTCACAAAACTCTTATTCAAAATTCCTTCTGCTGTTGTTATTAAAAAAGATGTTCTTATTACTTTTGATCCTCCTCAAGAAGCAAGAGTTGGTGAAACATTACAATGCAAACTTGTTATTCAAAATTGTTCATCTTTTTTCCATTTTATTTCAGTTGAAATTGAGAAAAATGAAAATTTTCTTTTTTCTGGTGTTTCTTCAATTAATGTTGATATTCTTCCAAATGAAAATAAGACAATTTCTTATAATTTTATTCCTGTTTTTCAAGGTTTGATTATGTTTCCTTTAATTAAAGTTACTGAGTTTTTGGAAAATGGTTCATCTCAAGTTTTTCCTGAAATGTCTAAACCTAATTATGTTTTTGTTTATCCTCCTTTAGGTTTAGATAATTAATTTTTGTTATTTTTATTTTTATTTTTCTTCTTTTTCTTTTTTTTTTTTCTTTGATTGTTTTTAAAAAATCGAAAATATTTAGAATTTTGGGAAACTTTTAATTTTAATTTTGAATTAAATTTAAATTTGAATTTGAATTTGAATTTTAATTAAATTTGAATTTGAATTTAATTTTAAATTAAATTTTAAATTAAATTTTGAATTAAATTTTGAATTAAATTTTGAATTTGAATTTGAATTAAATTTTGAATTTGAATTAAATTTTGGATTGAATTTGAATTGAATTAAATTTGAATTTTGAATTAAATTGAATTAAATTGAATTAAATTTGAATTGAATTTTAAATTTGAATTTGGATTTGATTTTCGAATTGAATTGAATTAAATTTTAAATTTTGAATTAAATTTGAATTAAATTTGAATTAAATTTTGAATTAAATTTGAATTAAAATTTTAAATTAATTTTTAAATTTTGAATTAAATTTGATTTGAATTGAATTTGAATTGAATTTGAATTTGAATTTGAATTTGAATTTGAATTTGAATTTGAATTAAATTTGAATTGAATTTGATTTTAAATTTGAATTAAATTTTGAATTTGAATTAAATTTTAATTTTGAATTTGAATTAAATTTGAATTAAATTTAAATTTGAATTTTGAATTAAATTTGAATTGAATTTGAATTGAATTTGATTTGAATTTGATTTGAATTAAATTTGAATTTGAATTGAATTTTTGAATTAAATTGAATTAATTTTGAATTAAATTTGATTTTAATTTTGAATTTGATTTGAATTAAATTTTAAATTTGAATTAATTTTGAATTAAATTTGAATTTTGAATTAATTTTGAATTAATTTTGAATTTGATTTGAATTTGATTTTAATTTTGAATTAAATTTGAATTAAATTTGAATTGAATTTGAATTAAATTTGAATTAAATTTGAATTTGATTTGAATTGAATTTGAATTGAATTTGAATTAAATTTGAATTAAAATTTTAAATTAATTTTGGATTTTAATTTTGAATTGAAGTTGGCTTCTTTGGAATTGGAGGATATAAATCAGTCATTGGAATCCAAAATCTTGCACCCCAATATTGTTCATTATGCCAACCACCTTTATCCAAATAATAAAACAAATCATCATTCAAAACATAACCAAAAGATTTCATTTTATCACGAACACTTTGTGTTTCAACCATATCATCTTGATCATCACCTTGGTCACCAGAATCCAAATAAAAATTCATTGATGAATTTTTCAACGGATTTGGGAAATTAACAAGAATATTATTAAGAAAGCTTTGAGAATTCCACCAAAAAGAACTACTCATACAAAAAGCCTTGCTATAAACAAGAGATCTTGTCCATCCTGCATAACAACTTATTAATCCTCCAAGAGAACTCCCAAGAATTCCCATGTTTTCTCTTTTTGATGTTTGTAATCTGTTATTGTAATGTTCATTCACAATAGGAATTACTGTTTGCTCAATGAAATCTAAATATAAATTCCCTTTTCCTCCTTCGTGTTGTGTTGGATCGTAATCGTATGTTAATTCATTGTCTCGATCAGGTGTGTTATCTACTCCTATCATTACAACTTCTTCCATTTCTCCTTCATTCACTAAGTTGTTAATTGTGTCTTGGCAATCCCATGCAATTCCTAAAAAGGATGTAGATGCATTGAACTAAAAATTGAATGATTTATATTTTGATTTTAATTTTAATTTTAATTTATTTTAATTTTGATTTTGATTTTAATTTTAATTTTAATTTTGATTTTAATTTTAATTTTAATTTTGATTTTAATTTTGATTTATATTTTGATTTTGATTTTGTTTTTAATTTTTATTTTGATTTTGATTTTGATTTTGATTTTGATTTTGATTTTGATTTTGATTTTGATTTTGATTTTGATTTTAATTTTGATTTTAATTTTAATTTTGATTTTAATTTTAATTTTAATTTTGATTTTAATTTTGATTTTGATTTTAATTTTGATTTTGATTTTAATTTTGATTTTAATTTTAATTTTGATTTTGATTTTGATTTTGATTTTGATTTTGATTTTGATTTTAATTTTGATTTATATTTTGATTTTGATTTTGATTTTGATTTTGATTTTGATTTTGATTTTGATTTTGATTTTGATTTTGATTTTGATTTTGATTTTAATTTTGATTTTAATTTTAATTTTGATTTTGATTTTAATTTTGATTTTGATTTTAATTTATATTTTGATTTTGATTTTGATTTTGATTTTGATTTTGATTTTGATTTTGATTTTGATTTTGATTTTGATTTTAATTTTAATTTTGATTTTAATTTTGATTTTAATTTTGATTTTGATTTTAATTTATATTTTAATTTTGATTTTGATTTTAATTTTGATTTTGATTTTGATTTTGATTTTGATTTTGATTTAGATTTTGATTTTAATTTTGATTTACTAAATTTTGTCCGTCATGCGCAACAAGAATATTATCATAAATTTTTAAGTAATTTTCATTATAACTTGGAGGAGTATAAATAACCAAATCACGTGTATTGTTTAATTGAGGAGAATAAACCTAAATTTTAAAAATTAAAATTAAAATTAAAATAAAATTTAAAATTAAAATTAAAAATAAAAATTAAAAATAAAATTAAATTTAATATTAAAATTAATATTAAAATTAATATGAAAATTTACATTCCGAATGTATTTATATTCCCCATCTGTTGTATAAAACCAAGGATATCCTTTAAAAGAATAAGAAACAGAATCAGAACCTTTGTAATTCTGAATTCCAGAAATATCAACCATAAAATTTGCTCCAATTTGCCAATCATTATCATCAACAAGTGCTTTCATTTGAAGTTCATTACCAGAACATGAACTATCAACATCAATCGATAAGAAAAATAAATTGTTGTCAGGATCACTTTTCATTTGAATTCCAGAATCCCAATTCAATCCACAATCATCTCCTCTTAAAAATAAATGAGAATTTTTATCAAGATTTTCATACGGATAAAATAAATTGATAAGTAAAGTGTTTCCTGAACCACAAACAATCACAAAGTAAATCAATAACAAAATCACAATTTGAAATTTCATTTCAAAAAGAAAAAAATGAATTTTAAAAAAAACCATTTTTTTCTTTCTTTCTTATTAAAAACAAAAAATAAAAAATAAAGAATGACAAATTTATCTCAAGATACTTACTCTTCTTTTAAAGATATTTGGCTTGGCTTTGTAATTTGGGTTGTTGTAATAATTTCGTTAATTTATTTTATTGTTGGATTAGTTGCTTTAAATTCAGTAAGAAAAATTTCAGGTTTTTGGGTTCCTTTTGCTTTAGCTTTAATTGGAGCAATTTTTGCTTTTGGTTATGGTTCTGTTTGTGGTTTGTATTCCTAATTAATTTTTTAATTTAATTTAATTTAATTTACATTTAATTTTTAAAAGGTGTTTTAATTGCTTCTATTTATGAAAGTGGCCCATTTTTAATGACTCAAAAACATTTGGCTCTTTATGCTTGTGGTTTTTCAGTTCTTTATCTTATTGTTTCTTTAACTCGAACTGCTACATTTTTATTTTAAATTCTAACTTTGAAAAAAACAGAATTTAATTTATTTTTTGTTCTTTTTGTTTCATTTTGTTTTGTTTTTTTTTGTTCATTTCGAAAAATTAATGAATTCTTCTAAAATTATTTCTTGTTGAAATTTCTCAAGAATTGATTCTATTCCTTTAACTTCCTTCATTTCAAATTCAACATTTCCAATTTTGCATTGATCAAGAATTCCTTCAAAATTAAACATTTTCTGATAAACTTTTTGCAATTCTTTCTCAATAATTAGAATTATTTGATATAAGGAATCAAATTCTTTTAACCAGAATAAATCGTACTTTTTAATTTCAAAATCCGAGACAAGCATTTCAAAATTATTGACAAGAATATCAAAATGCTTTGAAGAAACATATTCTGAAACTAGATTATTTGGAACAAGAAAACTTTTCATCAAGAAATGGATTATTGAATAATTATTTTGGAAAGTTTTTTCTTGATAATTTTGTGTGGAAATCTCCAGGTTATTTAAAAAGAAATGAGAAAGAAAAGCAAAAGAACCATAATTTGAATTTGGAATATGATCGAAAATAATTTCAAGATTCATTCTAGCTTCTCTTGAAAGAATTTGTAAAGGATAAACAAGATAATTCTGGATTATCGGAACTAAAGGAGAAAATTTAGATAAAAAATCTGCATTATCAAAAAGGTTGTTTCTTTCAAATTGTTTTCTGAGTTGAACATTTAATAAATGCATAATTAATGCTTTAAATACAGATTGAGAATAACTTGCTTTTGGATTGCCAATAAAGTTACTTTTTTGGATTAATGAAAGGAGTTCTTCAATTTTTAAAATGTTGAGATCTGGAAGGAATTTCCTCATTTGAAGAAACAGAACCAAAATAGAATTTAAACAGGAAAATAACAAATTTTTCTTTCTTCTTTTTAAAGGATCTAATGATTTAATGAGCCATGCACTAAATTTTTTTTGCAAATCTTCGAAAAAATTCAATGAGAAAAAATCTTGATTCAAGTTCTCTTTTTCAAAAACATTTTTGATAATGGATTCATTGTTTGCGATCATATAATTCAAGGAATTACAAGAAAAAAGAAAAATGGTGAGATCTTTCTTTTCTTTTAATTGAACTAGCAAAAATTTAATTGAATTCAGTTTCAGATTTTTGTTTACTTTTGATAAAGCTGCAAAACTTTTCAAAATTTGTTTTGTTCTCTTCTTTTTTTCTTTTTGATCCATTTTACTATCAAATTTTGAAATTTGGAGAAGAGTATTTTCAATCTTTTGATAATCTAAATTCTGGTTTTTCACTTTCAAACATTTTGGAATCAAATTTAAAATTGGATTAAAATATTTGGATTTAGGAAGAAGAGAAACCAAGATATCCATTCCTGAAGGATTTGTAGCTATCAATTCAACTAACTCGCTTTGATTTCCATTTTCTTCATCAAACAAATGCAAATAATTCTCATTAGAAATCCAAAAGCCAATCATTCTTTGGTTCCAATAACGTAATTTTATCCTTTTCCAATAAAAAATTAAAACTTCACCATGAATTGGTGGCGAACGAAATGGATCCATCTTTTTCAATTTAGAAACAAGACGCTTAATTGCAGATATAATGAAAGAAACGATATTTTTATCGTTTGTTTTGAAATCTTCCCAAATCTCTTTCTCATTGTCTTGTGAAGAAATGATTGAAAGAAATAAATAAACAACTCGATCCATTTGATTTGGAGATGGAGATGAAATGTGATTCAAGCTTTGAATAACAAAACGAGAAATAGCTAACTTCCATTCCAAGGAATTAAAAATGATATGATCTGAAAGAAAAGATGAGAGATACATGAGATTAATAATTGTTAATTGAAAATTCAATAATTCCAGACAATCATGTCCATTACAAAGAATATTAATAAACTCTTTAACATTTTTTTTAAGTACTTGATATAAAAGATCCATTTCAAAATCAATACCCAAATTGGATCCAATCTCAGAAATGAATCGAGCCATTTCTACTCTTGCTTCTGCTATCGAATTATTTTCTTCTACTTCTCCTTCCACAAAAAGAAACTCTTTGTGATTTTCTTCATAAATTACCAATTCTTGATTGAAACTAAATGCAACTTGAAAAATTCCAATTCGAAATATTTCTTGAAGATGGAACTTTGACAGTGAAAAATCATTTTTTTCTTTTTCTATTAATTGACGAAGAACTTTCAAGTAAATTGAAAATTCAAGCATTTTCTGTTCCATTTCCTGGTTATTGGTTTGAATTTTGATGAAGGAAGGATTGAATAGAAAATAGACTAAATTATGCAAATTTTTTTCGAAAGGAAAATCTTGAATTGCAATTTCTGATTCCAGAATAGAACTTATTATTTGTAGCACAGATTCTGAATATAAAAAATCTGAGAAATTAACTAAATTAGGTTGATTGTTGAATTGAGAAACACAAAAATTGTTTAAATTATAAAGAGTGTCAGAAATTTTGTGGATCAAGTCATAATCAAAATCGGAAGTTGTTAAAATGGAAAAAAGATTTCGCCAAATGGAACATAACGGAACAAATAAATTTTGATTGAAAAAATTGCCTATTATTGATATCACATCATCAAAAAAAAAATTCACAATTTGCAAATCTATTCCTGGAATTGGGATTAGGTTATGAGTTAAAATGGAAAGGATTTTTATAAGAACAGAAAAAATTTGGTCTGAGAAATGGTCTTTTTGAAGATAAACTAAATGAAATATTTTTACTAAAGTTGGAAATCCTAGGAAGAATTTTTGAATAGTTTGAGAAGGAAAAGCTAAAGAAATTTCCAATAATAAAGACAAAGAATCTTCAAGAAGGAATATTTTAAGAGTTTTCTCAGCAGATTCAACCGAAGTAAAAAGATGATCTTTCTGACAAAAATTATAAGACATCAATTCAAAAAGATTTGTGATTAAATCCTTCTCAATGATTTGATTAAGAAGAAGAAGATTGAAATTTGAATTTTCTTCATTTTGAATAATCAGATCATTTTCAAAAGTATGTGAATTGGAAATTAAAGTGTTTAAAATTTGAATAGATGAAATTTGGAGACTGATCCATTCTTGAGAATTCTGTTTTTCTTTTGGAACCCATAAAGATTTGAAGAGAGGAAGAATAGAAGTCGAAGATAAAAAAAGTTGTTGCATAACTTCTTGGAAATGATCGTTTTCAGAGATGACAAATTTTAAAAACGCAAAACAATTTTTGATAATATCCACATGAAATATATTATTCTGAATGGGAAGATTAATGAAAAAAGATAGAAGTTCTGAATTTAACTCAAAGAAATAGTGTAAAACAAGAGAGCAATTCCCTGATTGACAAATTTTAAACAGAATAAAACAAATATTAGAAACAACAGAAATCAATCGATTTTCAGAAGAGTTCGCAAATGAAGAAATTGATGATCTAATTTTTGATAATAAAGAAATTAAGGTTTGGATCAATGTTTGAAAATTTGAACAAATCGAGATACACAAGTCAAGATCATTTGTGAGAGAAGCCAAAACAGAAACCAAACCTGAAACTTTCTCAATTTTACAAATTTGAAGTAAAAATTGGAAATGAGAAAAAATTTGATCAAAATTTGGGAAATTTTTTGAGAAATGAAAAAATTGAGAACAAAGTTCAACATAATTTTCATCTTCAGTTAAAGTTAAAGAGAAAAGAATTCCAGGAAATAAATCATTTTGTAATTGGGGAAAACAATTATTTTCAATTTGGAAATTGAAAAATAATTGAATTTGATTAATTGCATAAATTCTTTCAAGATTTAAAGAATTTGGATTTGAAATTGTTTCTGAAACACATTCTAAGCAAAAAAGAGATTTTTCATTTCCAAATTGAAATTGAAAAAGATTTTTATTTGAATGATTTGAATGGAAATGAGAAGATTGATTAAAAAATCCAATTGTTTTATGTTTCTTCATTATTTGGAAAGAGAAAAAAATAATAAAAATGAAAGTGAAAGTGAAAGTGAAAAAAACAATTTATTTTCTGCAATTTTTTGTTATATTTTTTTTTTTGCCAGAAAACTTTTTTGATTTTGATGTTGTTTTCAAAAAAAAAAAAATTTAACAAAATGAAATCAAAAAAAATGAAGTTAAAATGTAATATGTTCTGAAAGATCAGAAAGATCTTCATAAAAGAAATCAGAAGAATGAATTTGTTTTTGATTTTCTTCAACAAGATCAGGTTGATTTGTAATATTAGTTTTTGAATAACTTGGTAATGATTTGCTTAATTTTGTTATTTTTTCAGGTTTACTTGGAATAAGAGAATCAAATGCAACTTGTTTTGAAGGTTTTTGTGATTGATTAAAATTAATAGAGTTAATGTCAGGAAGTTTTTCATCTTCCGGAAAACGAAATGATTCTTTGAAATCATTTTGAATGTCAACATCAGATGATTTTTCATTAGTTGATCCTTTTTCAATTTTCTTTTTTTTGTCATTTGGATTAATGTTTTCATTTAAAGTGACAGGTAAAGAAAAATGTTTTTGTTGCTTGACGTTTGCATTTTGTTTTTCGATTTCAATTTGTTTTTCATTTTCATTTTCATTTTCATTTTCATTTTGTTTTTCATTTTGATTTTGATTTTCATTTTGATTTTCATTTTGATTTTTTATTTTTTTTTGAACTTCTTTCAAATTATTTTTTTTAACTTCTTTTTCATATGTTTTAGATCCAAAACTGTGTCTTGTTTTGATTTTCGTTTTTTTTTTATTTCTCAAAAATTGATTACTTTTGCTTTTTTGAATTGGAATATCAATTTGTGAAGATTTTTCATGTTTTTCTGATTTAACCCTTTTTGGTTTTCCTTTTCTTTTGATTCCAATTTTTGTACTTGTATATTCTTCAAATTCTGATCGAAGTTCTTCGAAAATTTTGGATTGATTTTGAATAAAATATGTGATAAGTATTTGAACTATTAAATAATTATTCTGAAGATTTTTTGCAGTTTCTTTTTTCGGTTTTATAAGTGAAGGTGCAAAAATAATTCCTAAATTTTTTGCATCCATAAAATTTTCTGGGCTGTGTTCACTAACAAGATTTAAAAATTCAAATATATATTTAATTGCAAGAAGATTATCGGGAGGAATTGAACGAAAAATTTTTAAAACATCATTTTCTTGGATTGAGTTATCTAAATTTTCTATATAAATATTTTAATATTTTTATAAATATTTTAATAAATATTTTAATTAATATTTTAATAAATATTTTAATAAATATTTTAATAAATATTTTAATTAATATTTTAATTAATATTTTAATAAATATTATAATAAATATTTTAATAAATATTTTAATTAATATTGTAATAAATATTTTAATAAATATTTTAATAAATATTATAATAAATATTTTAATAAATATTTTAATAAATATTTTAATATTTTTAATAAATATTTTAATAAATATTTTAATAAGTATTTTAATAAGTATTTTAATAAATATTTTAATAAGTATTTTAATAAGTATTATAATAAATATTTTAATTAATATTTTAATAAATATTTTTAATAAATGTTATAATAAATATTTTAATAAATATTTTAATAAATATTATAATAAATATTTTTAATAAATATTTTAATAAATATTTTAATAAATATTTTAATAAATATTTTAATAAATATTTTAATAAATATTTTAATAAATATTTTAATAAATATTTTAATAAATATTTTAATTAATATTATAATTAATATTTTTAATAAATATTTTAATAAATATTTTAATAAATATTTTAATAAATATTTTAATTAATATTTTTAATTAATATTTTAATTAATATTTTTAATAAATATTATAATAAATATTTTAATAAATATTTTAATAAATATTTTAATAAATATTTTTAATATTTTTATAAATATTTTAATAAATATTTTAATAAATATTTTAATAAATATTTTAATAAATATTTTAATAAATATTTTTAATAAATATTTTAATAAATATTTTAATAAATATTTTAATAAATATTTTAATAAATATTTTTAATAAATATTTTAATAAATATTTTAATAAATATTTTAATAAATATTTTATAATTAAATATTTTTAATAAATATTTTAATATTTTTATAAGTATTTTTAATTAATATTTTTAATTAATATTTTAATAAATATTATAATAAATATTATAATAAATATTTTTAATTAATATTTTAATATTTTAATAAATATTTTTAATAAATATTTTAATTAATATTTTTAATAATTATTTTAATATATATTTTAATAAATATTTTTAATAAGTATTTTAATAAGTATTTTAATAAATATTTTAATAAATATTTTAATAAATATTATAATAAATATTTTAATAAATATTTTAATAAATATTTTAATTAATATTTTAATAAATATTTTAATAAATATTTTAATAAATATTTTAATAAATATTTTAATAAATATTTTAATTGATATTTTTAATTAATATTTTAATATTTTTAATAAATATTTTAATAAATATTTTAATTAATATTTTAATAATTATTTTAATATATATTTTAATAAATATTTTAATAAATATTTTAATTAATATTTTAATTAATATTTTAATATTTTAATAAATATTTTAATAAATATTTTAATTAATATTTTAATAATTATTTTAATATTTTAATAAATATTTTAATAAATATTTTAATAAATATTTTAATAAATATTTTAATAAATATTTTAATATTTTAATAAATATTTTAATAAATATTTTGATAAATATTTTAATAAATATTTTAATAAATATTTTAATAAATATTTTAATAAATATTTTAATAAATATTTTAATAAATATTTTAATAAATATTTTAATAAATATTTTAATTAATATATATACTAGCAAGAGAAATAAAAGCAGGATATAACCGGTAAGGAAATAAAGGAGGGTTTATATCCCGTAAAAAATGTTTTAAAGCAACAGTAACATTATCAGTCCCAAACTCTTCAAAATCTACATTTTGATTATTTGCAAGTTTGGAAAGTAAAAGATCTATTTTTGATTTACTTCCTGTACTTCTAAAAATATTAGGTGTTTGCAAAGCTGGAAGACGAAAAAAAAAAAGAGGAAAATTTTAATTGGTTTTTTTTTTATTTTTTATTTTGTTATCTTTGTTTTATTTGTTTACCATTTTCTTCTAAATATTTTATCATTGATGTTAATGAGAGACTAAGTTCACCGTTTTCAAAAATGGGACTTAACTCTTTTTTAAAACCACAACGACGGAAACTCATTAAAAATTCAAACCAAAAAAGAAAAAGAAAAAGAAAAAGAAAATGAAAAAATGAAAAATTTAATTAATTAAAAAAATTTTTTATTTAAACAATTTTTAATTAAAATTGCCAGATAAAAACAAAAAAAAATTTTCCATTTTTTTCTTTTTAATTAATTAAATTTAAATTATGATTGATTTTGATGATATTTTCATTTTAATTCCTCTTATCAAAGCTTTAATTTTTTTAAAGAATAATTATGATATTTTACAATTTATTCATTTAAGTTTACCAATTGTTTTTTTAGTGATAATTAGATATCTTTTTGCAAATAAATATCAACAATATTTTACAACTAAAAAATTTCGAAATGTTTTTAATGGAATAATTTTAGGAGAATTAACAGTTCCTTTATTATTAATTTCAATTTTAAATGAAATGAATGAAAATTCTTCAACTTTTTCTAATTATTCTTTATTCGAAAAACAAATGAAATTGTATGTCTTTATGACATCATTATTTGGCTTTATTCCCTTTTTCAAAACGCGTTTTTTCATTTTTGGAGTTATTCTTCTTTGTTTTTCGTTTATTTTTTATGTTTCACTTTCTTGGGAATTTCTTTTTGTTCCGATTTTTGGAACGATAATTTTTTCTCAATTATTTCGGTTATTTTCAGAAGTTTTAAGCAATTCTTTTGCATTTGCGGAGTGTATTTTTCTTTCCGAATTTTTTTCTTTAATCATTTCTTTCTTTTCAGTTTGTTTTTTTGCTGGATTTCAGTTAAGTTTTTCTAAAATTACCGAAACAGAAATGCAAGGGAAATCGTTTGTAATTATGCTCACTTGCCTAGTTATTTTTGCCTCAGCAGGAGTTGCTATTTTTCTTTCTTTTTTTGTGAGTGGGATTTTCCAATCTCGTTCTTCTTTATTTTTCTATTTGGTTTTGATCAGTTCTGGTTTTTTTTCTGTTCAATTTTGCTTTTATTTTCTATTTAAAAGGAACATATTCATGTGGCTATTTGGGTTTGTTTTTTCCACAAGAAACCGGATCATATTAATGGCGTTATGGGTTGTTATGATGGGTTTGTTAATTTTCTTGATGAATTTGGAGCTATTTGAAAAATTTCACAAAAAAAGTGCGAACATTTTAATCAGAAAAATTTTCCATTTATTTTTGCTTTTTATTATGATTCCGGGAATTTTGCTAGATCTCAATTTGCTTCAGTTATCTCTTGCGGTTTCTGTGAATGTTTTGTTTGTGATCGAAGCAGTCCGGATGAAGAAAGAAGTTTGGCTGTCGGAATCAATTAATATTTTTATGCAAAAATTCACTGATCAAAGAGATTCAGGAGATCTTATATTAACACATATTTATCTTGTATTTGGATCAAGTTTTTCTGTTTGGATGGTGTTTTTTTGTCAATATAACGGACTTAAGTCAGGTTTTCTTGTTGCTTCTTCTGGGATTTTCTTGTTGGGTGTTGGAGATTCTTTGGCTTCTTTTGTTGGATCAAAATTAGGAACAATTAATTGGTTTGGCAAAAAAAAAACGATTGAAGGAACTTTGGCTTTTTTTGTTGGAGTTTTATTTTGTACTGGATTTATTTGGTTAATTGATGATATTGATTTTTCTTTTTTTGGCTTTTGTTTGGATTTATTATTGATTTCTGTTTTGGAAGCTTTGACTGATTTGATTGATAATCTAATACTTCCAATTTATTTTATAATTCTTCTTTGTTGAAAAAAAAAATTTTTTTGATGAATAATTTAATTAAAATGATTAGTAATTTTAATTAAAGATTATTCTTTTTATTTAAAAAAAAAATTTTTTTTTTTTTTTTTTCGTTTTTTTTTTTTTTAATTTTCAGTTTTCACCACTCATTTTAAGTTTGTTAGTTCAACAAAAACATAAAAAGGTATTTAATTTATACAATAAATTAAAAAATACAATTTATAATTAAATCAGAAACACAATTATAAACAAATTTATAAATAAATTTATAAATAAATAAGAATCAAATTTATCAATAAAATTATCAACAAAATTATGATCAAAATTCAATAAATTAAATTTAAAAATAAATCAGAAACACAATTACAATAAAATTTAAAAACAAATTAAAAACAAAATTTAAAAATAAATTTAAAAATAAATTTAAAATAAATTTATAAATAAATCAGAAACATAATTACAAATAAATTTAAAATAAAATTATCAATAAAATTATCAACAAAATTATGATCAAAATTCAATAAATTAAATTTAAAAAAAATCAGAAACACAATTATAAACAAATTTATAAATAAATTTATAAACAAATTATAAATAAATTTATAAACAAATTTATAAACAAATTTAAAAATAAATTTAAAAATAAATTATAAATAAATTTATAAATAAATTGAAAATAAATTAATAAATAAATTTAAAAACAAATTAATAATAAATTTAAAAATAAATTATAAATAAATTTAAAAACAAATTTATAAATAAATTACAAATAAAATTATAAATAAATTTATAAACAAATTAACAAATAAAATTAAAAATAAATTTAAAAACAAATTAATAATAAATTTAAAACAAATTTAAAAATAAATTATGATCAAAATTCAATAAATTAAATTTAAAAAAAATCAGAAACACAATTATAAACAAATTTATAAATAAATTTATAAATAAATTTAAAAATAAATTATAAACAAATTAATAAACAAATTTATAAATAAATTAATAAATAAATTATAAACAAATTAATAAACAAATTTATAAATAAATTAATAAATAAATTATAAACAAATTAATAAACAAATTTATAAATAAATTTATAAATAAATTAAAAATAAATTTAAAAACAAATTTATAAATAAATTTACAAACAAATTTATAAACAAATTTACAAATAAATTAATAAACAAATTTAAAAATAAATTTACAAATAAAATTATAAATAAATTTAAAAATAAATTAACAAATAAATTAATAAATAAATTTAAAAACAAAATTATAAATAAATTATAAATAAATTTATAAACAAATTAAAAAAAAATTTAAAAATAAATTAAAAAATAAATTTAGTTCGAGTATTTCGATGGAAAATCAATCAACCCAATCATATCATTCCAAAACCGGAAAGCAATCCACACTTTATGTTGGCAATCTACCTTTTTCAGTTACTTCCGAAGAATTAGAGAAAGAATTCGGAAATTTTGGACAAGTGTAATAATTATAAATAAATTCAATAAATATAAATAAATTCAATAAAATCAATAAAATCAATAATTATAAATAAATTCAATAATTATAAATAAATTCAATAAATTATAATCAAAATATAAATAAATTCAATAATTATAAATAAATTCAATAATTATAAATAAATTATAATCAAAATATAAATAAATTCAATAATTATAAATAAATTCAATAATTATAAATAAATTATAATCAAAATATAAATAAATTCAATAAATATAAATAAATTCAATAATTATAAATAAATTATAATCAAAATATAAATAAATTCAATAAATATAAATAAATTCAATAATTATAATCAAAATATAATCAAAATATAAATAGCATTGAAGCTCGTGTTATGAATAGAAATGGAAGACCTGCAGGTTTTGCATTTATAGAAATGAAAACACCACAAGATGCTCAATCTGCACTTACAGAAATGGACGGAGTTGAAGTTGATGGACGAAAGATCCGTGTTGAATATGTCCGACCAAAACAAGAATTCCGCCAAAATTTTAGACGTGAACCATTTTTCCCTCCAATGGTAAAATTCATTTTGAAAATTAAAATTAAAATTCAAATTCAAATTCATTTTAAAAATTAAAAATTAAAATTAAAATTCATTTTAAAAATTAAAAATTAAAATTAAAATTCATTTTAAAAATTAAATTTATAAATTTAAAATTAAAATTAAAAATTCATTTATAAAATTAAAAGAATTTCTCCCCTTATCCAATGCAACAATTCCAAAGATTCCCAAGATTCCCACCAATGAATCGTTTTCCAATGAGACGCAAACCATTTATCAGAAGAAAAAGAAGAACTGGACCCAAACAAGAAAGCAAGACACAAATCCACGTTTCCAACTTACCATTCAATTTAACCGACGAAGGATTCAAGAAAATTTTCGACAAATTGAAAGTGAAAGAAGCAAGAATTGCAAGAACAAGAGTTGGAAGAAGTAAAGGATTTGGATTTGTTGATTTCGAAACTCATGAAGATCAAGAAAAAGCATTAAACTTAAACGGAACTGAAACTGATGGACGTCAAATTTGGGTTAAAGTTGCATTTCTTGAAGTCAAACATGAAAGCAAAACTCAAATTCATGTTTCAAATTTATCCTTTGAAATGACAGATGAAGATTTGCAAAAATTTTTCGACAAATTGAAAGTGAAAGAAGCAAGAATTGCAAGAACAAGAATTGGAAGAAGTAAAGGATTTGGATTTGTTGATTTCGAAACTCATGAAGATCAACAAAAAGCTTTGAAACTTGATGGAAAAGAAT
Organism: Anaeramoeba ignava; assembly: GCA_028826165.1. NCBI lineage: Eukaryota > Anaeramoebidae > Anaeramoeba > Anaeramoeba ignava. Next base: position 130,350 of record JAPDFW010000082.1, on the reverse strand, counting down.
TTGATAATCGAAAAATTACTATTAAAGTTGCTTTTGAACAACCAACAAGAAAGGAAAGCAAAACTCAAGTTCATGTTTCAAATTTACCCTTCAAAATCACAGATGAAGAATTACAGAAACTGTTTGCTGGATTGAAAGTGAAAGAGGCAAGAGTTGCAAAAACAATTAATGGAAGAAGTAAAGGATTTGCATTTGTTAATTTTGAAACTCATGAAGATCAACAAAAAGCTTTGAAACTTGATGGAAAGGAAATTGATAATCGCACAATTGGTGTTAGAATTGCATTTGAAGTAAATTTAAAATTCATTTATAATTAAAATTCATTTATAAAATTAAAATTAAAATTAAAATTAAAATTAATTTATAAAATTTTTTTTTCTATTAGCAACCAAAACTAGAATCTAATGAAGACGAAAATGATAACCAATAATTCTAAAAAGAAATTCTCATCATTTTTTTTTTCGATTTTTTTTCAATTTGAAATGTTCGAAACCATTTCTTTTTTTTTGGTTTTTTCTTTCTTTTACTTTTTTTTTCTTTCTTTTTCTTTTTCTTCACTTTTTTTCAACTTTTTTTTTTCAAGTTGGTTTCAATTTCAAGAACACAAAAATTCATTCAAAAATAAATTCAATTTTCCAAAAAAAAAAAATAATTCATTTTTTTCATTTTTTTCATTTTTTTCATTTTTTATTTTTTTTTTATAATGTCAAAGAAAGGAAAAAATGTGCAAGATTTTTCACAAAATGAAGGGTTAGAAGCTCTTCAAATGATTCGACAATTAGATCCTAATACTGTTAGATGGCAATCTGCTGTTGATACTTTTGAATCTGGTAGATTTGAAGAAGCATTTGCAGTTATTGAAAAATTACCAGAAAGTGCAAAAACTTATTTTAATCTTGGTTTAATTTCTATGAAAATGAAAAAATATGAAGAAGCTGTAAATTAAAATTCATTTATAAAATTCATTTATAAAATTAAAATTAAAATTCATTTATAAAATTAAAATTAAAATTAGAATTATAATTAAATTAAAATTAAAATTAAAATTCATTTATAATATTAGAATTAAAATTAAAATTAAAATTATAATTAAAATTCATTTATAAAATTAAAATTAAAATTAAAATTAAAATTAAAATTAAAATTCATTTATAATATTAGAATTAAAATTCATTTATAAAATTAAAATTAAAATTAAAATTAGAATTAAAATTCATTTATAATATTAAAATTAAAATTAAAATTATAATTAAAATTAAAATTAAAATTCATTTATAAAATTAAAATTCATTTATAAAATTAAAATTAAAATTAAAATTAAAATTAAAATTAAAATTAAATTAAAATTATAATTAATATTAAAATTAAAATTAAAATTAAAATTAAAATTAAAATTAAAATTAAAATTAAAATTATAATTAAAATTAAAATTAAAATTAAAATTAAAATTAAAATTAAAATTAATATTAAAATTAAAATTCAAATTAAAATTCAAATTAAAATTAAAATTAAAATCAAATTTAAAATTAAAATTAAAATTAATATTAAAATTCAAATTAAAATCAAATTTAAAATTAAAATTAAAATTAAAATTCAAATTAAAATTAAAATTAAAATTAAAATTAAAATTCATTTATAATATTAAAATTAAAATTATAATTAAAATTCATTTATAATATTAAAATTAAAATTATAATTAAAATTCATTTATAAAATTAAATTTAAAGGTACGAAATTTTACAGAATCAATTAAAAGAGATAAATTCATGGCAATTACACATTTTCAACGAGGGATCTGCCATCACATATCCAACAACATAGCAGCAGCAGTAATTGATTACACCTCGTGTCTAGAAGCCATGAAGCTCAATCCGACGATCAATTACGAGCAAATGGGGATGAAATACAAGCTTAGCCGAACGGAAGTATTATTCAATCGAGCAGTAGCATTTTGTTCTGTAGGACTTTTCCATCGTGCCTTTGAAGATCTGCACTTTGCATATGAACGAGCAAATCCCAAAGCACCAGGTTATAATGTTATTCAGTCTCTTTATCAAGAAGTTAAGTGTGTTAGGACTACTGGAGGCGATTTGTTTATTTCGCCCCAAATTTTCGAAGTTGTTTCTCTAGATACTCTTTCCCGTAAGAAAATTACTTCTTCTACCTCTCAATCAGATCCTTTGGGTATTATGCAAGCTCTTAAAAATAAGAAAGCTATGTCGAATGAATCTATTGAAAGTCAACTTCAACAGAGAAAACAGCAAAATATGAATCCTTTGCAGCAATCTCTTCAAGAAAGATTTAATCAAAAGAATAGAAAGAATACAGGTGGTGGTGCTGGTAAGTTTTATATTATTAATTTTATAAATTTATTTTTAAATTTATTTATAAATTTATTTATATATTTTATTTTTATATTTTATATTTATAATTTATTTTTAAATTTATTTTTAAATTTATTTTTATATTTTATATTTATTTTTAGGTCCTTTACCTCAACTTCCTCCAAAAAATAATCAACCTTTTGGTAATTTTTTTCAATTAGAAACTGAATTTGAATTTAATTTGAATATAATTTTAATTTTGATTTGAATTTGAATTTGAATTTGAATTTAATTTGAATTTGAAATTTAATTTGAATTTGATTTTAATTTAGATTTTTAATTTGAATTTTAATTTAATTTAATTTGAATTTGAATTTGAATTGAATTTAATTTGAATTTAATTTGAATTTGAATTTGAATTTAATTTAATTTGAATTTGAATTTGAATTGAATTTAATTTGAATTTAATTTAAATTTGAATTTGAATTTAATTTAATTTGAAATTTATATTTGAATTTGAATTTAATTTGAATTTAATTTGAAATTTAATTTGAAATTTAATTTGAATTTAAAATTTAATTTGAATTTAATTTAATTTAATTTGATTTAAATTTTAATTGGAATTTGAATTTTAATTTGAATTTAATATAATTTGAATTTGGATTTGAAATTTAATTTGAATTGATTTAGATTGAATTATAATTTTAATTTAATTTAATTTGAATTTAATTTAAATTTAATTTTATTTGATTTGAATATAATTTATTTTAAATTTATTTTGGATTTTAATTGAATTTTAAAAAAATAGATAAAGAAAAACTTCCTCAATTACCAAAAAAACAAAAATCACCACCATTACAAAACAACACAGAAACAAACGAAAAACTACCCGAATTACCAAGAAAATCAAAATCACCATCATTACAAAAGAACACAGAAACAAACGAAAAACTACCTCAATTACCAAAAAAACCAAAATCACCACCATTACAAAAGAACACAGAAACAAACGAAAAACTACCCGAATTACCAAAAAAACAAAAATCACCACCATTACAAAACAACACAGAAGATGAAAAACCCCCTCAATTACCAAAAAAAGAAAACCAACAAGAAGACGAGATTCCACCACCATTACCACAAAGACCAGAAGATGATGAAAAACCTCCTCAATTACCAAGAAAACAAAGTCAACTTGAATCAAATGAAAAATCTCCACATTTACCAAAAAAACAAGAAGATGATGAAAAACCCCCTCAATTACCAAGAAAACAAAGTCAACATGAAGACGAGATCCCACCACCATTACCACAAAGACCAGAAGATGATGAAAAACCTCCTCAATTACCAAGAAAACAAAGTCAGAATGAATCAAATGAAAAACCGCCAAAATTGCCGCTAAGAGGAATAAGTCCCCAGATGATCAAATTACCCATGCCAAACGACCCAAATTCGTTGAAATTACCTCCTCGTGCAAGATCTGGTAACCATCATAAATCCCCTCAAAACCAAAACGGAATTCCAAAAGCAACAAAAAGATCACCTTCAAAATCTCCTTCAAATTCAGACGAAAAAAATCCTAGATTGCCTTCTAGATCACAAGTAGACCATGCTAGATCTGGTCAATCTCGTCACGGACAAAGAGGTAGTCCTTCTAATACGACTCAGGCTCAACCTTTTATTCCTGCTTGGGCAAAAAAATAAGTCCTAACAAAAAAAATTTTTTTTTTTTTTTGGATTTTTTCTTTGAATTTTTGAACTATTTTTTTTTCTTTGAATTTTTGATTCTTTCTTCTTTTTTTTTTTTCTTTTAATTTCTAATTCACAAAAAATCTTTTAATTCTTAAATTAAAGAAATTGAAAAAGTTTGATATTTTTTTATTCAAAACAAATTTTTTTTTTTCATTTTTCTTTTTCATTTTTTTCATTTTTTTCATTTTTTTTTTTAAAATGCAAGACAATCAAGAATCTCCAAAAAAAGAAAAATCAAGAAGATCAAAAAAACATTCTGAAAAACCAAAAGTTATAATTTCTGAATCAACAAAACAAAAGGTTTTTGTTTTTAAATGTTTTTTTTTTTAAATTTTTTTTTTTAAATTTTCTCACTTTTTCCACAAAAAATTTTTAAAAGAAACAAAAGAAAAAAAAAAGAAAAAATACGAAAAATCAATTTATAAACAAATTTATAATTAAATTTATAATTAAATTTATAATTAAATTTATAATTATATTTATAATAAAATTTATAATTAAATTTATAATTATATTTATAATTAAATTTATAATTAAATTTATAATTAAATTTATAATTATATTTATAATTAAATTTATAAACAAATTTATAATTAAATTTATAATTAAATTTATAATCAAATTTATAAACAAATTTATAAACAAATTTATAATTAAATTTATAATTAAATTTATAATTATATTTATAATAAAATTTATAATAAAATTTATAATTAAATTTATAATTAAATTTATAATCAAAATTATAAACAAATTTATAAACAAATTTATAATAAAATTTATAAACAAATTTATAATTAAATTTATAATTAAATTTATAATTAAAATTATTCTTTTTTTTAAAATTTAGTCTGGTCTTTGTAAAAGTTATATGGATCAAATGAAAATTGAACGTATTTACTACATTTATACTCGACAACAACGTTTAAAATCTCTTCGTGATAAAATTTCTCAACAAAAAATTTCTCAAAAAGAAGCTGATGAAATGCACAAAAAACATTTTGAAAGAGAAACTACTTTTTTAAGATTAAAAAGAACAAGACTTTTTGTGAAAGACTTTGAAATTATTGCAAAAATTGGAAAAGGAGGATATGGTATTTTTTAATATTAAAATTCAAATTAAAATTAAAATTTAAATTTAAAATTCAAATTAAAATCAAAATTAAAATTAAAATTAAAATTCAATTTAAAATTAAAATTAAAATTAATATTAAAATTTAAATTTAAAATTCAAATTAAAATCAAAATTAAAATTAAAATTAAAATTAAAATCAAAATTAAAATTCATTTATAAAATTCAATTTAAAATTTTGAGGTGAGGTGTTTTTATGTAAAAAGAAAGATACTGGAGAAATATTAGCATTAAAAAGAATGTCAAAAGAAGAAATTTCACAAATGGATCAAGTACAAAATTAAAATTTAAAATTCAAAATTAAAATTAATTTAAAATTTAAAATTAAAATTAAAATTAAAATTCAAAATCAAAATTAAAATTAGGTTAAAAATATTCGAAGCGAAAGAGATATTCTTGCACAACATTCTTCAGAATGGTTAGTGAAATTAATGTATTCTTTCCAAGATAATCATTTCCTTTATCTTGCAATGGAATATCTTATTGGTGGAGATTTGAAAGCATTGATTCAAAAGGTTAAAAAACTTGATAAAAATACTGCTTGTTTTTATTTAGCTGAAATGATTCTTTGTGTTGAAGCTTTACATAAACTGAATGTTATTCATCGGTATTTTTAGGACAAAATTTATATTTATATTTATATTTATATTAATATTTATATTTATATTTATATTTATATTTATATTTATATTTATATTTATATTTATATTTATATTTATATTTATATTTATATTTATATTTATATTTATATTTATATTTATATTTATATTTATATTTATAATTATATTTATATTTATATTTATATTTATATTTATATTTATATTTATATTTATATTTATATTTATATTTATATTTATATTTATATTTATATTTATATTTATATTTATATTTATATTTTATATTTATATTAATATTTATATTTATATTTATAATTATATTTATATTTATATTTATATTTATATTTATATTTACATTTATATTCAAATATTTTTTATAGAGATTTAAAACCAGAAAATTTCTTGATTGATTCTACAGGACATTTAAAATTAACAGATTTTGGATTATCAAAACATATGCAAATTCAAGAATTTAGGAATACAATAAAAGAAATGATTAGATTCAAACCAAATCGTCCTAATACACAAACACTTTCAAAATTAAGATCATTTTCTATTGTTGGTACACCTGATTATATGTCTCCAGAAATTTTAGATTCACAAGGATATGGTCCTCAAGTTGATTATTGGAGTTTAGGTAAATTAAAATTTAAAATTAAAATTAAAATTAAAATTAAAATTAAAATTAAAATTAAAATTGAAATTAAAATTAAAATTAAAATTAAAATTAAAATTAAAATTAAAATTAAAATTAAAATTAAAATCAAAATTAAAATTTAAAATTAAATTTAAAATTAAAATTAAAATTAAAATTAAAATTAAAATTAAAATTAAAATTAAAATTAAAATTAAAATTAAAATTAAAATTAAAATTAAAATCAAAATTAAATTTAAAATTTAAATTAAAATTAAAAATTAAATTCAAAATTGAAAATAAAATTAAAATTAAAATTAAAATTAAAATCAAAATTAAAATTAAAATCAAAATTAAAATTAAATATTGAAATTAAAAAGGATGCATTTTATACGAAATGTTTGTTGGATTCCCACCATTTTCAGGAGAAGATTCCAAACAAACACTTGTAAATGTATTACATTATGAAGAAGTATTAGAATTTGATGAGATCCAAGAAGAAAAGAAGCAAATACCAGCAGATGCATGGGATTTGATATCAAAACTATTTCAAAAACCAGAAAAAAGAATTGGAGCAAAATCAATTCAAGAAATTAAAGATCATCCTTTTTTAAGTCCAATAGACTGGGAAACCTCAGACAATCAACTCCTCCTTTTGTTCCTGATGTTAGAGATGAATTGGATATCTCTTATTTTGATGTTTCTTATTTCGAACAAACATACGAAACTAAAGATTTCAGTGATTTTGATAGAATGGCTAATACTTCTGTTAATAACATTTATACTGGTTTTACTTGGAAAAGATCTGATTTAGATAATAGAGGGTTTGATGCAATGTTCAAATAACTTTAAGAAATTTTCAAAAAAAAAAAATTTTTTTTTGATCCACTTTTTTGCTTTTTTACTTTTTTGCTTTTTTCAAAAAAAACTTTGTTTTTCTTTTTGGTTTTTCTTTTTCTTTTCTTTTCTTGAATTTCATTGGAAAATGAATTAAAAAATTAATTAAAAAAATAATTAAAAAATCAATTAAAAAATTAATTAAAAAATCAATTAAAAAAATTAATTAAAAAAATTAATTAAAAAAATCAATTAAAAAATTCAATCATCTTTTTTTTTGAGTTGTTCTTCTTTCTTACAAAGCGGAACAAATCTCACATTTGATACAAAAGTTTTTACAATTTCACCATTTTCTTTTTTTGTAATATCAAAAAGTTTTTGTCTACTTTTTGGATTACCAATAGGAATAACAAGATGACCCCCTATTTTTAACTGTTCAACAAGAGATTGAGGAATAGAAGGAGCAGCAGCACCAACATGAATAGCATCAAAAACTTGGTCTTTGCAACCCAGAAAACCATCACCAACAACAATATTAGCAATTCCTTTTTCAATAAGATCAGGAGAATCCTTTTTAATGTTCTCAATTGACCAATTTGCCAGTTTTTCAATATGTTCAATTCCAATTATTTTGCCTGCATCTCCTATTATTTTGCCTGCATAAGCACATATTATTCCAGATCCTGATCCAATATCCAAAACATTGAATCCTTGTTCTAATTGCATCAATTCTAGTTGCATTGCATGCATGTGTGGTGCTGAAATTGTCGCTGAAAATCCAATAGAATGTGCATGATCTTCATATGCTGAATTTTTGCTTTTTTCTGGAAAAAAATTGGCTCGATCAACTTTTAACATCGCTTTTTTCACCTTTTCCGTTTTTATTCTTCCTTCTTTTATTAATTTCTTGATTAATTTCTTTAGTTTTTTGTTTGGTTTTCTTTTTTCTTTTTCCATTTATTTTTTTTGAATTTTGAAAAAAAGGAAAAAAATGAAAAAGAAATTTTTCGTCTTTTTTATTTTTATTTTTAGTTTTATTTTTATTTTTATTTTTAGTTTTATTTTTATTTTTATTTTTAGTTTTATTTTTATTTTTATTTTTAGTTTTATTTTTATTTTTATTTTTATTTTTTATTTTTATTTTTATTTTTATTTTTGGTTTTATTTTTAGTTTTATTTTTATTTTTATTTTTGCTATATTTGTTTTTTTGATGAAGAAAAGAAAAATTTTTTTTTGTTTTTTTTTTGATCTTTTTGGATTTTTTTAATGAAATTTTCTTTAATTGGAATTAATTATAAATTTTATTTTGAATCTATTTTGACAATTAACGTTTTTTGTTTTTTTTTTTGTTTCTTTTTAATTTTTTTCAAAACACATTTTTTCAAAATACTTTTTCTTTTTCTTTTTTTTTTTTATTTTTTTTTTCATTTTTCATTTTTCATTTTTAATCAATAAAAAACTTTAAAACACAAAAACAACAAAAACAAACAGTAAAATGGAAAAACCAGAAGATATTGTACAAAAAGCTGAAAAAAAATTAAAAGCATTTTTTGGAGGAACAAAAAAATTTGAAGATGCTTGTGATCTTTTTATTAAAGCAGCTAATCTATTTAAAGTTGATAAGAAATGTACATACAACCATTTAAAGAATAACGAACACAAATAAATTATCCAAGATCCAATAACAAAAAATTAAAATTCAAATTTGAAATTTAAGATTAAATTCAAAATTAAAATTAACTTGAAAATTAACTTGAAAATTAACTTGAAAATTAGATTTAGAATTAAAATTAGAATTAAAATTAGAATTAAAATTAGAATTAAAATTAAAATTAAAATTAAAATTAAAATTAAAATTAAAATTAAAATTATAATTATAATTAAAATTAAATTGAAAATTAAAATTAAATTCAAAATTAAAATTAAATTCAAAATTAAAATTAAAATTAAATTTAACTTGAAAATTAACTTGAAAATTAAAATTAAAATTAAAATTAAATTAAAATTAGAATTAAAATTAAATCAGAATTAAAATTATAATTAAATTCAAAATTATAATTAAATTCAAAATTAGAATTAAAATTAAAATTATAATTAAAATTAAATTGAAAATTAAAATTATAATTAAAATTAGATTTAGAATTAAAATTAAAATTAAATTTAACTTGAAAATTAACTTGAAAATTAACTTGAAAATTAAAATTAAAATTAAAATTAAATTTAAAATTAAATTAAATTGAAAATTAGATTTAGAATTAAAATTAAAATTAAATTTAACTTGAAAATTAAAATTAAAATTATAATTAAAATTAAAATTAAATTCAAAATTAAATTGAAAATTAAATTCAAAATTAAATTGAAAATTAAATTCAAAATTAAATTGAAAATTAAATTCAAAATTAAATTGAAAATTAAATTCAAAATTAAATTGAAAATTAAATTCAAAATTAAATTGAAAATTAAATTGAAAATTAAATTCAAAATTAAATTGAAAATTAAATTGAAAATAAAATTTAGGGAAAGAAGCTGCAGAAGCATTTCAATCTGCAGCAAATTGTCAATTAAAATTAAAAAGTACTTATGAAACAGCTTCACATTTAATTTCTTCTGCAATTTGTTTACTTAAAGTTGATAAAAAATGTAAAAAAATAATTTATTCAAAAAATTATTAAAAATTTTATTGAAAAATTTTATTTGAAAATTGTTTTTTTTAGCTGCCATTGAAATGTATAAACAAGCTATTGATTATTATATTGAAGTTGGTCGTTTTAATATGGCTGCAAAATATCATAAAGAAATTGCAGAAATTTATGAAAAAGAAAGAGATTCTTCAAATGCTCTTGCTCATTTCCAAAAAGCTGCTGATTTTTATAGCAGTGAAAATTCTGAAAGGTATTTCTTATTGACAAATTTATCTAGAAATTTATCTAGAAATTTATCTAGAAATTTATCTAGAAAATTATAATTAAAATTATAATTAAAATTATAATTAAATTTATAATTAAATTTATAAACAAATTTATAAACAAATTTATAATTATATTTATCTAGAAATTTATAATTAAATTTATAAACAAATTTATCTAGAAATTTATCTAGAAATTTATAATTAAATTTATAATTAAATTTATAATTAAATCTATAAACAAATTTATAATTAAATTTATAATAAAATTTATAATTAAATTTATAATTAAATTTATAATAAAATTTATAATTAAATTTATAATTAAATTTATAATAAAATTTATAATTAAATTTATAATTAAATTTATAATTAAATTTATAATTCAATTTATAATTCAATTTATAATTAAATTTATAAACAAATTTATAATTATATTTATAATTAAATTCAAAATAAAAAGTCTTGCACAACAATGTTTACTTAAAGTTGCATTGTATTCAGCTTTAATGGAAGAATATGAACGAGCAATTAATCTTTACGAAGAAATTGGAAAAGCATATTTAGAGAATAATTTACTCAAGTATTCAGCAAAAGAGAATTTTTTACGTGCAGGTTTATGCCATTTAGCACGAGGAGTATTTATTGATTTATAATTAAAATTTTAATTCAAAAAAACATTTTTTAACTGAAAATTTATTTCTAATAGGATCTTGTTGCAGCCAAAAGAGGGTATGAACAATATCAAGAAGTTGATATTACATTTGAAAGTCAACGTGAATGCAAATTTCTTGGAGTAAAAAATTTAAACCAAAATCCAATTTAAAATCCAATTCAAAATCCAAATCAAAATCCAATTCAAAATTAAATTTTAAATCCAATCCAAAATTTAATTTAAAATTTAATTTAAAATCCAATTCAAAATCCAATTAAAAATTTAATTAAAAATCCAATTAAAAATCCAATTCAAAATCCAATTTAAAATTTAATTCAAAATCCAATTAAAAATCCAATTTAAAATCCAATTAAAAATCCAATTAAAAATCCAATTCAAAATTTAATTTAAAATCCAATTTAAAATCCAATTTAAAATCCAATTAAAATCCAATTAAAAATTCAATTTAAAATCCAATTTAAAATTCAATTAAAAATCCAAAATTTAATTTAAAATTCATTTCAAAATTTAAAATCCAATTAAAAATTTAATTCAAAATTCATTTCAAAATTTAATTTAAAATTCATTTCAAAATTTAAAAATTTAAATTTTTTAAAGGATTTAATCACTGCTTTTGAAGAAGGAGACTTAGAACAATTTACTAATGTTGTTTTCGATTATGATTCTCTTTCTAAATTAGATGCTTGGAAAACAACAATTTTATTAAGAGTGAAAAACAAAATTAAGGAAGAAACAGAAAAACTCCTTCTGTAAACAACTTTTCAATACAGAAATTAAGCTTTTTTAACAAAAACTTCCTCCAAAAAAAAAAAACGAAATAATCAGAAAATTTTCTTAAAAAAAAAAACACAAAATTTTCTTTCTTTTTCTTCAAATCTTTTTTTTTTTTACTTTACTTTTCATTCCTATTTTTCTTTAATAAAGAATCAAATTATCAAACAAAAAAAAGAATAAAATTAAATTAAATTTTCTTTTTTAATTTTTATTCTTTAATTTTGTTTCTTTTTAATTCTTCTTAATTTTTTCTTTTGATTCTTTTTAATTTTTGCAAAATGAGAATGAACACGAATAATAAAAAATTCGTTTTGAAAAAGATTATAAAATCCTGAAAGATTCATTAAATCTTGAATTAAAGTAAAATTTTGGAAATTTTTTGGGAATTTATCAAGATATAAAAAATAAACAAAAGCTTTAAAAGCTTCACTATCAGTTTGACTTTCTTCAACAAATTGATTTTTAATGTTAAAAGATTCCTGATATTTTTCTTTTTCTTCTTTAAAAAAATCAAAATATTTTTTAGTTCTTGCTGCCAAAATAAATTTATGAGCTTTACAAATAACTTGATTTTTCGAATCAACAAATTCAATATCTTTTGAATTTTCATCCAAAAATAATTTTTTCATTGTAAATAACAAGTTTTTTTTTCCAATTTGATTGTGAAAATTAAACATTCCAATTTTTCTAAATACTTTTTCACAATTAAAATATTCATTATCATTCAATACTTGTCCAGTATAAATAAACTCTAAAAACGAATTCATTTCTTCTTGATTAATTTTTTCAGATTCCAAAAACAAACTTTTATATCCAAATTTTGTTAATCTTTCTTTTAAAATCAAATTATGAACTTGAAAATTATAATCACAACATTTAATTTCAATATCGCTTAAAATTTCTGATTTGAATAAGTTTTGAAAATCTTCGCAAAATTTATTATAAAGTTCAATTCCTCGAGAAATCATTTCATCTTGAATAAAATCTGTTGCTTTTTTTTTCTGAATTTAAAAATTTTTCAGTTTAAATCATTTTCAGTTTAAAAATTTTTGATGAAATATTTACATTCTAAAAAAAAATTTATTTATAAATCAAATCATTTTTAAAAGTAACTTAAAATTCAAATTACATGCTAAAAAAATTTTTTCAGTTCTTTTTATTTTTTTAAAAAAAGAATTCGTTTTATATATTTACTGTTTCAATAGTTGTATTTGCTCCTATGCCAAGAAAATACTTAATTAATTGAGGATCTTGTTTGAAATTACAAATAAAATGAAATGGAGTCCAAAACTGATTATTTTTTAAAAAAAAAACAAAATGAAAAGAAATTTTTTAGAATTAAAAAAAAATGAAGAAATTTTATCCAAAAAATTTTACTAACTAAAAAATAAATAAATTTAAAAGAATAAAAATAGAATATTTATATTTTTTTGGGGAAATGAATTTTCATAAATTACTTTCTAAATTTTTAAATTAAAATTTTAGATTTTTAAATTGATTGAAAAAAAAAGATTTTGTTTTTTACATTTGGAATATTAATTCTTGCTCCTCTTTGAATTAATCCAACAATTAATTTAGGATTTTGATTAAATTTAATTGCAAAATGAATAGGAGTATTTCCCTAAAAAATTTATTATTTGAATTGAATTAAATTTTTTAAAAAAAAATTAAAAAAAAAATACCATCTAAAAAATTTAATTAAAATTCAATTAAAATTGTTTTTTTTTTGAAAAAAAAACAGAAATACATTCTAAAAAAAATTTGTTTTGTTTTGTTTGTGAAAATGTTAAATTAAATAGATAATTTTTTTTGAAATAAATAAATAAATAAATATTCATTCTACTCACATCTAAAGCATTTGGATCAGCACCTGCTTCAAGTAAATCAAAAGCAATTTCACATTTTTTATTCAAACAAGCAAAATGAAGTGGAGTTTTATTCTATTCAATAAATAAATAATAAATAATAAATTTTTCTAAATGATTGAAAAAAATATCATAAACAAACATTCTATTTTTTTTTATAAGAAAAATTAATTTAGAAAAATTAAAAATGATTAAAATTTTACTTTCTAATTTTTTAAAACAATAAATTTATTTTTATAAAAATTGAATGATTAAGAAAAAAAAAAGCAATTTTAAAACAAACATCTCTAATATTTATATCATTAATAGCAGATATAATAACTTTAACAGGTTGTTGTTCATTTTGTGATTGACTAGCAATATGCAAAGGAGTTTCTTTCTATTATATATAAATAATATTCAATTTCTAAAAAATTCAAACATTTTAAAATTAAAATATTTACATTCTAAATAAATAAAAATTTTTTTAAATTAAATAATATTTCCATTTTAAAAGAAAATTGTTTACGATCTTTTTTTTTTTTCATTTTAAATTTTTTTCAAATAAATTTAATTTTTCTTCATTTTAATTTTTTCTACATTTTGAAGGTTTGCATTTGAACCAGAAGAAAGTAATAATTGGAATATTTTATCAGTCATAAAATGATTAAAAGCTGCGACATGTAATGGTGTATTTCCCTAATTATTTATATATATTTTCAACTTATTAAAATTTTTACAATCCAAAATTAATTCAAAAAAAAAAAATACCAACTAAAAAATTTCCAATTTAAATTTCCAATTCAAAATTGAATTAAATATTTATTACATTCTACAAAAAAAAATTTGAAATGAATTATTTTGAATTTAAGAAAGAAATTCCTTTATTTTCTTTTCTTTTCTTTTCTTTTTTATACATTTATTGCAAGAAGATCAGATTTAACTTCAATTAATTTTTCAATAACTTTTTCACTTGAAAAACTTCTACAAGCATAATGTAATGGAATATGATTCTTAATTTTAGATTTAAATTGAAATTCATTTATAAAATTGAAATTCATTTATAAAATTGAAATTCATTTATGAAATTGAAAATTAAAATTACAGTCTTAATTACAAAAAAAAATAATTAAGAAAATGGAATGAATTTTAAAGAGGATTTTTTTACTTTCTATTTTATTAATATTTTATTAATTTGTTTTAATTTGTTTTTATTTGAAATTTTTTCACATTTCGAATATTTGGATCAGCTCCATAAGAAAGAAGGGTTTGAATAATTTCAAAATTTGGGTGTTTATTACAAACTATATGTAATGCAGTATTTCCCTAATTTCAATATAAAAATGATTTTTAATTCAAATTTTAATATTTCATAAAAAAAAATGTAAATACATTCTAATAATAAAAAAAATAATTTATTTATTTAATTAAAAAATAATAAGATCTTTTACATTCTAAATATAAATATAATTATAAATTTAATTATAAATTTGTTTATAATTTTGTTTATAATTTTGTTTATAATTTTGTTTATAAATTTGTTTATAAATTTAGTTATAAATTTAATTATAAATTTGTTTATAAATTTGTTTATAAATTTGTTTATAAATTTAATTATAAATATAATTATAAATATAATTATAAATTTGTTTATAAATTTAATTATAAATTTAATTATAATTTTAATTATAAATTTGATTATAAAATTGTTTATAAATTTAATTATAAATTTGTTTTATAAATTTAATTATAAATTTAATTATAACTTTAATTATAAATTTAATTATAAATTTAATTATAATTTTAATTATAAATTTGTTTATAAATTTGTTTATAAATTTAATTATAAATTTAATTATAAATTTAATTATAAATTTGTTTATAAATTTAATTATAAATTTAATTATAAATATAATTATAAATTTTGATATAAATTTAATTATAAATTTAATTATAAATTTAATTATAAATTTGTTTATAAATTTGTTTATAAATTTGTTTATAAATTTGTTTATAAATTTAATTATAAATTTAATTATAAATTTAATTATAAATTTAATTATAAATTTGATTATAAAATTGTTTATAAATTTAATTATAAATTTAATTATAAATTTAATTATAAATTTAATTATAATTTTGTTTATAAATTTGTTTATAAATTTGTTTATAAATTTAGTTATAAATTTGTTTATAAATTTAGTTATAAATTTGTTTATAAATTTAATTATAAATTTGTTATATAAATTTGTTATATGAATGAGTTATTTATACATCTTGTGAATTAACATCAACTCCTGATTCTAAATGTTTGATAATGAAATCTTTATTTTTTAAAGTAAAATCAGCAAAAAAATTATTCATTTTTTAAAAGAAAGAAAAAAAAATGAAAAATGAAAAATCATTTTTTTTTCCAATTTTCTTTTTTTTGTTTGAATAAAAATGTTTCAAATTAATACAGGAAAATCTTTAGGAGATTTTTTTTTAGGAATGACAATTAATGAAGCGATAAAAATTATAGAAAAAAGATATTCAATTTATGGAGAAGTTGAATTAATTTTCAATGAAAAGAATCTTCTTGAAACTTCAATAGAAATAATAATTAAACAAATTGGAATTAGACTTATTTTTTCAGCTCAAAATCAATTATTATTTGCAATAAATGTTTTTAATAATTCTCAATTAACTTTCTCAATTTCTCAAGGAAAAGACAAAAAAGAAGTTATATTATCACAACCAAATAAAATATTCTTTACAATTAAAAAGGCATCAGAATTTTTTGGTGCTTTTAATAAAGCAGATTTAGATGAAAGAAAAGATATTTATTATGAAATGTATTTTTTTTTAAATTGTTTTCTATTTATTTTTTTTTTGAATTATTTATTATATTTAAATTTAGTCGACCAGGAATTACTTTAATATCTTATAATCCTGAAAAATCTTCACAAAATAAAAAGGATATTGATTTCTTTTTAAAAAATCAAACTAAAATTAATTTTTCAGAATTTTTGATTTATCCAATTATTGATAATTTTCCAAATGATTGTTTCATTACAAAATTTGATTTTACTGTCGAAGTAAATTGAAAACTAAATTTAAATTTAAATTCAAAACTAAATTTAAATTCAAAAACTAAATTTAAATTCAAAACTAAATTTAAATTCAAAAATAAAAATAATTATAATTAAAATTTAAATTCAAAATAAATTTAAATTGAAAACAAAATTTAAATTCAAAACTAAATTTAAATTGAAAACTAAATTTAAATTGAAAATTAAATTTAAATTCAAAACTAAATTTAAATTGAAAATTAAATTTAAATTCAAAACAAAATTTAAATTCAAAACAAAATTTAAATTCAAAACTAAATTTAAATTGAAAACAAAATTTAAATTGAAAATTAAATTTAAATTTAAAATTAAATTTAAATTGAAAAACTAAATTTAAATTGAAAAATAAAATTTAAATTGAAAAATAAAATTTAAATTGAAAAACAAAATTTAAATTCAAAACTAAATTTAAATTGAAAACTAAATTTAAATTCAAAATTAAAAATAATTAAAATTTAAATTCAAAATTAAAAATAATTATAATTAAAATTTAAATTCAAAACTAAATTTAAATTCAAATTTAAAAATAATTATAATTAAAATTTAAATTCAAAAATAAAAATAATTATAATTAAAATTTAAATTCAAAATAAATTAAGCTTTTAAATGGTTTGACTTTTAAGAATACTCACTTAAATTTTGGAGATTCTGTTCAAGATACTTTATTCTTATTTGGATCACCAAATAAAATTTATTCAAAAATTCGTAAAAAAAAATTTATTTGAAAAAACAAAATTTGAATTTTTTTATTGATAAAATTATCAAAAAAAAAAGAAGATAAAGAAGATAAAGAAGATAAAGAAGATAAAGAAGATAAAGAAAATTCAAATTCTCAAAATTTAAAATTATCCAATTCAGATTATTTTTATCAATATTTCGAAAAAGGAATTGATATTTTATTTGATGGAAAAAATCACAAAATCAAAAAATTTACATTTTATTCAAATTTACCTATAAGTATTAACTTTAACAAGTAAATCAAATTAGATTAGATTAAAATCAAAAAATTCAAATCAAAAAATTAAAATCAAAAAATTGTATCTTTTTATTAAATAATAGATATAAAAAATGCAACTATAAAATTTTTGCAAACAAATTAGAAATTAATTCAACAATGAAAGTATGATATTTAACAATTTTATCAAAAAAGAATAAAAAAAAAAGTTGATTTTATAAATAAATGAAATATTCATTTTTGTGATTTAGTTTGATCAAATTTGCAAAATATTAGGAAATAAACCATTTTCTATTGAGCATTATATTGAAAATAAGGCAAAATTTGTTCAAAGCAAGTTTTATATATTCCCAGGTTTAAATATTATATTTGAAGTTATGGATTTAAAAGGATATATTGAAAGTGTTACAATTTTTAAACCAAATGAATTTCTTCAAAAATCAATTAAAGAATTTCAAAAAATTGAAGTTAATCAGAAAAATCAAAATGAAAATTTAATTGATGAAAATTTAATTGATGAAAATGATTTTTTTAGTGATTTTTTAAGTGATGATAAAGAAGAAAATTTGAATGAAAACTTGAATCAATTTTTAACTTCAAATGAAAAAGAAATTAAAAAAGAAAATGAAAATGAAAAAGAAAATGAAAAAGAAATTGAAAATGAAATTAAAAAAGAAATTAAAAAAGAAATTAAAAATGAAATTAAAATTAAAAAGGAAAGTGATGATGAAAAAGAAATTAAAATTAAAAAGGAAAGTGATGATGAAATTGAAATTACTGATGATGATAATAATAATCTTCAAAAAGATTTTAAAATTGATTTTCACTTAGATGATTCTAATTCTAATTCTAATTCTAATTCTAATTCTGATTCTGATTCTGATTCTGATTCCAATTCTGATTCTGATTAAACTAAATTTTTTTACTTAAAAAACAAACAGAAATTTGTTTTTAATTTCAATTTTTATTTCAATTTTTTTCTTTTTCTAAAAAATGAAAATTATTTTGAAATTTAAAATTATTCTTTTTACAAAGAAATTAAACAAAATTTGATTCTAGTTATTATTTGATTCTTAATCTTAATTTGAATCTGATTCTGATTCTGAATTTGAATTTGAAATTGAATTTGAATTTGAATCTGAAATTGAATTTGAATTTGAATTTGATTCCGAAATATTTTGAGAATCAAAATTTAAATTTTGAGTTCTGATTTGTTCTTCTTTTGATTCTTTAACCTTATTTTCTTCTTCCATTTCAATTTCGATTTCATTTTCAATTTGACTTAGAGTTTGATTTTTTTTATTTTGAATTTGATTTTGATTTTCAATTTCAATTTGATTTTGATTTTGATTTTCAATTTGATTTTCATTTTCATTTTGAATTTGATTTTGATTTTGATTTTGATTTTGATTTTCAATTTGATTTTGATTTTGATTTTCAATTTCAATTTGATTTTGATTTTGATTTTCAATTTCATTTTGATTTTCATTTTCAATTTCAATTTGATTTTCATTTTCAATTTCAATTTCAATTTGATTTTCATTTTCATTTTGATTTTGATTTTGATTTTGATTTTCAATTTGATTTTGATTTTGATTTTTTTGTAATTTTTCTACTTGTTCTCTCATTAATTTTTTAATTTTTAAAATATCATTTGCTTTTAAAAATCCTGATTTTTCCTTTTTAAATTAAAAAAATAATAAAAATAATTTAAATAATAAAACTATTTTAAATGTTTTGATTTTTTTACTTCACAATTTTCATTCAAAACAATTTTTTGATAAAATTCTCTTATTGATTTAACACCTTCAATAACATCACATATTTGATAAATAAATTGTCTTTTTTTTGGAAGTTTAAGAAGTTTAGCAATATCAAAATCATAAATAACTTCATTTTGATTTTTATCGATTCTAAAAAAAAATTAATTTAAAATTAAAAAAATTTTTTGTTCCACTTTTTTTTTTTTGGAATTTTTTACTCTTTTCTTTTTTGAAATCTTATTGGTTGAGTTTGTTTATTATTAGTATTCTCTTTAGAAGAAATTCGACTAATCCGAAAATCTAAAGATTGATAAATTGCATTTGATTTATTTTCAAGTAAATTAACACCACGACGAACCCATAAAGATCTCCAAGGACCTGTTTTATAATTAAAAGCACATAATTCAAGTGTACTTAAATTAAATAAAGATGAAAAATTATTATTTTTAATGTTTTTTTTTTGGAAATTTTTTGATTCAATTTTTCTTTCCTTATTACTTTTTAAAGTTAGTTATTGGTTTTTTTAATATTAATTCGAGTGCTCTTCTTGACCAAACTGGACGACGTTCAAATAAATTATGAATTTTTTTTTCTATATCATTTTTTGGATCAAATGGAAGAATTGGTGGAATTCTTTTTTTTTGATTTTGATTTTAATTTTAATTTTAATTTTAAATTGAATTTTGATTTTAATTTTAATTTTGATTTTAATTTTGATTTTAATTTTAATTTTGATTTTAATTTTGAATTTGATTTTAGATTTTGATTTTAATTTTGGAATTGAATTTTAATTTTGATTTTAATTTTGAATTTTAATTTTGATTTTCGAATTGATTTTGGAATTGATTTTGATTTTAATTTTGATTTTGATTTTAATTTTGATTTTTAATTTTGATTTTAATTTTGATTTTAATTTTGATTTTAATTTTAATTTTAATTTTGATTTTAATTTTGATTTTAATTTTGATTTTGATTTTGATTTTGATTTTGATTTTAAATTGAATTTTGATTTTAATTTTAATTTTAATTTTAAATTTTAATTTTAATTTTAATTTTAATTTTAATTTTAATTTTAATTTTGATTTTAATTTTGAATTTGAATTTGATTTTGATTTTGATTTTTAAATTTGAATTTTGATTTTGATTTTGAATTGAATTTAAATTTGAATTTGAATTACGGTTCTTTAAATAAAATTTGAGTAACTTTTTTAGTTTTTTTGCTTTTTAATTCAAATTCCTAAAATTAATTTTTTTTTTTAAAATTAAAAATTATAAATAAAAAATAAGAAAAGAGACTTTAAAAGAATCTAAGGAAATAAATCAACAAATAAATATATTACTCCATCTTGATTTTTAAAAAACTGAAAAAAAGGATTTTCTTTAAAACTAAAAATAAAATTTAAATTATAATTTTAAAAAAAAATTTTTGATTTAAAAAAATTAAAAGAATTTAAAAGTAAAAAATACGCATAATCAACAGGAATATCATGAGAATCAATTCTTTTTGGTTGAAGAAACAAATTTTCAGAATTTTCATTAAATTTTTTCAAAATTTGATCCTTTTTAAAAAATTCAGGTTGAATAAATTGAAAATCAAACATTCCTTTAAAATAAACAGATTCAGGAATTGAACCGATTATTTCAGGTTCAAAAGAAAAAGATTGTGAAATTTTTTGTTTTGAAACTTTAAGAAATAAATTATTTGAAGTCAATCTTTCTCCAAAAAGAGGAGTTGCATTTGGAATTATTTTTATTGTAAATGAATCAGTAGAATTCCCTTCAATAGCATATTTTTTAATCCTCGAAATTCCTCCTAACATTTTTAATGCTTTCTCTGTATCTTTAACATAACCAGGAAATTCAATACAAAAAAATTTTTTATGAGGAATTTTTTTTTCATTCATTTTTTATTTAATTTAAAAAAAAAAAAGGAGAAAAAAAATGAAAAAGAAAAAAATTTAAAAGGAGAAAAAACTTTTTTTTTTTTAATTTTTTTTTCATTTTTTTTTTTCATTTTATTTTTTTTTTTCAAATGGCTGATGATTTTCAAGGTGAAGATGATAAAGGTTATCTTTATAAAGTATTAGTTGTTGGAGACAGTGGAACAGGAAAAACTTCTTATATAAATTCATTTGTTCATGGAATTTTTTCTAATAGATATAAAGCAACTGTAAAAAAATTTATTTTTAAAAATAATAATAATAATAAGAAAAAAATTTTTTATTTAAAATTGAAATTTTTTTTTCCTTTTTTTTTAAATTAAGATTGGTGTTGATTTTGCTTTGAAAGTTATGAATATAAGTGATGATAAAGTTGTTAGACTTCAATTATGGGATATTGCAGGTTTTTATTTATTCATTTATTTATTCAAAATTTCTTTCTATTTATTTTAACATTTTAAAATTCATTTATAAAATTAAAATGAAAATTAAAATTCATTTATAAAATTAAAATGAAAATTAAAATTCATTTATAAAATTAAAATGAAAATTAAAATTCATTTATAAAATTAAAATGAAAATTAAAATTCATTTATAAAATTAAAATTCATTTATAAAATTAAAATGAAATTAAAATTCATTTATAAAATTAAAATTCAAATTCAATTAAAATTCATTTATAAAATTAAATGAAAATTAAAATTTATTTATAAAATTAAAATGAAATTCATTTATAAAATTAAAATTAAAATTCATTTATAAAATTAAATTAAAATTAAAATTCATTTATAAAATTAAATATAAAGCTAAAATGAAATTAAAATGAAATTAAAATGAAATTAAAATTAAAATGAAATTAAAATTAAAATGAAATTAAAATTAAAATGAAATTAAAATTAAAATGAAATTAAAATTAAAATGAAATTAAAATTAAAATGAAATTAAAATGAAATTCATTTATAAAATTAAAATTAAAATGAAATTAAAATTCATTTATAAAATTAAAATTAAATTAAAATTAAAATTCATTTATAAAATTAAAATGAAAATTCAATTAAAATTCATTTATAAAATTAAATATAAAGCTAAAATGAAATTAAAATTCATTTATAAAATTAAAATTAAATTAGGCCAAGAAAGATATACAAATATGACAAGAGTTTATTATAATGAAGCTGTTGGTGCTTTTGTTGTTTTCGATGTTACAAGAATGGATACTTTAGAAAATGTGAAAAAATGGAAAAATGATATTGATTCTAAAACTTTTCTTCCAGATGGTTCAGTTATTCCTGTTGTTCTTCTTGCAAACAAAGTATTTATTATCTTTATTAAACTCAGAAACTTATTCTAAAAAAATTTATTTTTATTTTTATTATTCTTATTCTTATTCTTTTCTTGAATTTAATCAATTCAGTTTGATTTAACTCCAGAAGGTTTTGGAAAAACAGATAAAGAAATGGATGAATTTTGTAAAGAATTTGGATTTTTAGGATGGTATTTATTTATAAATTAAAATTAAAATTAAAATTAAAATTAAAATTAAAATAATTAAAATTAAAATTAAAATTAAAATTAAAATTAAAATTAAAATTAAAATTAAAATTAAAATTAAAATTAAAATTAAAAATCAAAATTCATTTATAAAATTAAAATTAAAATTAAAATTAAAATTAAAATTAAAATTAAAATTAAAATTAAAATTAAAATTAAAATTAAAATTAAAATTAAAATTAAAATTAAAATTAAAATTAAAATTAAAATTAAAATTAAAATTAAAATTAAAATTAAAAAACTAAAATTAAAATTAAAATTAAAATTAAAATTAAAATTAAAATTAAAACTAAAATTAAAATTAAAATTAAAATTAAAATTAAAATTAAAATTAAAATTAAAATTAAAACTAAAATTAAAATTAAAATTAAAATTAAAATCAAAATCAAAATTCATTTATAAAATTAAAATTAAAATTAAAACTAAAATTAAAATTAAAATTAAAATTAAAATCAAAATTAAAATTAAAATTAAAAGGTTTCCAACTAGTGCTAAAACTAAATTAAACATAAATGAATGTGCACAATTTCTTGTTAACAAAATCTTAGAAAATGATCTCAAAATGAAACAAAATAAAAAACCAAAAGAACAAGCAATCCATTTGGAAGAACCACTCACTACACAATCCAAAGGAGGAAACGGTTGCTGTTGATTAAAAAAAAATCAATTAATCAATCAATAACTTGTTTCTCAATTTTTAAGAAGATCAAAAAAAAAAGAAAACAAATGAAAAACAAAACACAAACTTTTTTTTCATTTTCATTTTCATTTTCATTCACATTTTTTTTTGCTTTTTTTTTCTTCTTTTTCTTCTTTTTATTGAACGAGATTTTTGAAGGAAAATTTTTCGAAAAGAGAAAAATAATAAACAAAAACAATAAACAAAAAAAAAATAAAAACAAAAACAAAAACAAAAATAAAAATAAAAACAAAAACAAAAACAAAAACAAAATTAAAAATTAAAATTAAAATTTTTTTATTCTTTTTTTTTTTCATTTTTTTATTTTCCTTTTTTTTCTTTTACATTTATTTTAAATGTCACAAGTTGATGATGAACAAGAGGATCACGAATTTCCTTATAAAGTATTAGTTGTTGGAGACAGTGGAACAGGAAAAACTTCTTATATAAATTCATTTGTTCATGGAATTTTTTCTACTAAATATAAATCAACAGTTAAAAAATTTAATTAATTAAATAATTAAAAAATTTGATTAATTGATTAATTAAAAAAATTGACAACATTTTCATTTTGTTTTTTTTTTTAAATTAATTTAATTTAATTTTATAAAATAAAAAAAAGATTGGTGTTGATTTTGCTTTAAAAGTTATGAAAATTGATGAGAAAGTTGTTAGACTTCAATTATGGGATATTGCAGGTTTTTATTTATTCATTTATTTATTCAAAATTTCTTTCTATTTTTATTATTCTATTTAGTCCTTTTAAAACTAGGAAAAAAAATTTTTTTGGTTTTTTTCCAAGTTTTTTCTTTTGTTTCAATTCTTTTTACAATTTAATATAAACTAAAAACACAATATAAAATTAAATATAAATTTATTTATAAAATTATTTATTAAATTAATTATAAAATTATTTATAAAATTAATTATAAAATTAAATATAAAATTAATTATAAAATTATTTATAAAATTATTTATAAAATTATTTATAAAATTATTTATAAAATTATTTATAAAATTATTTATAAAATTATTTATAAAATTATTTATAAAATTATTTATAAAATTATATATAAAATTAATTATTAAATTATTTATAAAATTTATTTATAAAATTAAATATAAAATTATTTATAAAATTATTAATAAAATTAAATATAAAACACAATATAAAATTAAATATAAATTTATTAATAAAATTATTTATAAAATTAAATATAAAATTATTTATAAAATTATTTATAAAATTATTTATAAAATTATTAATAAATTTATTTATAAAATTAATTATAAAATTAATTATAAAATTATTTATTAAATTATTATAAAATTATTTATAAAATTATTTATAAAATTATTTATAAACTTATTAATAAAATTATTTATAAAATTATTTATAAAATTATTTATAAAATTATTAATAAAATTATTTATAAAATTATTAATAAAATTATTTATAAAATTATTTATAAAATTATTAATAAAATTATTTATAAAATTATTTATAAAATTAAATATAAAATTAATTATAAAATTAAATATAAAATTAAATATAAAATTAAATATAAAATTATTTTATAAAATTATTTATAAAATTATTAATAAAATTATTTATAAAATTATTTATAAAATTATTAATAAAATTATTTATAAAATTAAATATAAAATTATTTATAAAATTAAATATAAAATTACTTATAAAATTAATTATAAAATTATTTATAAAATTATTTATAAAATTATTTATAAAATTATTTATAAAATTATTTATAAAATTAATTATAAAATTATTTATAAAATTATTTATAAAATTATTTATAAAATTATTTATAAAATTATTTTATAAAATTATTTATAAAATTAAATATAAAATTATTTATAAAATTAAATATAAAATTATTTATAAAATTAAATATAAAATTATTTATAAAATTATTTATAAAATTATTTATAAAATTATTTATAAAATTATTTATAAAATTATTTATAAAATTAATTATAAAATTAATTATTAAATTATTTATTAAATTATTTATAAAATTATTTATAAAATTATTTATAAAAATTATTTATTAAATTATATATAAAATTCAATTTAAAATTATTTATAAAATTATTTATAAAAATTATTTATAAAATTATTTATAAAATTAATTATAAAATTAATTATAAAATTACTTTATAAAATTAATTATAAAATTAAATATAAAATTATTTATAAAATTATTTATAAAAATTATTTATAAAATTAAATATAAAATTAATTATAAAATTAGATATAAAATTATTTATAAAATTAATTATAAAATTAATTATAAAATTATTTATAAAATTATTTATAAAATTAAATATAAAATTATTTATAAAATTAATTATAAATTTATTTATAAAATTATTTATAAAATTAAATATAAAAATTATTTATAAAATTAATTATAAAATTAATTATAAAATTAATTATAAAATTAATTATAAAATTAATTATAAAATTAATTATAAAATTATTTATAAAATTAAATATAAAATTATTTATAAAATTAATTATAAAATTATTTATAAAATTAATTATTAAATTATTTATAAAATTATTTATTAAAATTATTTATAAAATTATTTATTAAATTATTTATAAAATTAATTATAAAATTATTTATAAAATTAATTATAAATTATTTATAAAATTATTTATAAAATTATTTATAAAATTATTTATAAAATTATTTATAAAATTATTTATAAAAATTATATATAAAATTATTTATAAAATTAAATATAAAATTATTTATAAAATTAAATATTAAATTATTTATAAAATTATTTATAAAATTATTTATAAAATTATTAAATTATTTATAAAATTATTTATAAAATTAATTATAAAATTATTTATAAAATTAATTATAAAATTAATTATAAAATTATTTATAAAATTATTTATAAAATTATTTATAAAATTATTTATAAAATTATTTATAAAATTATTTATAAAATTATTTATAAAATTAATTATAAAATTAATTATAAAATTATTTATAAAATTATTTATAAAATTATTTATAAAATTATTTATAAAATTAATTATAAAATTAATTATAATATTAAATATAAAATTAATTATTAAATTAAATATAAAATTATTTATAAAATTATTTATTAAATTATTTATTAAATTATTTATAAAATTATTTATAAAATTATTTATAAAATTAAATATAAAATTATTTATAAAATTATTTATTAAATTATTATAAAATTAAATATAAAATTATTTATAAAATTATTTATTAAATTATTTATTAAATTATTTATAAAATTAATTATAAAATTATTTATAAAATTAATTATAAAATTAAATATAAAATTAAATATAAAATTATTTATAAAATTAAATATAAAATTAAATATAAAATTAATTATAAAAATTAAATATAAAATTAAATATAAAATTAAATATAAAATTAAATATAAAAAATTAAATATAAAATTAAATATAAAATTATTTATAAAATTATTTATAAAATTATTTATAAAATTATTTATAAAATTATTTATAAAATTATTTATAAAATTATTTATAAAATTATTTATAAAATTAATTATAAAATTAATTATAAAATTAATTATAAAATTAAATATAAAAATTAATTATAAAATTAATTATAAAATTATTTATAAAATTATTTATAAAATTATTTATTAAATTAATTATAAAATTAATTATAAAATTAATTATAAAATTAATTATAAAATTATATATTAAATTAAATATAAAATTAATTATAAAATTATTGATAAAATTATTTATTAAATTATTTATTAAATTAATTATAAAATTATTTATAAAATTATTTATTAAATTATTTATAAAATTATTTATAAAATTAAATATAAAATTATTTATAAAATTATTTATAAAATTATTTATAAAATTATTTATAATATTAGGACAAGAAAGATATGGAAATTTAACAAGAGTTTATTATAATGGAGCAGCTGGAGCATTTGTAATATTTGATGTTACAAGACCAAACACTTTTGAAAATGCAAAAAAATGGAAAAGTGATATTGATTCTAAAGTTTATTTATCAGATGGTTCACCAATTTCTGTTGTTCTTCTTGCAAATAAAGTATATATTTTTTTTTAAAAAAAATTTTTCAATTAATCAAAAAAATTTCTTTTTATAGATTGATTTAGGTTCAGATATTTTTGAAAAAACAAAAGAAGATATGGATAATATATGTCAAGAATTTGGATTTATAGGATGGTAAAAAAAAACAATCAAAATTTTTCAATTAAAATTTTTAAATTAAAATTTTTAAAAAAAAAAAAAAGGTTCACAACAAGTGCAAAAACTAAAGAAAATATTGATGAATCTGTAAATTTTCTTGTTAAAAAAATTTTAGAAAATGATCAAAAAATAAAAAAAAAAGAAGAACGAAATGATCCAGTAATAAATTTGACAGAATTTAAACCTCGTCCTAAAAAAAAATGTTGTTAAGAAAAAAAAAAAAAAAGAAAGTAAAATTCAAATACAAATACAAATAAAAATACAAAGAAATGTTTGAATTTTGTTTTCTTATTTTTTTTTTTTGCCACTTTTTCTTTTTCTTT
This sequence comes from Anaeramoeba ignava, assembly GCA_028826165.1. Lineage (NCBI taxonomy): Eukaryota > Anaeramoebidae > Anaeramoeba > Anaeramoeba ignava. The sequence continues at coordinate 102,244 of JAPDFW010000082.1, read as the reverse complement.
TTTATCATTTTTTTTTTCTTTTAAAAATAAAAAAATTTATATAAAAAAAAAAAAAAAATTTTTTTATCAATTTTGTCATGAAATCTAAAATCAATCAATTAAGTTTTTTTATTTGAATTATTTTCATTTTTTCATTTTTTTTTCATTTTTTTTTTTTTACATTTTAGAAAGTAAGTTTTTAATTTATTAAATCAAATTAATCAACTAATTAACCATTTTTAATAATTAAATAGCAAAAAAACCAAAAAGCAAAAAAACAAAACAAATCGCAAATTTTTTTATTACTTTCAATACTTTTTTTTATTTGAAAGATCCAAAAAAGTAAAAAGCAGAAAAAAGTTAAACAAAAACAAATTAAAAAGTAATTTACAACGCAACTCGGAAACTGGTATTATATTGTATACCCTATTTTTTGGGTTCCACAAAGAAAAAGATATTTCCGAAGAAGAAGAAATGAGAGTAAATAATTTAAATTTTTCATTTTTCATTTTTCATTTTTCATTTTTCATTTTTCATTAATTTTTCATTAATTTTTTAGGCAATGAGAAAACCTCCGTTCATTTAAAGAACGTTGTAGGACTCGGCTCTCAAGAAAATCGCAGAAAAAAAAGATTTCGTAAAAGAAACCACAAAAAAATCAAACTTCAAAGTTTAAAAGAATTTCCCGAACTTCCCAAAATGGAACCAATTGCAACAAAAAACACAGAAGTGCCCATTCTCAAACCAAAACATGAGCAAAACATCAAATTTGTTTCCGTTTTCTTCGGAAACAAGGAGATTATCATGTCTCAAATTGATGAAAACCCACAAAAACGTAAGCTTGCGCCACCACCACCGCAAGCTCCGTTGAATTATCTAGAAGCTGCTCAATGTGATCCAAATTCTCTTCAAGAAATCTCAAACATTTCCCATCTAAAGAAAAACAATCATTCCTCTAATTTCTCAATTCCGGAATTACGTAAAAGAAAACTCACTGAAATGCAGCAACTTGGAGGTGAATCAAAGGCATTTTTACACTCAAATAACAACCACAATATTCGTTACATAAAACGCACTTCAGGAAGATTTATTAAGTTGACAGAGGCATTCATGTCCAAATTACGTTTTGAATCAAGAAAGAATTTCCAGTTTAGAAAAAATCTTTCTTTGAAAGCCAAATCGAAATTCGAAAAAATTCAGCAGGAAACTGGCAAGAAATTATCCTTTATGCTTTATCATCCAGCACGATTCCCTTGCGCAACCCGAATCAACCAACAACATTACACTGCAATGAATGTTTACTCTCTGCCGAAAATGGCATTTCTTCAAGCTCACACTCAAACACACTTCACAAAAACAAGAAAAACAAACACAAATTGGCAATGAGCCAAACAATAATCGAGAAAATTTTAAGTAAAAAAACAGACCAAAAGGTCATCCCAGGTGAAATTTGTGATGTTTTTGTGGATGTTCGCGCAGCAAGAGATTTTGCAGGAGCAAATGTTGTGAAAAATATCCGTAATAACGGACTCACCATTGAAGACAACAAAAGAACATTCTTCACATTTGATTGCAACCCCACAGGAAGCGATATGAACTACGCAAATAACCAGCAAATATGCCGTGTATTTGCACGCGAGAGAGGGATTAAGGTCTTTGATATCGACAAGGGTATTGGAACACATATTGTGATTGATGAGAAAGTTGTCAAGCCAGGAGATGTTTTCGTCTCAACAGATTCTCATGCAAACATTATGGGCGCAATATGCGCATTTGGACAAGGTATGGGAGACATGGATATCGCTGCAGCATGGACTAGAGGCAAAGTATGGTTCAAAATCCCTCATTCCGTCAAGGTTAATCTCAAAGGAATGCCCGGTAAATACGCAACTCCTAAAGATGTTACTCTTCGCATTCTCCAAGTTCTTGGTGCAAACTCCCTGCTTGGTTATTCCGCAGAAATTTATGGAGAGTATATTGATACGCTTAATCTGTCTTCCAGAATAACAATTGCTTCAATGGCAACAGAAATGGGCGCAATTATCCTTCTTTTCCCTCCAAACGAATCCATTTTCAAAGAGCTTGGTTTCGATCCAAAAGAATTCGATCTCTCGCTTTTCGAGGCTGATCCTAACGCAAAATATGAGAAGGAATTTGATATTGATATCACAAATATCGGACCTTTGATCTCACGTGCAGGCCATCCCGAAGATGTTGTTGCAGTCAAAGATTTATTCAACACAAAAATTGATTCTTGCATTCTTGGATCATGCACAAATGGACGCTACGAGGATCTTAAATTAGCAGCTGATATTATCAAGGGAAATCAAGTTGCTCCAGGAGTAATTCTCAAAGTTGTTCCATCGACACAGGCAATATATCTGCGCTGTCTTCGCGAGGGAATTATCCAGATATTTGTAGAGGCAGGCGCTCTTGTGAGTAATCCAGGATGCTCTTCTTGCGCTGCTGGTCAAGTAGGTATGACTGGAGTGAACGAGATTACACTCAGCACAGGAAACAGAAACTTTATTGGAAAACAAGGCAAGGGAAAAGTTTTTCTTTGTTCACCCCAAACTGTAATTGCTTCTGCTATTTCTGGTGTTATGACAACTGTTGATAATATTCTCGAAAAGCCTATACTTTTCCCAGAACCAGAAAAAAATATCCGACAGATTGATAATATTCAATCTCAATGCGAAAATTGTGCACAACCACAAACACAAACACAAACACAAACACAACAACAAATACAAACACAGGATTCAGAATTGAAAGAAATTGCCAAACCAACACAATTCACTGGTCGTGTTTGGGTTATACCAAAAGATAACATTGATACTGACATGATTTTCCACAACAAACATTTAACAATCACAGACATTAACCAAATGGGTCAATATGCTTTCGGAAATTTAGAGGGTTGGACCGATTTCTCCAAAAACGCTAAAAAAGGAGATATTATTCTTACAGGCAAAAACTTCGGATGCGGATCTTCTCGTCAACAAGCAGTTGATTGCTTTATCAATCTTGGAATTAGTGTTATTATCGCACAGTCCTTTGGTGCGATCTATGAACGTAATGCTATTAATGCAGGGTTACCCATTCTTACTCTTCCTGTCTTGGATTTGAAAGAACTTGATATTAGTGATGCTGATGTTATTTCTGTTGATTTGATTAATGGCAACATTCTCAATAAAAGAACAAATGTTGTTGTCAAAGCAAATCCCTGCTCCAAAACTCAGCTTGAAATTTATCATCGCGGAGGTTTACTTGTTTCTGGAGTAAAATCGCAATCCTTAAATTGGTAGATTCACCTTTTTTTTTTTATAAAGAAAAGAAAAGAAGAAATAATTAAAACAAAGCAACAAATTTGAAATAAGATGGAAAAGAAACAACCAATGACCTTTGCAGAAAAAATACTTGCTAAAAAAGCTGGTTTGGAATCAGTTGTTCCAGGACAAATCGTTACTGTCTATCCCGAACATCTCCTTACTCACGACAACACAGCTGCCATTATCGGAAAAATCTCTGATGAGCTTAATGAATTTGGCATTTACTCAAAAGATTTAAACATAATTGTGCTTGATCATGTTTCACCAGCAGCAAACGAAAAAACAGCAAATGAACACAAGAAAGTTCGTGAATTCGTCAAACGCTTTGGAGTCAAAAACTTTTACGATATTGGAACTGGTGTTTGTCATCAAGTTGTTGTCGAAAAGGGACTTGCATTGCCAGGACAATTAATTGTTGGCTCAGATTCTCACACATGCTCATATGGAGTTATGGGAGCATTTTCTACAGGTGTTGACCGCACAGAATCATCGGCATTAACACTTATGGGCAAGACATGGCTTAAAGTTCCGCAATCGATCAAGATATCGTTGAAAAATTACTTCAAAACTCAGATTTACGCAAAAGATTTGATTCTGTCAATTGTTCGCGATCTTACTTCTTCAGGTGCTTCATACATGTTTTTGGAATTCCACGGCGCAGAAATGCTTTCAATAAGCGAGCGATTCACACTTGCAAACATGGCAATTGAAATGGATGGCAAAGGAGCAGTTTTCCAAGTTGACCAAAAAACACATGACTATCTCAAAAACATAGGCATTAAAAGATCCGAATATGAACCTATTTGGGCAGATCAAAATGCAAAATATGTCAAAGAATTGGAATACGATCTTTCAGAAATTCTGCCTGTTGTTGCATGTCCGCACTCCGTTGATAACGTCAAAAATATTACAGAAGTGGAAGGAATTCCTATTGATCAGTGCTTTTTGGGAACATGCACAAACGGAAGAAGCGACGATCTTTTGATTGCAGCTCAAATTATAAAAGGCCACAAAGTGCACGAATCAACTCGATTTCTTGTTGCTCCCTCTTCAAGAGCAGAGTATCAATTAGCACTCAAAAACGGAAGCATCGATATTTTAGTTGAAGCTGGTGCTGTCATTTTACCTCCTGGTTGTGGACCTTGTTTAGGTGCTCATCTAGGTGCACTTGCTCCAAAAGAGAAGTGCTTATCAACTGCAAATAGAAATTTCAAAGGCAGAATGGGATGCAAAGACTCAGAAATCTATCTTGCAAGTCCTGCAGCTGTTGCTGCTACTGCAATTACAGGTGTGATCACAGATCCAAGAAAATATCCTCTTCAATCTTTGACTGAGAAGGAAAAGAAATAATTGCAAAGAAAAAAATAATTGCAAAAAACATAAGATCAAAAAAATAAGATCAAAAAAAAAAAACAAAACAAAAAAACAAAAACAACATTAAAATAATAAATAACATTAATGGAAAATAAAGAACAAACATCAGACATTAACATTTGGTATTATCCTGACAGTAACATTAATACTGATATGCTCTTTCCAGGTAAATACACTTACACATGCTCAACAGTTCAAGAAATTCGACCACATCTTTTAGAAGATCTTGATTCAACTTTCACTGTCAATGTCAAACCAGGTGACATTATGTTTGTTGGCAAAAATTTTGGATGTGGATCATCAAGAGAACAACCAGCTTTAGGGCTCAGAAGTGTTGGAATACAAGCAATAATAGGTAAAGGATTCGCGAGAATTTTTTACAGAGCTTCAATTAATCAAGGTTTAATACTTGTCGAATGTCCTGAAGCTGTTGATGAATATAAAAAGGGAGCAAAAGTTTCACTTGATTTGGAAAATGGAATTGTGACAGTTTCTGAAAAAAAATTCACTTTCCCAAAAATTCCTGATGAGATTCTAAGAATTAGAGATGCTGGTGGACTTCTTCCTTATACTCGTCAGATTTTAGAAAAACAAAAACAAGAAAAACAAAAACAAGAAAAAGAACAAAAAGAAAAAGAACAAAAAGATAAAGAACAAAAGGATAATCAAAAAAAAAAGGATAATCAAAAAGAAAAAGAAAAAAAGGATAATCAAAAAGATGAAAAAGAAAAAAAGACTGAATCAAAACATCAATTAACAAAAGATCGATTCAGTCTTAAACCAAAAAATCAAAAAAACAACTAAAAATCAATTTGAAGTTTTTTTTTTCTTTTAATTCCTTTTATCTCTTTTAATTTTTTGTTTTTAAATTAAATGTTTTTAATAGTGGTGGATTAAAAATATTTAATTTAAAAAAAAAAACAAATTATTAAAAGAATTTTAATAAAAGGAAACTTAAATCCAAAATCCAAATTTTTTCATTTTTTTAATTTTTTCATTTTTTTAATTTTTCATTTTTTTAATTTTTTATAAAAAAAAATGTCTGATTTGATTTCTTCTTTTCTTAATAAAAAAAATTTAATTGCAATTATTGGTGCTTCGAATAATCAATCTAAATATGGTTATATTGTCCTTAAAGATTTAATTACTGCTGGGTTTGAAAATTTAATTCCAATTAATTTAAATGAAAAAGAAATTTTGGGTAAAAAAGCCTATCAAAGTCTTCGAAACTTTCATGAAACAGAAAAAAAAGACATTGATGTTGTTATTACAATTGTTCCTCCAAAAATTACTGAAAAAGTTGTTAAAGAATGTCATGAAATGAATGTTAAAAAAATTTGGATGCAACCTGGAAGTGAAAATCAAACAGCAATTGATTTTTGTAAAGAAAATGGCATTGATTGTATTCATGATTTATGTATTATGATTAAAAGAAAAGACTTTGAACCAAATTCAAAAAAAGAAAAAGAAAATTAAATTAGATTAAAATTAAATTAGATTTGACTTTATTTTCTTTCTTTTTTTTCAAAACAAAACAAGATTAAAAAAATTTTTTCTAAAATCAAAATTCATTTTTTTCATTTTTTCCTTTTTTTTTTCTTTTAATTAAATGGAGAATTTTGAAGAAAAATTAAAATACCAAAATCCTTTTCAAGCAATTCTTCGTACAGCTTTACTTTCATATCGAAATGTAAACCAAAAATTATATAAAAAAAATTTTTTTTCTCTTCTTTTTCTTTTTGTTCTTGTTCTTGTTCTTTTTAGTTTGGAATTAAAAAATTAAATATAAAAAATTAAAAATATAAAAATATAGATCAAACAAACCCCAAAAACAAAACTTACAAAACTTATCCGCTCGTTATTTTTAGCTATTCTTGCTAGAAAGAAACTTAAAAATGAAATCCCACAATTATATCAAGAAATTTTAGCTTTATCAAGTGAATTGTGGCAAATTGAAAATTTAGAACAGAAATATTCCATGCGTTCTTTCGAGTCTCTTCCAACTGTTGACACAGAATTGAGTTCAGAAGAGACTTTTCTTTTAACAAATCTTGACCAATTCAAAAGCATGATGGATCTTTTTCGGCAAAAGGTCCATACAGAACTTCTTATGCTTTCTGCAGAAAAAAAAATGTCTCGCATCCGAATTGAGATTTATATTGCTCAATATTTTAGTAAACTTATGCACCAACACAAAAACGGTTTCCAAAGTGAGATTGAGGCCACAAAGAAGCAATATTTCATAATGAGCCTGACAAAAGAGCTTTTTATACTCGAAAAACAATACACTATTGAGAAAAAAACGAAATTAGAGGCGCATCTAAATTCACAGAAAAACAACACAAAATCCGAAGAGTATCAACGAATAGAAGCTGAAACAGAAATTAGTTACCAGAAAATTATCGACTATATCCAGAACTGGATCAAAAAAATCTCCAGTGTCCTAATCAAAATGCACTTCAGAACAGAGCTGCTTTTTCTTCAAATGTGCATGATGAACTTCGCCTCTCCTTCTTCCTCTTCATCTTTTGTTAAATCCCTTATTCAATCCCCTTCTAATTGGGAACAAGAGTCAACAAACTTCTTTTTGATTGTTTTTGAGGCCTTTTATCAAAACATCAAAGAAAAGATACAGCACAACTCTTCTTTTAAGATCAAGCCAATATCCGAAACAAAGTTCTCAAAAATGAAGCAAAGCCAAGAATTCAATCTCCAAGACAAAAGCTTCCAAGAACAAAACAAGGACAAACGCAAATTCGACAACCAAAACGAAAACGAATCACAAGAAAAACAAACCGAAAAAGAAACAGAAAAGGTCTTGCTTCTTGAATCCGAAAGTCCTGCTCAATTTGAGGCTATATTTTTCCATGTTTTCCAGAAACTGCCTCTCAAAGATTTCTTCGATTTCATCTTCTCTCCAAAATCTCCATTTAACAGATTAACAACTATACAAATGATTTACCGTTTATTCAACCTATCTGCAAACCTTCTTTCTCTGATCGAAGAAGAAATGAACTTGCTTCAAGTCGCAAAATTAATGGCGCAAACAATTTCGCAGTTTGGCTTCTTTCTCAACAAGCCAACCTCACCTTCTTTCATCACAGAACTCAATATTTCACGAAGTGATCTCATGGAGCATATCATGGTTTTGGGTGTTTCTCATATTCTTCATTGCAAAAATCACGAAATATGGTCATTACTCGTAAATCTCCCTTACCAATTTTTATCAGAAAATGGGTTGTGGAAAATTTTTCTTCTTCTTTATTCCGGTGATTCAAATTTCAAGATCACCACTTTCAAGGAATGGGAGATTTATGTTTTTCAAGGCACAAGGTTTCGTAAAAGCAGAACACATTCAATAACATTCCAATTCTCAAACGGGATGATCTCATCTAAATCTTTCTATAGAACAGAAAGAAGAAAATGGTTTCTTGATTCGCTTAGTAATAATGGTCATTTTATCATCTTTTCACTCGGTAAAATAGCCACAGAAAGCCATGGAGAGTTGACCCAATGTATTATCCATGAGCTTTGTTTTGTTGGTCTTGTTTTCCGTGAAACTAAGGATGTTTATTTTTCCTCCATCAAACAAAATTTGAAGGATATTTGTGCAAGACATCCCAAATATACATCCCAAATTTTCAGATTCTTTTATCATTTCCAATCTATTATAGATAACGAACGATTAAAAGAATTCTTGAATTTACCAATTGAACAATGGATTCCAACTGAACAAGAATTTCTTTTCTTGAAAGAATGGATTTTAGATATAAATGGAAAGTATTCATCAAAATTAGGAAGAGACATTTTGCTCAAACTAAATTTTGGGTTTTCAAAAAGAGCTAAAAAAACAAAAAGTGATCAAGAGGATTCCCGATTATTTGAATCTCCAGAATTAATTGAAACAACAATAGAAAAGAATGAAAATCAAAATTCAAATCAAAATATAAATCAAAATTCAAATCAAAATCAAAATATAAATCAAAATATAAATCAAAATATAAATCAAAATATAAATCAAAATATAAATCAAAATATAAATCAAAATCAAAATATAAATCAAAATCAAAATCAAAACCAAAATTTATGGCAAAAATCTACTGAATATTTAGAAGGAAAATACAAAAAACTTTTTATTGATCCCATTTTTCATAGACTTTCATTATTTATTATCACAGAATTTTGGATCAAATTCATAAATATTACCAAAGAAAAACCACAAAATTTTTCACAACAAACAAAAGAAGTGTTTAGTGAATGCGAAGAAATAATCTTTTCATTAAATTTATTTACAGAATTTGGAGAATCTCGTTTGCCATTATTTGATATTTCCACAAAAATTGAAAAAACTTCTCAAATAAATTTTCTGAGAAATTTTGTAAGTGGTAAAAAAAAGCCGGATGCTTTGACGTCTTATGCAATTCTTGTATCAACAAATTTAATAAGCACAGAAACTTTGAAGAACAGCAATCTTGAAAAATTACGCAAACAAATCTTCAAATCTTTTGTTCAATATGGAGAATTTATTCACTTTGCCAAAATATTTTATCCTTTTGTTCCACGAATTATACATTTATTCATTGATAAAAAACCACCAATAGCTCCCAAACAACGCAAAAAGATAACTGACAAAATTTACACAAAGAAACGAAAAATTAATGAGAATTTAATTAACATAATCCGAGCAAGCGAATATGCATATACTTGTTTAGAACCCTTTTGGATTTTGAAAGTTCTGAATGAATATCTTTATCAAGCATTAGGTTTTTATCAACTGGACGAAATCAAGAGTCATCCTCGAGAAATTAAGACAGAGCAAGTAGTTGATAATAGTGATAATCCTTCTCAGTCTAACACACATCCAAGCAATACTATCAAAAGTACTTTTTCCAATAATTCTTCCTCTCATCCCTTTGAAATACTCGCCCAAATGACAGTTTCCATGATTTACAGAAGAGAGAGAGAAAGAATAAGAATCGAAAAATTATCCCAAGAAAACCCAAAGCTCGAGAAAGAAAAGCAACTCTTTAACAACAGAATTCTCTGCCAATCTTCAGATATATTCCGTTTTTGGCTGAATCTCTTTTCTCAAATTCCTCAATGGTATTTAACAGAGACTTGCTTGAAGTCACTAAACACACTTTTCCAGATTGGGTTTGTCTTTGGATATCATGAAATCATCCATGATTTTTTATACTGCCAGTTCTTCAACTTCCAAAATGTTGTTTATCCCAAAAAAGGAAGCCAAAAAAATCTGCTTGATTTCTGGTTGCAAGCCTATCATATCGAAAAGCCCAGAATTTACTCGGTTTTAGTTGACTATGTGTCTTTGTTCCCATTTTCAAAAACACACACTAATTTACGACTGCAAATTATCCAAGATTCTCCATATTTTTTATTTGAATTTCTTCGCACAGAAACTGAAATTGAAAGAGATATATTGCAAATGATTGGAGAAATTATCAAGAAATCCGGTAAATCAATACAAGACTTAAAGAAAGACAAAGCAATAACTAAACATCTAAATTATTTGTTTTGGTGGATTGAGTTTGCGCTTCAAAGCACCTCTGAGTTATTACCGTTGATCTGGCAGTCCCTTTTCAAGCTTTATTTTTCGTTTGATATCCACTCCAAAAAATCCTCATCAACACCAAGTAACGAAACTTGGTTTGGAAGACAAGTCTTTGAGCTGTGTGGTTATTCTGATAATGTATTTGACTTACTTTATGAGAGATTGTCTTTTCTCAAAAACGGCTTAGCTTTTGGAAAGAGAAGTGACATGGCTGTTTTATTTTCGGCAATGAAACAATGGTTAACAGATGATATTGAAAAGCTGTTCCAAACTGCCGAAGAATATTACCGCAAAAACATGGATGTTTACAACTTCAAGCAATTAAAAAGTTTGCTATTTCTTGATTCTGCTTGTTGGTGGGAAATGCTTCAAAAAAATAAGATCTCCATGAAACTTGAGGAGCAAACATCTGTTTTTTTCCATCCTGAGCTCAACTTTAGAAAACCTTTATTATTAGATACTGAAAAAAATAATAATTTTGTTGATCCTGAAAGTGATTTAGAAGAGATGCAAATTCAAACATTCGACGGCAAAATTGTCACATATAACAAGGAAGAACAAGCAAAAATGAAGATAAATACCCCCAAAAAACAAATTCCTAAATCTATTGTCAATCCGAAAAAAGCAAATAAAAAAAATAACAATAACAATAACAATAACAATAATAATAACAACATTCAAACAAAGAATAGAAAGAATAACAAAATGAATAATATACGGACACACCAAAAAAAACAGGATAGCGAATCTGTTAGAAAATTGTTGCAGTCTAGCCCATCTTTTAATCCACTTGATTTGATTTCTGTTCCATATCTGTTTGATCCTGAAATTCTTTCTTTCAAATTTGAAACATTCAAATTGTCGAAAATTGAACAAAAAATCACACAATATTTAGAAATGATACAAATTGCATCAAAGCATTTCCAAGACGGTTTGTCACTCCATATACAATCAGATGATGTTTATTTAAAGCTCATTTCGAATTTGTTCATCAAAGTTCCAACACGAGAAAAAACGCAAATCGGGATGACACCATCAAAAAAACCAGAAAAAGAGTCGAATATCGTACGCTCGATCGAATATTATCCTGTTGAAATTATTGCCGAAATCCTCCGCAATAACAGAAAAAATATCCGAGACTTTGTCCAAATTAAATCAAATCCAAACAAATCGTTCCCGATACATATTGCTGCAGCGATCATTCAAATTGAGCTTTTCCTCCGTTCATTGACCAAAATCGTCAAACTCAAGACTCATCCGCAAAGAGAGCAAGGATATAATCCATTATCCAACACTAACACTTCAGAGAAAATGAAAGATCTTCAGGAAGTTGGGTTGAAATGGTTCAAAATTTTTCTTGAATACCAGAAAGATGTTGCACTTTGTGATCCACTTTTCGATATTCTTTTCCACAAATCCATTCCCAAGCTCTACAAGATATTTGTGAATGATTCCAGTCAAATTTTGAAGTATGTGATCCAGTATCCAAATTCGCTTCCCTATCTAATAACGGAATTTGATCCACAAAATGAAGGCGAAAAGTTTTTCCAGCTTTATCGAATTTTGATTGATTCTGTGATCCAAAGACCCAAAACCGCAAACTCAAGCGCATTAGGCACATTGTGGAATTTCTTCAAGTTTAAGCAATGGATCCAAAAAAGCCAAATGGACGATGATTTCTATTTCGAAGTGACGAAGAATTTACTTTCTACTCTCACTCTGGATGTTAAGGAGAAATTTCCCTCTTTATTTAATCACATCTCACAAAGTATTCAACACCTTATTAAGAGAATTATCAGATCGAAATCGGTTGATATTTTCCAGTTTCTCTTCGAGAAAACAGCAGAAAAGCTGATTATCCCAGAAACCTGGATGTTTATGCAAGACTATATCCATTATATTTGCTTCCCTGCAACTCTTAATCAACTTGCAGAAATGTTTGAAAATTTTGTGCAAAAATGCTTTAGCAAAATTCGCATTCGTATTGAGATTTATTCCTACTTATCCAAGCACATCAAGTATTTTGTCTCTCTGCTGAACAAGATTCTCGGCTATTTCGAGCAAGAATATTCAAGTATCACTCAGTCAACTCTCGGTTTTTCAGGAATAAACGAGAAATTCAATTTCTATTTCCATTTTATCTGGAAGGTTTTCAAGTGGTTCATCATTGCATCGAACCAGAAAAAGATTGAAGAATACAAAATCAATCCATCTTTTATTCGCAGAATTGAGAAAAATCAGCGAGCAATGATCCAGTTGCTTTGTAATTTTCTTTCGAGATTGCAATTCAAATACAAGGAATCAAAAATCATCACTAAATTCTTGTTCAAGTTCTTGGATTTAATGAACGAAGATTACGTCTTTTCAGATGCGTTTGTGAATATTGTGCTTCAACAACTGCCATGGAAAGAGGTGATACTATCGGAAGAATTGCTCATCAAAATGCTCCAACGCCACAAACACATCCAGTTCTCATTAATTTCTGGGATCATCACTCTGTTTGAGTGGGAAAATATTGAACACTCTCAAATCCCGAAGCCAAAACTAGATGGTGTTCTTTTCAGATTAGTGTTATATGTCTTGCTTCATTTCGAAAACCAGAAAGTGGAAAAATCCTCACAAAAAACATACTTTTATTTTCTCTCAAGACTTGTGAATAGTTATAACTGGGAAAATATGGAAACCGAAATGTATACAAAAACTCTACAGGATGTTTTCACAAATTTTGAGCAAATACAGTTGAAGAAAATTTCTGATAATATTGCTGGATTCACATTGTTTGAAAACAGAAAAAATACTCAAGAAAACGCGCCTTTTTCAAATGAGCTTCCATTTTCTCTTCAGTTTATACAATTGGTTGGCATGGTTGATCAGGAAAAAAACAGTGATAAATTCTTTGCCTATCTTTCATTTGTGATGAACATCATCCGGTTTTCTTTCTCGATAATTTATCAAGAACCTTCTCGTTTGCTGTCTCAAGATCCGAACATCAAGTATTCTCTCGAAAAGGAAATACAAGAAAGCAACCAACCGAAAATGGAGCCTAAGTTTCTCGTTTTTAACAAAAAGAACGAGATTGAAGAACAGGAAAATGAGCAGAAGCATTTCATGTTCAAATCGTGTTACGACATCAATTCAAAAGATGTTTCTTTAATCATCTCAGATGTTTTGGGATTTATTGAATACCAAAATTCACTTCATTATTGGAACATTAACATTTATAACCATTTTTTCTCGCATCTAAACTACTTCTCAGGATCGAATTTGGTTTTCATTACAAGAACAACGAAAAAATGCATTGAGCTATCAGAAAAACTTGATATGGAACTTGCGATTAAATCTCTATTTGAGACCAAAATAGAATCAGAAGCAACATTTGCCATTTTTTTCGAGGCTTGTGCAACAAAATATTTATTAGGCTACAAAAAATCTTTCAAGAATTTAAACGAAATGATTGATAAAGAATACGAGAAGAAATTCAGTAATTTCCAAAAATTAGAATTTTTTTTCAAAACAGGATCAATTTTCACATTGCTCATAGTTCTTATTAAAAAACTTGAAGAACAATCATCAAGATCAAAGAAAGAAAGCAAGTTAGAATTGGTTCATTTTTTTATTGACGAAATTGTGCAATGGTTTTTTGCAACGAAATTAATAGGATTTGAGAAAATCAAGCTATTCTTTTTGATTGATATTTGGATTGTTTTGTTGGAATCAATCTTACCAATTGAATCTGAAGTTTTTATGACGAAACAGAGAAACTTCAGTTTGGATTTAGTTGGATCTCTTTTAGAAAAAAGTGGGAAAATCAATTACGAATTTGTTGAAGATGAAATTTATCATGTTAATTACAAACAAATTGAACTTTGCCAATTTTTATTTGGGTTATTTATGGAGAAATATATAAATTTATATGAAATTCATAAATATAATATCAACAACAAAAGTAATGATTTGGTTTTAAGTGAAAAAACTTTAAATGAAATTCGTTCTTCATTTGCCAAATTTAGTAAAAATGAAACGGATTTGATGGAATTTTCAAGTGTTGTTGACGAATATATTGTTTTATTTGAAAAAGTTCAATCGATTCCCTTGTTTCATGAATTCTATCATAATTTAATTTCCAAAATATTTTCATCAAAAGAAACAAATTTTGTTTCGGTTTTTGAAGAAGTTGATTTAATTATGAAAAATTTTTTAAATTAAGATTTAAAAAAAAATAATAATTTGATTTAACAATGAAATGAAATGAAAAATTTTTTTTTCCATTTAAATATTTGTTGAATTAAAAACGGAAAAAAAAATAATTTAAAACTCGAAATTATCCATTTTTTTTGCTTTTAAAAAATCCAGAAAAAGAGAAGAAATTTTTGAAGCTTGAAATTTTTCCAATTTGATTTGATTTAGGATATTATCATTTAAATCTTTTTTAAATCCAGCTTTTCTAGCAAGATGTTGAATAGTAGTAATTTTATCCCAAGAACGATTTGGAGCGACATGAGGTAAATAAGTAGCATGATAATTAAGAAATTCAATTCTAATTCCGTGTTTGCCAAGTTCCCAATCAAGATAATTTTTTGCGTTTTCAAAATTTGTTAAAAGAGAAACTGAACATTCAAGATTTTTTAGTTCTGATTTTTTTAAGGGTTTAAATCTTGAATCATGGAATGCAGCTTTTTTAGTGTATTTTTTAAGTCCTTCTTCTAGTTTTTGTTTTTCAAATGTTCCAATGCATCCTCTTAATGTATTTTTGTTTTCTTTTATTTTGTGGAATGAAACAAATAATGGTAATTTGCTTTTGCTTTCTTTTTCTGTAAGTTTTGTTGGTTCATATTTGTAATCAAATATTTCTAATAATGTTTCAAAGCAGATGTAAGTCATTTCAAGAGTTGCTTCAATAGAAGACATTTTTTAAAAATGAATTAAAAAATGAATTAAAAAATGAAATAAAAATAAAAATAATTAAAATATAATTTAATAATAATATTATTTAGAAATGAATTTATTATTTAATAAATAAAAAGAAATATAATATAAATATTAATTAAAAATGAATTAATTATTAATATAAATATAATTTAAAAATGAATTAAAAAATGAAATAAATATAAAAATAATGAAAATAGAATTTAATAATAATATTATTTAGAAATGAATTTATTATTTAATAATTAAAAAGAAATATAATATAAATATTAATTAAAATTGAATTAATTATTAATATAAATAAAAGTGGAATAAAATATTTTTGATAATATTATTTTAAGAATTAAAATAAATTTATTATTTAATAAATAAAAAGAAATATAAAATATAAAAATAATTAAAATATAATTAATTAATAATAATTATTTAGAAATAAATTTTTATTATATTATTAAATAAAAAAAATAAATATAATATAAATATTAATTAAAAATGAATTAATTATTTAATAAATAAAAAAAATATAAAAAAAATATTAATAAAATATTAAAAAATTAATTATTAATATAAATAAAATATTTTTGATAATATTATTTTAAGAATGGAAATATAATTTAATAATAATATTATTTAGAAATAAATTTATTATTTAATAAATAATAAGAATATAATATAAATATTAATTAAAAATGAATTAATTATTAATATAAATAAAAAGTGGAATAAAATATTTTTGATAATATTATTTTAAGAATTAAAAATATAATTTAATAATAATATTATTTAGAAATAAATTTATTATTTAATAATTAAAAATAAATATAATATAAATATTAATTAAAATTGAATTAATTATTGATATAAATAAAAAGTGGAATAAAATATTTTTAAAATAAAAATAAAAAGAATTAAAATATAATTTAATAATAATATTATTTAGAAATAAATTTATTATTTAATAAATAAAAATATAATATAAATATTAATTAAAAATGAATTAATTAATAATATAAATAAAAAATTGAATAAAATATTTTTAAATAAAAATAAAAATTAAATAATTTAATAATAATATTATTTAGAAATAAATTTATTATTTAATAAAAAAAATATAATAAAATAAATTAAAAATAATAATTATTTAAAATATTTTTAATAATATTATTTTAAGAATTAAAATATAATTTAATAATAATATTATTTAGAAATAAATTTATTATTTAATAAATAAAAAGAAATATAATATAAATATTAATTAAAAATGAATTAATTATAAATATAAATATAATTTAAAAATGAATAAAAATGAAATAAAAATAAAAATAATGAAAATATAATTTAATAATATTATTATTTAGAAATAAATTTAATAAATAAAAATAAAATATAATATAAATATTAATTAAAATTGAATTAATTATTAATATAAATTAAAAAGTGGAATAAAATATTTTTAATAATATTATTTAAAGAATCTAAAATATAATTTAATAATATTATTATTTAGAAATAAATTTATTATTTAATAAATAAAAAGAAATATAATATAAATATTAATTAAAAATTAATTAATTAATATAAATAAATTAAAAAGTGGAATAAAATATTTTTAATTTTTAAAAAATTATTATTTAATAATTAAAAGAAATATAATATAAATAATAAATTAATTATTAATATAAATAAAAAGTGGAATAAAATATTTTTAATAATATTATTTTAAAAATTAAAAAATATAATTTAATAATAATATATTTAGAAATAAATTTATTATTTAATAAATAAATATAAATATAAATAAATAATTAATAAAATAATTAATTTTAATATAAATTAAAAGTGGAATAAAATATTTTTAAAATAAAAATAAAAATTATTAAAATATAATTTAATAATAATATTATTTAGAAATAAATTTATTATTTAATAAATAAAAAGAAATATAATATAAATATTAATTAAAAATTAATTAATTATTAAATAAAAAGTGGAATAAAATATTTTTAATAATATTATTTTAAGAATTAAAATATAATTTAATAATAATATTATTTAGAAATAAATTTATTATTTAATAATTAAAAAGAAATATAATATAAATATTAATTAAAAATGAAAAATTAATATAAAAAAAAGTGGAATAAAATATATAATAAAAATAAAAATAATTAAAATATAATTTAATAATAATATTATTTAGAAATGAATTTATTATTTAATAAATAAATAAAAATATAATATAAATATTAATTAAAATTGAACTAATTATAAATATAAATAAAAAGTGGAATAAAATATTTTTAATAATATTATTTTAAGAATTAAAATATAATTTAATAATAATATTATTTAAAATGGAATATTTAAAATTAAAAAGAATATAATATTTTTAAATAAAAAAAAAAAGTGAAATAAAATAAAAATAAAAATAATTAAAATATAATTTAATAATAATATTATTTAGAAATAAATTTATTATTTAATAATTAAAAAGAAATATAATATAAATATTAATTAAAAATTGAATTAATTATTAATATAAATTAAAAAGTGGAATAAAATATTTTTAAATAAAAATAAAAATAATTAAAATATAATTTAATATTTTTAATAATATTATTTTTAATTAAAAATGAATTAATTATTAATATAAATAAAAATATTTTTGAAATATTAAAAATTAAAATTCATTTTTCAGAAATAAATTTATTATTTAATAAATCTCTATTATTAAAAAAAATGCATAATTGTTTATACATTTTCGATATTTTTTTATTAAAATATAATTTTAATAATAATATTTTTTTAATAAATTTCTTGAATTTAAATAAAATATTAAAAAAAAAATTAAAGAAAAAATTAAGAAGGAATAAATAATAAAAAATAAAAATAAAAATTGATTTTAATTATTTTTGCTTTTTAATTTAAAGAAAATTTCAAGAGCTTTAAATTCAACAAAAACAATTTAAAAAGAAAACAAAAAAAAAATATGAAGAAGGAATAAAGCATTTAGAAATAATAGGAAAAGAAACAAGAGCTTTAACAACAAAAAACAATAAAGAAACAAAAGAATACATTTTGAAAAAACTCAACGAAATAAAAGAGAAGAACAAGGATGTGCACATAGAAATTGAGGAGCAGAAAGGAGAGGGAGAAATACAACGAAACGAACGAGCAACTGACATTTACAAAAACTTAGAAAACGTAGTTGTGAGATTGTTTACTTCGGGATCAAAAAAGAACAACGCTGTGTTAGTATTAGCCCACTTCGACTCAGCAATTGCAGGTCCTGGAGTTGCTGACGATGGACATGCAATTGCGACAATGATTGAAATGCTGTCATATTTTTCAGCAAATAGTAAGAACTTAACCAAGGATCTGATCTTCTTGTTCGACAATGGAGAGGAATTGGGACTTTTGGGAGCAGATTTGTTTGCGGCTAAGCATCGATGGGCAAAGGATGTTCAGTTCTTCATCAACTTGGAAGCCACAGGAAAAATAAAAGGTAGACCTGTTCTTTTCAGGTTGAACGGTAATGCGTACCAGAAATTCCATATGATGCAAGTGTATTCACAGCATTTCGCCCATCCATTTACATCCTCGCTAATTGACGACATACAGAGTTTTGGGCTCATTCGGTCTGATACTGATTTCACTGTGCTTAAAAATATTGCACTTGGTTTTGACTTCGCATTTTTGGATGACACTTATATTTATCATACTTGGCTTGATTCTCTTGATAATATCCAGAAAGGTGTTTTGGAAAATTTCGCACGTGATATTATCAGCTTGATTTACGGGCTCGAAATGATGGAAGACGATCCCAAAATGTTTTTGCAAAAGGAAAATATCAATGAGCAAAAAGACAAAAAATTTCAACCAATTTTTTTTGATTTTATTGGATTTTTCACTGTCAACATTCCTTTCAGTTACTTTGTCTCCATCGCATCATTTGTTCTCACAATCGCCTCTTTACTTCTCTATAAATACTCTCGAGCAAAAAGATTAATGTATAATTTTATGAAGCTTCTTTTAGCAGATTTGATAACAATTGGAGGTGTTTTAATAATTACGTTTTTAGTTGAATTTTTGATTAATCGACCGTTTGCCAGTTATTTCAGTTGGCAATATGCACTTGTATACTATGGACTTTTGTTCATGGTTTTGTTTGTGTTTGTACCGCAAATCAACCAACGCAGCGAAGTATACGCGCTTTTGACGTTTATTTGGGCAATAGCTCTCTTCTTCGCATCACTCTACAGACTAGGCTCAAGCTATCTATTCCTGATCTGGACAATAACATCCCTTATTGGATTTGCAGTCTCGTCTGTAAGAGTATCATACACCACTTTCGATTCACGCTTCCCCCTTCTTGCATTCATAATCATTGTATCTTCGCATCTTTTTTCTGCTTTAATTACAATTATCCCATTTTTGAAATTTTTCGCTTATCTCGTCTCAAGACTCCCCATGCAAATGGGATCACATTCGGATATTATCATCGCAGCATTCGTCTGCATCATAATCATACTCACATTCCAAGCACTTCTCTTTGGTTTCCGTAGGTCTTATTTCGCTCCTCTTGCGATTATTTTATTGGGTCTTTTTTTGGTTCTTTTTTTCTTCTCATTTTTCACACTTCCCTATTCAAGCAAAGCCCCAAAGCACGTGAACATCCAACACGTGATAGACATCAAAGACAATACCTTATCCCCAGAGATTGAACCAAACTACTCTGAGATGCTTGTTATGACGCCTAATGATGGCGAATCACGCTCATTGTCAACAATTGCTCTCAAACATGGATTCCGTTGGAAAAAGAAATTCCCAAATATTCACACTTCTAGTCTTTTCGGATATAACTTTTTCGGCGCGTTTTTCAAGGAAATTCCCCAAGAAAAATCAATCTTTCCCACAAAATTTGCTTCTGATTTAAATTTCAAAATATCTTGTCAAAAAATTGATGATTCAAATGAAATCTCAATTGATCTTCATTCGCCAAATGCTTTCCAAGTTTCTATAATGAGCGATTCTCTCATTAAATCTACTGATTCAGATTTTGTTTCTTACTCTTATAATTTCTATTCTGGTCTTTCTTCTGATTTTGAAATTTCCAAAAAATTCCTTTTTGTTGATCAAAAAGAAAATTTGGATCCTCTTTTCCTTTCTATTCATTATTTAGATTCTTCAGATGATTTGAATTTGATTGAAGATGATTTGAAAGAGAAAATTTATTTCACAAGAAATACAAAAACAGTTATTATTTTAAAAGAAATCCAATGTCCATCTTCTTAATTAATTTTCTTTTACTTTGATTTCAAAAAGAAAAAAAAATATCAAAAAATTTTCTTCTTTTTTTTTCTTTTCATTTCATTTCTTTTTTGATTTTGATTTTGATCCAAAAAATAAAATTGAAGAAAAAAAAGCAAATCTTAATCTCAATCTAAATCTTAATCTAAATCTAAATCTAAATCTAAATTATTTTCTTTTTCTTTTTCTTTTTTTAAATGAAATTTTTTTTGTTTTGAAAATTTGTAACAAAATTAAAAATGAATGAACCAACAAGTTGTTTATATTTTTCAGGAAAATATCTATACAATTGAACATGAGGAACTTTATCCCAACGGAACTTAATTTTTATTTTATTTTTATTTTATTTTTAATTTTAATTTTAATTTTAATTTTGATTTAAAATTTTGATTTAAAATTTTTACATATTGAACAAATTTTCCTGCTTTAATTTGATTTTGATAAAAATTTTCAATATGTTCTGGAGGTACAATTTTATCATCAGAAGAATAAAGATATAATTGAGGGAAATTAAAAGGAAGAAAACCATTTTTAGTTTGTTCTGAAAGATTAAAAGAATCTTGAAGAATTGAAGGATTAAAAGAAGTAAATAAATTAAGACCAAATTGAATAACTTTTCTAGTTGAGAATTGGCAATGAGGAAATGAATTAGTAATTCCTGTAACAAGAAGCTCTTTTGAAGGAGAAGGTGGTGCTGAATCTAAAATTACACCTTTTATTCGTTTACTTATATCAATTGCTAATTTATTGTTCTTTTTTTTTTCTATTTCAAGTTCTCGAAGAAGATGTCCACAATTATAAAATCCATTTGCTGAAAAACAATGTAAGAAAATATGCTGTTTTTTACTATATTCCTTTCCGATTTCTTGTGTTACTTCTTGTCCCATTTTTTTCCCTAAACTAACAGGAAAAAGTCTAATATTCAAATCAAATCAAATATTAAAATTAAATATTAAAATAAATATTAAATTAAATATTAAAATAAATATTAAAATAAATATTAAAATAAATATTAAAATAAATATTAAAATAAATATTAAAATAAATATTAAATTAAATATTAAAATAAATATTAAAATAAATATTAAAATAAATATTAAAATAAATATTTAAAATTAAATATTAAAAAATAAAAAATATTAAATTAAATATTAAAATAAATATTAAATTAAATATTAAATTAAATATTAAATTAAATATTAAAATAAATATTGAAATAAATATTAAAATAAATATTGAAATAAATATTAAAATAAATATTGAAATAAATATTGAAATTAAATATTAAAATAAATATTAAATTAAATATTAAAAATAAATATTAAAATATTAAATATTAAAATAAATATTAAAATAAATATTAAAATAAATATTAAAATAAATATTAAAATAAATATTAAAATAAATATTGAAATAAATATTAAAATAAATATTAAAATAAATATTAAATTAAATATTGAATTAAATATATATTGTGATTTGGGGCTTTTTTTACAGTGAATATCTTGGTGATTTAATTGGAATTACATCAGAATTAATTTTTTTATACATATCGACATATTTATTAAGATGATGATCTTCACAAGCAAGCCAACCAAAAAGAACAATTAATATTGATTCATTAAATTCTTTATTTAAAAAAATATTATTTTCTTTAATTGTTTTTTCTGGAATATTTGTATAATCTTTTTTATTTTTATTATTTTTATTATTTTTATCATTTTTATTATTATCATTTTTATCAGATATTTTTATTGATAAATTTGCAGAAATTATTTTATAACATTCTTTAATAGTTTTATTAAAAGTTGTTTTCAATAAAATCATTAATAAAATAAAATAAAATAAAATGAAAAAAAATGAAAGAAAAAAATGAAAAAAAAAAATTTAATTCCAATTTAATTCCAATTTAATTCAAAATAATAAATTGAAATAAAAATTAAAAATTGAAAAGATCCAAAAAAGATCCTTTAAGAAAAAAAGAAATTAAAAAAAGAAAAAGAAAAGGAAAAAAAAATATAAATTAAAAAAATTTTTTTTTTTTCTTTTAAAATTTTTTTCATTTTTCTCATTTTGTTTCTTTGGTTTTTTCTTTTCTTTTCTCTTCTATTCTTTGCAAAAATAACTTATTTCTTTTTTTTTTTCATTTATTTTTCTTTTTCTCTTTCATTTTTTAAAATGAATTTTCCTATTGAAATTACAAGACAAGTAAGATTAATAATAAATTCTCCAAAAATAAATAAAAAAATAAATAAATAATAACGAAAAAAAAATCCCCAAAATATTGCCAGAAAACAATAATCTTTTTCAAAAGAAAAAAAAGCAAAGAATAATTTTACTGTTTTTTTTTTCTGGCAATAACATTATATTACTTAAAAAAAAATTTTACAAAATAAAATAAACATTTATTATTTAAATTTATTTATAAAAATAAAAATAAAACAAAAACAAAAAGACTGTAAAAAGTTTTTCAATTTGGGTTCAAGCAAATATTTCAAAAACAAAACAATTTCCTGAAATTTTTCAAGCATTTCAAGAAGGAAATATTTTAGTTGATTTAATTCAAAATTTAAGCGGAAAAAAGTGAATATAAAATAAAGAATTGAAATTTATTCTTTTATTTAAAACAAAAATTTAATTGAAAAAAAAAATTCTTTTCAATTCTTTTCAATTCTTTTCTTTTTTTTTTTAGAAATGAATTTAAATTATTTCCAAAACCTCAAACTAAAAAAGAAATTCAACAAAATATTTATTCTTCATTTAAATTTGCACAAAAATTGGGAATTCCAATTGAAATTAAACCAAAAGAACTTTTTAAAAAGAATTCTAAATATATTATTCAAATAATTTGGCAATTAGCTGTTTATTTTCGTTTAACAAAAAATAATGAATCTTTTCCTCAAATTAAAGACAGAATAATTGAATGGTGTAATTGGACTTTAAATACAAATGAATTTGAACCCAAGATAGAGTAAATTGAAATCATTATTCAAATATTAAATATAAAATATTAAATATAAATATAAATATAAATATAAATATAAATATAAATATTAAATTAAATATAAATATTAAATATTAAATATAAATATAAATATTAAATATAAAATATTAAATATTAAAAATATAAATATAAATATAAATATAAATATTAAAATAAATATTAAATTAAATATTAAATATTAAATATAAAATATTAAATATAAATATTAAATATTAATATTAAATATAAATATTAAATATTAAATATAAATATTAAATATTAAATATAAAATATTAAATATTAAATATAAATATTAAATATTAAATATAAATATTAAATATTAAATATAAATATTAAATATAAATATTAAATATAAATATAAATATAAATATTAAATATTAAATATTAAATATTAAATATTTTAATTTTATAAATGAATTTTCAAAAAAATTTCAATAGACACTTCCAACAAGTTTCAGAAATAATCATGCATCATTTCCCAAATTCTTTTCAAACACAAAAACAAAATCCAGTATTTTTAATAAAAATTAAAAATTAAAAATTAAAAATTGCATAAAAAAATTAAAAATTAAAATAATTCAAGGAAACAAATATTACAATAAGACAAATAATCAGAGAATCTCAATATATCGGCATTCCACTTATTATTGAAGCAAGAGATATTACAGAAAAACGAGCAGGTGAAATTGAAATACTTTTATTTCTACTAGAATTATATTATATTTGTACATCACCACCAAAACCAAACAATAATAACAATGAAGAAAATCCCAAAAAGAAATCAAAAGATAAAAAACCAGTAAATCAAAACAATGAATCCAGTGATGATGACACTCAAACTCAAACGGAAACTGATGGAACTGATGTTCTAACAGAAGAAAATTTAGAACTAGATTTAGATTTACAATTCGATGATATCACAAATTTATTCGATGATAACACAATGATGTTTGAATTCCAAATGGAAAATTTAATGAGTCAAACAGCTGATGAATCCCATTTTGATTTGAATGAGCAAGAAAAGCTTACTGATATCATCACAAAAAATTTGCAAAATCAATATGAACAAAAAATCATACAAATTTACGAGCAAATGAAAAAAAAAGAAGAAAAAACAGAAGAATTGAAAAAAAATTTAAAGCAAAAAAAAGAAATATTACAACTAGAAAATTGGGAAGAAGAACAGAAATCAAACGACAAAGAATTTCTCGAGAAGCAAAACACAAAATTAAAGGCTCAATTTGAAAAGCTGAAAAGCAACCAAAAATCACAAAAAGAATTTTATAAAAAGGATTTGATAAATTTAATCAAAAATCGAGACTCGATTTCCCAACTCAAAATCGAGCAATTATCAAAACATCAAGAAGAAACGGAAAATCGGAAACAAGAATATCTTCTGCAAGAAAAACAACTTGAGGAGGAAAATTCATCTCTTTTGCAAAAAAGCGAGTTTTTACAAACAAAGGTTGAAATACAAAAGCTCACTGATGAAGGAAAAGGAGTTCAGAAATGGGAAAGCAGACTCGAAGATTTGAATGAGAATATCCAGGATTTATCAAACGAATTCGATTCAAACAATCGCAAATATGAAAAGAGCATTCAAATACAAGAAGCAAATGAAATTCAAATGAAGAAAGATGAAAAAATCATAGAAAATTATAAGTTGGAAATCAGAGAGCTTATGAATAAAATTAGTGATATGCAATATGAGCAATCTGAGGAAACCAAAAAATTTAATGCAAAATTCTCAGAAAGAAATTTGTTAATGGAGAAAAAAAATCAACAACTTATAAATGATTTCCAGCAAATGCAAAATTCCCCCAAAATTCAAAATTCCTCAATTTTTAAATCTTATTATGAAAAAAAGAACAAGATTTCTCAACTCCAAAATCAGTTATCTATTCTTGAAGAAATGAATCTCGAAAACCAAAAACAAAACTTGCAAAAATCGATTGAAAAAAATCAAAAAGAATTCGAGAATTTAAAATTAACAAACTCAGAAAAACGCGCAAATATCGAGGAAGAAAAAAAAATTTTAGAAGACCAAAAACTTCAAATGCAAATTGGCATTCAAAGAGACAAAGAAAAAATTGAAGAAATAAAAAAGCAAGTTGAAGAAAATGATGAGAAATTCAACAAAGAATTCCCAACACTCAATTCTGATTTTGAAAAAATTCGAAATCAGAACTTGGAAATACAATCAATGATACAGAAGCAAAGAAAGGAAATTCAAAACAAAAAACAAGTGATTGAAAAGCAAAAAATGGAAATTCACAACCAAATTGAGGAAAAAGAATCAAATATTGCAAAAAATACTCAAGACAATCAAAAAATAATTCAAGAAAAAGAAGAACTTTGCATGAATTTTTTATTCAATATCGATTCTTTGAAAGAAAAAATTGAAAGTTTAATTGAGAAAATCTCAAAACCCAAAAAAATCAGCCAAATTGACCAAAAAATTTTGGAATTTGCAAAAAATACGTTAAAAGAATTTGAATCTGCAAAAGTAAATATTGAAATTGAGCAATCCAAAAACGATTTTTCGAAACTTCTTGAAATTTATAACAAAAAACAAAAAATTTTAGAGCAACTTCAAAAGCAAAAAGAAGAACTGGAAGAAGAAAAAAATAAATTAGAAACCAAATTGAAAAAAGTTCGTTCAAAACATGATAAAACTCTTTGTAGTTTGGAACAAAAAAAAACAGAAGTTTTTATGAATCCGCAAAATTTACAAGAAATCCGCAAAATTGAAAGAAAATTAGCGGAAATAACAAAGAAAATTGATTTCCAAAATAAACAATTAAAAAAAGAAACAGGAAATGCTGTTTTAACTCCAAAACAAGCAACTCGTTTTCAAAGTGAAATTTCAATGCATTCATTAATAATGCAAAAAGAAAATTCAGAACAATCGGTTCTTCAATCAATTAAATCAACTTGTATTTCAGCTCAATTTCTTGAATCTGAAGTTGATGGAATTGCTGAAGATCTTGCAAAAATTTTTCAATTAGAAAATGAAATTAAAGATTTGATTAAAGAAAGAAAAAAAGCGGAATTAAAAATTGTCAATTTAAAATCACAAGAAAATCAATTCAAAGAAGAAAATTTAAAAAATATTCAACTTATAAAAGGGATTGATCAAATAGATTCCGATTTAATTTAATCAAAAACAAAACTATAAAAACAACATTTTTTTAATTTTACTTGAATTTTCATTTTCTTTTCCAATTTCTTTTTTATTGTTTATTCTTAAAAAAAAGCCAAACAAAATGAAAAAAAAATTTTAATTTTAATTTTAATTTTAATTTTAATTTTAATTTTGATTTTAATTTTGATTTTGATTTTGATTTTGATTTTGATTTTGATTTTAATTTTAATTTTAATTTTAATTTTAATTTTGATTTTAAATTTTGTTTTTAATTTTGATTTTGATTTTGATTTTGATTTTAAATTCAATTTTAATTTTAATTTTAATTTTGATTTTGATTTTAAATTCAATTTTGATTTTGATTTTAAATTCAATTTTAATTTTAATTTTAAATTCAATTTTAATTTTAAATTTAATTTTGATTTTGATTTTAATTTTAATTTTGATTTTAATTTTAATTTTGATTTTAATTTTAATTTTAATTTTAATTTTGATTTTAATTTTAATTTTAATTTTGATTATTAAATTTTTTAATTAATAAATCAAATAAATTTGGATTTGTTTGATTTAATTGAAAATAATCAATTCCTCTTTCTATCTCATCAATTATTTCTTGTGTAATTTCAATTTCATCTTTAATTTGATTTGAATAAATCCAATATTCAAATATTTGAAATGATTTATTACTTAATTCACTATAATCTGTAACTTTATTTGATTTATCATTTGTTACAGATAAAAACATTCCTCGATATAATTCACTTCTCATTATTAATATTAATTTTGGAAATTTATATTGCTTTTCTTTTCTTTCAATAATAAAATCTTTTTCATTTTCATTTTCATTTTCATTTAAATAAATTCTTTTCATTGTTTCTTCAATTTTTTCATTTGAATTTATAATTTCTTTAATTTCTGAATATAATTTTGGATTTATTATTCTGTTTGAATAAATCATTTCAAATATTTGATTTGATTCTTTAATTGATTTTTTTGAAATAATTTCTTGAAGTTTTTCAATTTGATTTTCATTTTGATTTAATCTATATTTCAATATTAATTTATGAGCTTCAATTATTTCTCCATTTTCGGTTTTAAATGAAATATTACAAAATTCTTTTCTTTGAAATAGTTTTATCAAATCTTCTTCAAGATTGGAAAAAGAAGGAGGAGAATAATAAAGAAATGAACTGTAATATCCACAAGAAAGATGATAATTGGAAATATTTTCATTAAATCTTAATTTAGGAAGTTCAATTTGAATTGGAATTGATTGATTCCAATATGTATCTCCAGTTCCTAATTGACCATAATAATTGTATCCAAATCCAATTAATTTTGAATTGGATGTTAAAATCAAAGTATGTTCATATCCACAAGAAAAATCAATAATATTATCATTTTCAAATAAAGATGATTTGATTTCAGTAAATTTGTAAGTATCGTTTCCATATCTCTCAAGTCCATTATATCCATAACCT
Organism: Anaeramoeba ignava; assembly: GCA_028826165.1. NCBI lineage: Eukaryota > Anaeramoebidae > Anaeramoeba > Anaeramoeba ignava. Next base: position 74,121 of record JAPDFW010000082.1, on the reverse strand, counting down.
CCACATGAATAAAGTTTTCTTTTTGGATTTTGATTTTGATTTTCAATTAACATTATTGAATGATTAATTCCACATTGAATATCAATTATTTTGCCTTTTCGAATATTTTTGATTTTGGTTAATTTTTGGATTTCTGTTTCTTTTCTTCTTGATTTTCCTAATCCAAGTTGACCAGATTCATTATTTCCGCATCCAAATAATTCTTGATTTGAATTTAAAAGAAAAACATGACTTGAAGAATTTCCTGAAAATATTTTAGAAACATCTTTCATCATTAAAATTGGTTTTTTTGTTTTATCAAGTGTGTTAGAATCAAAACCAAGTTGAGAAGAATAATTTAAACCAATTCCGTAAACATTTTGATTTGAAGTTAATAAATAAATTGAACTGTATCCAGAAACAACATCTTGAATTATTCTATCATTTGTATCTTCAATTAATGATGAAATATTGATAAATTCATTTAGATTTTGTGGATTAATATATTTTCCTTTGGCAAATACATTTCCTTCTATTGTTAAAATAGCTTCATTGTTAGCGCCAACAGTTACTTTTTGAATATTTTCTTCAATTTGGATTTTTTCAGGATTTTCATTTGAATCATTTAAATATTCTATTGCTTTTCCATTTTTAAAAAGGAAAATTGTTGAAAATAAACCTGATGAAATTTGTTTAATTTGTTTTTCATTTTCATTTTCATTTTCATTTTCATTTTCAAATTTAAATTGAATTGGTTTTGTTATTTTATCTGGTTCATTTTTGAAAAGTTTTGGTTTTTCATTTTCACCAAAAAATAAACAATCATTCATTTTTTGAAAAGAAAAAAAATGAAAAAATGATTTTTGAATTTTAAATTTTAATTTTAATTTTAATTTTAATCTTAATTTTAATTTTAAATTTAATTTTAATTTTAATTTTAATTTTTAATTTGATTTTAATTTTAATTTTTATTTTAATTTTAATTTTAATTTCTATTTAAAATATTAAACAATTTTCTTTCTTTTTTTGATTAGAATTTTGAATTAAATTTTGGTTATTAAATTTGTTAATTAATAAATCAAATAAATTTGGATTTGTTTGATTTAATTGAAAATAATCAATTCCAATTTTAATTTCTTCAATTATTTCTTGTGTAATTTCAATTTCATCTTTAATTTGATTTGAATAAATCCAATATTCAAATATTTGAAATGATTTATTACTTAATTCACTATAATCTGTAACTTTATTAGATTTATCTTCAGTTACAGATAAAAACATTCCTCGATATAATTCACTTCTCATTATTAATATTAATTTTGGAAATTTATATTGCTTTTCTTTTCTTTCAATTATAAAATCTTTTTCATTTTCATTTTCATTTTCATTTAAATAAATTCTTTTCATTGTTTCTTCAATTTTTTCATTTGAATTTATAATTTCTTTAATTTCTGAATATAATTTTGGATTTATTATTCTGTTTGAATAAATCATTTCAAATATTTGATTTGATTCTTTAATTGATTTATTTGAAATAATTTCTTGAAGTTTTTCAATTTGATTTTCATTTTGATTTAATCTATATTTCAATATTAATTTATGAGCTTCAATTATTTCTCCATTTTCGGTTTTAAATGAAATATTACAAAATTCTTTTCTTCTAAATAATTTTATCAAATCTTCTTCAAGATTGGAAAAAGAAGGAGTAGAATAATAAAGAAATGAACTAAAATCTCCACAAGAAATATGATAATTGGAAATATTTTCATTAAATCTTAATTTAGGAAGTTCAATTTGAATTGGAATTGATTGATTCCAATATGTATCTCCAGTTCCTAATTCACCAAAATTATTATATCCAAATCCAATTAATTTTGAATTGGATGTTAAAATCAAAGTATGTTTATCTCCAACAGAAATATCAAGAATATCATCATTTTCAAATAAAGATGATTTGATTTCAGTAAATTCATAAGTAATTTTTGGTTTACCAAGTCCATTATATTGAGAACGGCCACATGAATAAAGTTTTCTTTTTGGATTTTCGTTTTCATTTTCATTTTCAATTAACATTATTGAATGGAAATTTCCAGATTGAATATAAATTATTTTACCTTTTGGAATATTTTTGATTTTGGTTAATTTTTGAATTTTTGTTTCTCTTCTTCTTGATTCTCCTAATCCAAGTTGGCCATATTCATTCAATCCGCATCCAAATAATTCTTGATTTGAATTTAAAAGAAAAACATTAACTGAAGAATTTCCTGAAAATATTTTAGAAACATTTTTCATTATTAAAATTGGTTTTTCTGTTTTTGGAAGTGTTTCAGAATCAAAACCAAGTTGTGCTAATTTATTTGAACCAATTCCATAAACATTTTGATTTGAAGTTAATAAATAAATTGAACTATATCCAGAAACAATATCTTGAATTATTCTATCATTTTTATCTTTAATTAATGATGAAATATTGATAAATTCTTTTAGATTATTTGGATTAATATCTATTCCTTTGGCAAATACATTTCCTTCTATTGTTAAAATAGCTTCATTTTGATAACTAACAGTTACTTTTTGAATATTTTCAATTTGGATTTTTTGAGGATTTTGATTTGAATCTTTTAAATATTCTATTGCTTTTCCATTTTTAAAAAGGAAAATTGTTGAAAATAAACCTGATGAAATTTGTTTAATTTGTTTTTCATTTTCATTTTGATTTTGTTTTACATTTTCATTTTCATTTTCATTTTCAAATTTAAATTGAATTGGTTTTGTTATTTTATTTGTTTCATTTTTGAAAAGTTTTGGTTTTTGATTTGAACCAAAAAATAAAATTTCATTCATTTTTGAAAAGAAAAAAAATGAAAAAAAAAGGAAAAAATGAAAAAAATTTATTTCTTTTTTTTTGGATTTTTCTTATTGGAATTTTGACTGTTTTGTTGATAGACATAACCAGCAAAGAAACCTGAAATAGCAGCAGTTAAAAAAGCACCACAAAGAGCAATTTTTGGATTTACAAAAGAAGAAGAAGAAGAATTACGATTTAAATTTTGATCTGAAATTGAATCGATTTGATTTTGTTTTACATCATTTTTTTCTTTTGAAATTTTGACACCTGAACTTGTACCTATTCTTGTTGCTCCATTTGCTATCATTTTCATTGCATCTTCATATGATCTTACTCCTCCTGATGCTTTTACTTCTGCTAGATCTCCAACAACTAATTTCATTAATCTAACATCTTCTACTTTTGCTCCTCCTTGTGAAAATCCTGTTGATGTTTTTACAAATGATGCTCCTCCAATTACACTCAAAATACATGCATCAACAATTAATTCTTTTGTTAAAAGACAAGTTTCAAGAATTACCTTAATTTTGATTTTAATTTTAATTTTAATTTTGATTTTAATTTTAATTTTAATTTTAATTTTAATTTTGATTTTAATTTTGATTTTGATTTTAATTTTGATTTTGATTTTAATTTTGATTTTAATTTTAATTTTAATTTTAATTTTAATTTTGATTTTAATTTTGATTTTGATTTTGATTTTAATTTTAATTTTAATTTTAATTTTAATTTTAATTTTGATTTTGATTTTGATTTTAATTTTAATTTTAATTTTAATTTTAATTTTTATTTTAATTTTTAATTTTAATTTTTGATTTTGATTTTGATTTTGATTTTGATTTTTATTTTGATTTTGATTTTGATTTTAATTTTAATTTTGATTTTGATTTTAATTTTGATTTTGATTTTTATTTTTAATTTTAATTTTAATTTTAATTTTAATTTTAATTTTAATTTTAATTTTAATTTTAATTTTAATTTTGATTTTGATTTTAATTTTAATTTTGATTTTGATTTTAATTTTAATTTTAATTTTAATTTTAATTTTAATTTTAATTTTGATTTTAATTTTGATTTTGATTTTAATTTTTAATTTTAATTTCGATTTTAATTTTAATTTTAATTTTGATTTTAATTTTGATTTTAATTTCGATTTTAATTTTGATTTTGATTTTAATTTTAATTTTAATTTTGATTTTGATTTTAATTTTAATTTTAATTTTAATTTTAATTTCGATTTTAATTTTGATTTTGATTTTGATTTTAATTTTAATTTTGATTTTAATTTTGATTTTGATTTTAATTTTAATTTTAATTTTGATTTTTATTTTAATTTTGATTTTGATTTTTATTTTAATTTTGATTTTAATTTTGATTTTGATTTTAATTTTCATTTTAATTTTGATTTTGATTTATATTTTAATATCTTTGAACTAACTTTGACTTTAACTGATTCATCAACACTTTTTACAACTTCTCTGATATCAGATAAAACTTCAAAATATTCTTCATCTTTTAATCTTCCAACATTTATAACCATGTCAATTTCAGTAGCGCCATTATCAATTGCAGTTTCTGTTTCAAAAATTTTACAATTTGTATCAGTTACTCCAAGTGGGAAACCTTTATTGATTTTTGTTTTAATAATTAATATTTTCATTCTTAATATTTTGATTTTCTAATATTTTGATTTTTTACCAACAACAGCTGCTAATTGAACTGAATTTTTTCCAAGAAATTCAAAAGCTTCTTTCACTCGATTTGAATTTACACAAACAGCATAAAACTGTTTTTTGTTAAATTTTTAATTTATAATTAAATTTATTTGAATATTAATTTTTAATTGAATTTTTATTTTGATTTTAATTTTTATTTTTATTTTTATTTTTATTTGAATTTTATTTTGGATTTTTATTTTGGAATTTTATTTTAATTTTGATTTTGATTTTTATTTTGATTTTAATTTTGATTTTGATTTTGATTTTTATTTGGATTTTTATTTGGATTTTTATTTGGAATTTTATTTGAATATTGAATTTTGAATTGAATATTTATTTTGATTTTAATTTTGATTTTTATTTGGATTATTTTTGGAATTGATTTCGATTTAAATTTATTTGGATTTTTAATTTAAATTTTAATTAAATTTCTTCAATAAAATACTTTATTATCAATCGCTTCTTGGCAAAGTTGTTTAATTTGCTCTTTTGTTGCATCGGGTTTTAATAAAGTATGATCAATATAACTGGAAATATCTTCATTCATTTTAAATTTCATTTCAGTTTCCAAAAGATGTGGAAATACAGCTCTCAATTGTTCAGGTAAAATATTTATTCTTTTTGATGTAAAATTTATTCGATTTTGAATTAATTCTTTTGTTTCTTTATCATAAGTTAATGAAAAATTCATTTTAAAAATGAAAAATGAAAAATGAAAAATGAAAAAATGAAAAATGAAAAAATGAAAAAATAATTTTAATTTTTATTATTTTGATTTTCAATTTGATTTTCAATTTAATTTTGATTTTGATTTTCATTTTGATTTTGATTTTCAATTTAATTTTGATTTTGATTTTGATTTTGATTTTGAATTTGATTTATATTTTGATTTATATTTTGATTTATGTTTTGATTTTGATTTTCAATTTGAATTTGATTTTGATTTTCAATTTGATTTTGATTTTCAATTTGAATTTGATTTTGATTTTCAATTTGATTTATATTTTGAATTTGATTTATATTTTGATTTATATTTTGATTTTGATTTTCATTTTGATTTTGATTTTGATTTTTAATTTGATTTATATTTTGATTTTGATTTTGAATTTGATTTTGAATTTGATTTTGATTTATATTTTGACTTATATTTTGATTTTTATTTTTCAAATCATTTATATTATCTAAAGGATTGTTAAATCCATTTATATCAATTAATTTAAGTACTCTATCCTTAGAATATTTGAAATCATCTAAAAATTTTTGAAATAATTCTGATTGATTGTCATTTGATTGAAAATCTAATTGATTATTCATTTCGTTTTGTGTTTTATTTAAAGAAATAAATTCAGCAAAATTTTCTAAATCAATTAGATCACTTTCTATTTGTTTTTCAATTTGGGTTTGTATTTGATTTTGAATTTCTATTTCATTTTCTATTTGATTTTCATCTTCATCTTGATTTTGATTTTCATTTTCAAAATTCATTAAATCACTTTCACTTTCAGTTTCAAAATCACTTTGACTTTGGATTTCATTTTCATTTTCATTTTCAATTTCAATTTCATTTCCATTTTCAAAATTCATTAAATCACTTTCGCTTTCAGTTTCAAAATCACTTTGACTTTGGTTTTCATTTTCATTTTGGTTTTCATTTTCATTTTCATTTTCATTTTGATTTTGATTTTGAATTTGATTTTCATCTTCAGTTTGATTTTGATTTTGAATTTGATTTTGATTTTGATTTTGAATTTGATTTTCATCTTGATTTAAATTTTGATTTTGATTTATATTTTGATTTTCAAAATTAATTAAATCAATCTCATTTTCATTCTCATTTTGACTTTCATTTTGACTTTCATTTTGACTTTCATTTTCATTTTCGCTTTCATTTTGATTTTCAAAATTAATTAAATCAATCTCATTTTGATTTTCATTCTCATTTTGATTTTGACTTTCATTTTGACTTTCATTTTCATTTTCGCTTTCATTTTCACTTTCACTTTCAGAATAGCTTTGACTTTTAATTCCATTTAAGGATGAGATCGAATCTGATTGTAATAATTCATTTATTTGATTTTCATTTTCATTTATTGGAAAATATCCAAAATTTTGAATTTGTTCTTCAACATTTTCGTCTTCTAAATTAATTAAATCAATTTCATTTTGAATTTGAATTTGATTTATATTTTGATTTTCAATTATATTTTGATTTTGATTTTGATTTTGATTTTGATTTTGATTTTGATTTATATTTTGATTTTGATTTTGATTTATATTTTGATTTTGATTTTGATTTTGATTTTGATTTTGATTTTGATTTTGATTTATATTTTGATTTTGATTTTCATCTTCCAAATTAATTAAATCAATCTCACTTTCATTTTCACTTTGACTTTCATTTTCACTTTGACTTTCATTTTCACTTTCATTCTGATTTTCATTTTCATCTTCATTTTCACTTTCATTTTCATTTTCACTTTCATTTTCATTTTCATTTTGACTTTCATTTTCATTTTCATTTTCATTCTGACTTTCATTTTCACTTTCATTTTCATTTTGATTTTCATTTTCATTTTCATTCTGACTTTCATTTTGACTTTCATTTTCATTTTCACTTTCATTTTCACTTTCATTTTCATTTTGACTTTCACTTTCATTCTCACTTTCATTTTCATTTTCATTTTCGCTTATTGATGAAATAGAATGAAATGATAATAGATCATTTTCATTTCCACTGTAATTTTCATCTTCATTTTCGTTTTGAAAAATAACTTCATAATTTTCATCTAAATTTTGAATTTGAATTTCATCTTCATTTTGAATTTGAATTTCGATATCACTTTCATTTTGACTTTCATTTTCGCTTTCATTTTCGCTTTCATTTTGACTTTCATTTTGACTTTCATTTTGACTTTCATTTTGACTTTCATTTTGACTTTCATTTTCACTTTCATTTTGACTTTCATTTTCATTTTCGCTTATTGATGAAATAGAATGAAATGATAATAGATCATTTTCGTTTTCATCTTCATCTTCATCCTCATTTTCACTTATTAATGAATTTGAATCATTTGATATTTGATTTCTATTTCTATTTCTATTACTATTTCTATTTCTGTTTCTATTTTGTTCTTCAAAAAAAATAAGATCTTCATCTTCATTTTCATCTTCATTTTCACTTTGACTTTCATTTTGACTTTCACTTTGACTTTCACTTTGATTTTGATTTTGATTTTGATTTTGAAAATTTTGAATTATATTAAATAAATCTAATTCACGTTGTTCTCTATTTTGATTAAATTGAATCCATTCTTCAGAATATAACTCATTTTCATCAACAAAATTTCCTTCATAAATTTGAAATAAATTTTCAACTAAATTTTGATTTCGAATTTCCTGTTGAATTAAATTTTGAATTTGATTTCGATTTTGATTTTGATTTTGATTTTGATTTAAATTTTGATTTTGATTTAAATTTTGATTTTGATTTTGATTTTGATTTCTGTTTTGATTTAAATTTTGATTTCTGTTTTGATTTAAATTTTGATTTTGATTTCTGTTTTGATTTCTGTTTTGATTTAAATTTTGATTTAAATTTTGATTTAAATTTTGATTTCTGTTTTGATTTTGATTTAAATTTTGATTTTGATTTAAATTTTGATTTCTATTTCTATATATATTCCGATTTCTTGCTAAATTTTTGAAAAATTCTTCATCTTCTTTTTGTTTTTCTTTTTCTTTCTGTTTTTTTTCTAAAAAATTCTCAAGAAAATCATTAATTGTAAAATTTTTAGGTAAATTATTAATTGATTGTAAAAATGTTTTTTTTCTGCATAAAGGACATTTAATTTTTCCTTGTGATTCTTTAAACATTCTTTCTAAACAATCAAAACAGAAAGTATGACCACAATTTAGAATTCTTGGATCTTTAAAAATATTATAACAAATCGGACAAGTAAAAAAATTATTTAATTTTTCATCTTCATCCATTTAAAAATAAAAATATTTAATGAAAAAAAATGAAAAAATCATTTTTCATTTTTCTTTTTTTTCTTTTTCATTTTTTTTTTAAATGGATATTTTTCAAGCAATTCAAAATAATAATATCCAATTTGTACAACATTTTCTTCTTCAAAATTCAGATATTAATGCAGAATATGTAAAATATTATTTTTTTTAAAACATTTTTCTTTTTATTTAAATTTAAAATTTTTTTTTTAAATTAAGAACGTAATTCATTTTTAAAAAATAATAATAATAAAAATAAAAATATTAATAAATTCTTTTATAAAAGTCAACAACTTTAATTCATTTTGCTTGTTCTTGTCGTCCTCTTTCTTTAGATATACTGAAAATTTTGATAGAATCAGGAGCTGATTTATCAAGAACTGATGTTCATTTTTATTAAAAAAAAAATAACAAAAATCAATTCATTTTTATTAATAATTTAAAAAATTTTTATATTTAGAATGTAATTTTTAATTTGAAATTATTAATTTAATTTTTAAATTTTTAATTTTTAGAAAGTAAATTTTCAACTTTTTCATTTTTCAATTAAATTTTTTTTGTTAAATTACTCATTTTGTTTAAATTTCAATATAAGCAACGAACTCCTTTACATTATTTATGCTCTAAAAAACCAGACAAACAATCCTTATTATATCTTTTAAATGCTGGTTCAAATGTTCAAGTTAATCGCAAAGATGTATAAACAATCAACAAAAAAAAAGCCCATTTTCAAATATATTTTTTAAAAAATCAACTCAAATCCAATTAAATAGAAAGTAATTTTATCAATTATTTTTATCCAAATTAAAAATTAATTAAATCGTTTTTAAAAGGATGTAAAACAAAAAGAGAAAAAATTTAATTGATAATATTTTTTGGTTTTGAATTAATTGTTTTTTTTGTATTAATAATAATATTCCATTCATTTGAAGGGAAATACTCCATTTCATTTAGCTTGCCAAAGTTCATGTGGAGAAGATATTTTAATAATTCTTATTCAATTTGGAGCTGATAATTCTATTCAAAATGTTTTAAAACAAAATCAAATCAATTTTATAAAATATTTATTGCTTTTTTTTTTATTGAATAGAATGTAATTTTAAAATTTTCAAAAAACAAAATAATATTGAATTAAAATGATTTTGATATAAAAATATAGAAAGTAAATATTTAAATATTTTTTTTTTCAAAAAAAACAAATTTATAAATTAAATCTAAAAAAAAAAAAGAATCAAGTTCCAACAGATCTTACATCACAAAAAAATCAACAAAAAATCCAAAAACATTTTGAAAAAATTCAGGTAAATTGTTCATTCCATTTTAATTTATATTAAAAAAATTTTAAAAATTAATTCGTTTGCGTCTTAATAAAAGAAAGGAGCAATTTCCATTGAAATGATATCATTCAATTCAGTAATACTCAAACTACAAAGAGGAGTGAATATTAATTATGGAATTTTGGTTATCAAAGATTATGAAAACAAACAACAATTTGAAGAAGAATTTCATGTGAAAAATTTGCAAGAGTTTGTGAAATTTGAAGGATTAATTCCTGAAAGAAAATATTATGTTTATCTGAATAAATCTCAAAAGCCAATTGTTTCTTTTAAAACCAAAAAAATACCGACATATCAATTTATTATTCAATATATTGGATTTGATTCATTTTGTTGTGTTTTTCTTTCAAAAATATATGATCCAAATGATACTGAAATTACAACTGAAATTGCTCCTGATCATTTTTATTCAAAGAAAATGATCACATATGAGAAAAAAAGAGTTACTATTCGATATGAAAATTTGAATGTTGGAAATTTGTATGAACTAAAATTCAAAATTCTTTATCGCAAATTCACACACGAAATTCAAGGCAAAGAAACAATTAAACTCCAAAATGCTGATTTTGAAATATTTAATACATTTTCTCGTAAAATGAATTTGTTTCAAGATATTTTGGAAGCAAATTACTGGAATGAAGAGAAAATTTTAGAAGTTGAGAAATATTTCCAGCAATATCAAGAACTCGAAAAAAAAAGCAAAATGGATGATTTGATTTCACTCATTTTATCTCAGGATTCAATTTCTAAAATTTCTGAAAAGCTTGATTTGTGGATGAGTTTTTATAACGCAAAGCAAATTCTTGTTGAAAACATGAAAGAAATTGTTTATCCAAAGAATGAAAATGATATGAATATTAACAAAAAAGGGATATTTAGTCAAGAAATGGAAAATTATTTATTTATCAAAAATTTTTTTGAAAAATTCCCGAAATCTCAACCAAATTTGGAGGAAGAAAAGGAAAATATCACTGGAAACGACTTAAATATCAAGAAATCGCAAAATAAAATGATAGAAATTAATTCTTCGAAATACAACTCAATTTTTGACGGATGGGAAAAAAGCATATCCAAAGTTGCTATTGAAAGGATGAAGATTATGGAAGACAGAAAAAAATGGACAAATTTAATTGAAACAGTGAACAATCAAGAAAAAAGCAAGGAAACAATTCTGCAAAATTTCCAGCAATGCCAATTTCTTGTGAAAAACCAGCAAGAATTCGCAGCAATAGATATAAATATATTTTTGAAATACCCAAAGCTTAAAGATTTAGAGTTTTTTGAAGTTGTTAAAATGGAAACACAAATCAAGAAGCAACTTTTCAAATTTGATAGTTTATTAAGTAAATTAAAGTATTTAAGCGAGAAGATTCGGAAAGAAATTATTAAAACATGCAGAAGATTTTTGGAATCACCAAATAAAGGAAATTTAACAATGAATTTTGGGAGAAATCTGAATCAAAACATTAATCTGAATGTTAATCTGAATTTAGAGCAAAATTCTAATCAAAATTCCAATCAAATTGTTCCATTAAAAGAAAGGAAAAAAATCAATTTTAATATCGATTTTTCAAGTGAAGATGAAAACGATTTCAAAAACATTTGTGATTCATCTGATGATTACGATGTTGATGAAAATGACGATGTCGAATTTGATTCTACAATCGAGTCTGATTCTTCAGATATCGATAGTTATTCCTCTAGTGGGAAAATCATGTCTGAAAACGAATTGAATATGCTAATTTCGCAAAGAGAAGATTTGCGAGAAAAACTTGGATTATTTGCAACCCAATTAAAACAGGATTTGAAAACTGTCCATTCTAAAATGATCAAATTTTCAAAAGAATTGGCAAACGGTCAAAATCAAGAAATAGTTGGAATATCTGCTCCGAAACCAATAATAACAAGACCAAAAAACGATATATTAATGAAGAAAATGAGTGAAAATGAAATCATTAGTGAATGGGGAATATTAACAAATTTATTTACTCAAATTGATAAGAATATTACACAAACGTTCAATTTAATCAAGAATACTTTTATTCATCCTTCACAAAACAAAATTCAAGAAATTACAACAAAAAATGTGGAAATCCAACAATTAGCGAAAAATTGCCTTTCATTTCAAAAAGAAAAGAAGGAAATTCTGAACCAAATTTTCATTCTTTACTTGAAAAAACAGAGAGAATTCTCTCAATCAGTTGAGAATATCAAAAAACAAATGGAAAAATATGAAAGCAAATTTGAAGAAATACTTTTAATAATTGAAAAGAAAAAGCAAAAAAATAACCTCCAAGAAATGAAACAGAAAATTGAAACAGAAATTGGAAAGTATCAAAAGATGATGGAAAAATATCAAGAGGAGAAAAAAGAAGCACAATTCCAAGAAATGAAAATAGAGAAAATCAAACTTGAAAAGGATAAAGATCAAGCAGAACAAAAAATACAAGAAATTTGCTATAATTTTTATCCAGAAGAGGCTTTCCACAGTTTTTCTCCTTCAGTTTTAATTGATCTCCATTAATTGCTAAACACAAATTTTATTTGGAAAACAAAAACGAGCGATTTCACATTTTAAAAGCACCCAGTCATTTTGAAAATGGGGAATTCCCACTGAAAATGTACCAATTGAAGCAGCAAAATGAATTATCCCCAAAAGAAAATGGGCTAGTTCCTCCCTCTCGCAGTATCTCTTTGGAGGATTTCACAAATATTTCTGAGGATGTTGAATTGTCTTTTGAAATTGATATTTCGCAAAAAAAAATTTTTCGACCCAAAACTCAATCAAATGAAAAAAACAGAAAAAATCAAGATGTTTTTGCAATTAAATCAATTCCTATTATGGGATATCAGCAATTTTTCAAGAATTTGATTCCGATTCTTAGGCTTCGGCATCCAGGAATAATTCAGTGTGAATTGATCACAATTAAAGAAGGACAAGTTCATTTGCATTTTCCATTTTATTCGAAAGGAAATATCCGACAATTTACAGAAAAGGGAACAAATTTGAAAGAAATATTTTTCATAATTGGACATGTTCTTATTACTTTGAATTACATTCATTCGCAAGGAATATATCATTCTAATCTGAAACCCGAAAATATTTTAATCACAGATAATTTAACTCCAGTTTTGAGTGATTTTGGAAATTCTCAGAATGCAAATTGGAAACAAATTTTTGAAAGATTTCCAAGACAAAATTTGAATCTTATTCCGCCTGAAATTTTCCAACAGAAATCAAAAGTGAAATATGATTCAAAAGCAGATATGTATTCACTTGGTGTTACAATGAAGGAATTATCAAAAATTAATTCTGATTTTGAAAAGGATCAAAATTATCTTGAAATTATGGAAAGTTTTATGGAAATAAATCCTGATAAACGTCCAAGTGCTTTACAAATTTTGAAGACTTATCTTGATATTTGGGGAATTCAAATGGATTTACAGAATTTGATTTCTTTTCATAATCCAAGTCATGATGTTTTTAAATTGTATCCGAAGAAGGTTTTAAGTGAAAATAAATTAAAGAAATCTCGATTAGAAGATGAGCGCAAAAAAAATTAATCAATTTATCAAGCAAATTATCAAACAACTTATAAAATAATTTATCATTAAATTATCAAGCAAATTATAAAATAATTTATCAAACAAATTATAAAATAATTTATCAAACAAATTATAAAATAATTTATCAAGCAAATTATAAAACAATTTATAATCAAATTTATAATTAAATTTATAATCAAATTTATAATCAAATTTATAATTAAATTTATAATCAAATTTATAATTAAATTTATAATCAAATTTATAATTAAATTTATAATCAAATTTATAATTAAATTTATAATTAAATTTATAATTAAATTTATAATTAAATTTATAATTAAATTTATAATCAATTTTATAATTAAATTTATAATTAAATTTATAATTAAATTTATAATTAAATTTATAATTAAATTTATAATTAAATTTATAATTAAATTTATAATCAAATTTATAATTAAATTTATAATCATATTTATAATAAAATTTATAATTAAATTTATAATTAAATTTATAATTAAATTTATAATTAAATTTATAATTAAATTTATAATTAAATTTATAATCAAATTTATAATTAAATTTATAATCATATTTATAATAAAATTTATAATTAAATTTATAATTAAATTTATAATCAAATTTATAATTAAATTTATAATTAAATTTATAATCAAATTTATAATTAAATTTATAATTAAATTTATAATCAAATTTATAATCAAATTTATAATTAAATTTATAATTAAATTTAGAAAGAATTCCTTTTTTTTTCTGTTCTTTTTTTTTAAAATGAAAATAAACTGTTTTCAAAAATAATATTTTCATTTTTTTCATTTTTTTTTCTTCAAAATTAAATAAATTAACATGTCTTTTTGGTCAATTAAATTTACAGATTCTCATACAGAAAAATTACCTTCAGGAGTTGGACTTAGATTAACTGGAATTTCCTTAATAATTGAAAATGAAAATGAAAATCAAAATGAAAATCAAAATGAAAATCAAAATGAAAATCAAAATCAAAATCAAAATCAAAATCAAAATCAAAATCAAAATCAAAATCAAAATCAAAATCAAAATGAAAATGAAAATATAAATCAAAATCAAAATGAAATTCAAAATCAAAATGAAATTGAAAATGAAAATAAAGAAAATAAAGAAAAATCTGATTATGCTTTTATTGAAATTCAAACTAAAAATTATAGAGTTCCTCTTGCAACACTTCGACCAAATATTTGTACAAATTTTAAAACAAATTTATTTTTTATGTCAAAAACCAAAATTAAATTTAATGTTTGGAAAACAAATTCCACTTTTATAATAAATTTAATGGGATATTATATTCCAATCGAAGAAGAAGAAGAAGAAGAAGATTTAAAATAAAGATTAAATAAAATAAAGATTAAAAAATTTTTAAAATAAGAACTTAAATTAAATATTAGATTAAAAAATTTAAAATAATTTTTTGTTTTTGTTTGTTTTATTTTTTGTTTTTTTTTTGAGTTAAAATGATTCTTTATTATTTTTTAATTGTTTTTCAAAGAACCATTTAAAAAAGAAATTGAAAAAGAAAAAGAAGCAAAAAAAAATTTTTCTGAATTAAGGAAAATTAAGAAGAAAAAGAAAAAGAAAAAAAGAAAAAAGAAATGAATTGAAGAAATGAAAAAGAAAATCATTTCAAATTAGTTTTTAAAGTAAAGAAAGTATCAGTTGTTTGCATCCAAGGTCTTTTGTATTGAAGTTTTAAGTTATGAGAACCACTTTCACCAATAACTTTGTATTCAAATTCATGAACACCACCAGCGCCAACAAGATTTGTGTTTGGAGCAATATATTCTGATCTTTGTTGTTCGAAAATTGCACCATCAACTTCAGCTACTTCCCATTTAAATCCTGTTGTTTGATTTGATTTAAGTGTGATTTTGAGTATGTCTCCTTTTGAAACTTCAATCTCGTTTCCGTTATGTTCGTTTGTTAAAGTATGTGTTGTCATTTTTGCTTTTTTTTTTTTGAAATGAAAAAAATGAAAAAAAAAATAAAAGAAATTTTTAATTAAAAAAAAACTTTTTTTTTCATTTTTTTTTAAACAATAATACAAAATAATAAACACAAAAATAAACACAAAAATAAACACAAAAACACACAATGAATCAAAATATTAAAGATAATAAAGATATTAAATCAATTCCAAAAAACAAATTATGAAACAGTTTTATATTATATTTATAAAAATCCAAATATTTCAATTCCAAATTATTAAATTATTAATTTCAAAAGGAATTGATATTAATCAAAAAACAGTTTTATATTATATTTATAAAAATCCAAATATTTCATTTCAAATCATTGAATATTTAATTCCAAAAGGAATTGATATTAATCAGAAAACAGTTTTACATTATATTTATAAAAATCCAAATATTTCAATTCCAAATTATTAAATTATTAATTTCAAAAGGAATTGATATTAATCAAAAAACAGTTTTACATTATATTTATAAAAATCCAAATATTTCAATTCCAAATCATTGAATATTTAATTCCAAAAGGAATTAATATTAATCAAAAAACAAATTATGAAACAGTTTTATATTATATTTATAAAAATCTAAATATTTCAATTCCAAATCATTAAATTATTAATTTCCAAAAGGAATTGATATTAATCAGAAAACAATTTTACATTATGTTTATAAAAATCCAAATATTTCAATTCCAATTATTGAATATTTAATTTCAAAAGGAATTGATATTAATATGAAACAGTTTTACATTATGTTTATAAAAATCCAAATATTTCAATTCCAAATCATTAAATTATTAATTTCCAAAAGGAATTGATATTAATCAGAAAACAATTTTACATTATATTTATAAAAATCCAAATATTTAATTTCCAAATTATTAAATTATTAATTTCAAAAGGAATTGATATTAATCAAAAAACAGTTTTATATTATATTTATAAAAATCTAAATATTTCAATTCCAATTATTAAATTATTAATTTCAAAAGGAATTGATATTATTATGAAACAGTTTTACATTATATTTATAAAAATCCAAATATTTCAATTCCAAATTATTAAATTAATTTCAAAAGGAAAGAAAAGAAAAGAAAACAAAAGATAGATTTTTTTATTTGAGAAATTAAAAAAAATTATGAAAATTGTTTTGCTTTGTTTTGCTTTTTGGAAGAATTAATTTAATTTTGCTTTTAAAGTGAAAAATTGATTTCCAGGTTTAGAAAAGCGTTGATATTCCAATTTTAAATCACCTTCATCAACATCTCCTTTTATTTTAAATTCAAATTCTTGATTACCACCAGCACCAGGAATAGCTCTTTTTGGCATAATTGATCGAGAAATTGGAGATTCAAAAAATTTTTCAGAATAACTTGAAGTAACCCATTTAAATCCCATTGAAGGAGCATAAAAAAGTGTAATTTTAATTGTATCTCCTTTTTTCACTTGAATTGTTTTTCCGTTATTTTCTTTATTTAATTCATGTGTTGACATTTTAAAATTGAGAAAAATGAAAAAAAAATGAAAAAATTTTTTTTGCTTTTTTTTAAAATAAAGAAAAGAAGAATTAAAAGTGAAAATTTATTCTAAAAGAAAAATTGGAAAAAAAAAAAGGAAAATTATTTATAACCAACATAATTAGAATCATAATCATAATCATCTTCATCAGAAGAAGGATCAATTCGAAAAAGAACTTTTGTTCTTTGAAAACTACTTTTTTTCTTTTTTCCTTGATTATTTCTTTTTTGATTTTTTTGATTTTTTTGATTTTGATTTTTTTGATTTTTTTGATTTTGATTTTGATTTGAATTTTGATTTGAATTTTGATTTGTTTTATTCCTATTGATTTTATTAGTTCGATAATTTATATTTTTATTTGGATTAAAATCATGATCAATTAATAAATGATATTTTTTAATTTTGTCTTCCAAAATATCTTCATTGAAAATATCTTCAGGTTCTGATTCACTACTTGATTCATCACTAAAACTAATATTTAATAAAGTTTGAATTGCTTGATTTTCTTTTAAATTTGGATTTGATTTTTGATAGTTTTTTTTTTCTTGATATAAATATTCTCTCCATAATCTATTTGTTTTCCAATAAACTAAAAATGTTTCATCAAAAATTGCTCCATCTTGTATCATTTTAACTACAATTCTAGCTGTATTTTGTGCATCATCAATTCCAGAATGTAAAGTTCCTCGAAAAACAAAGTTTAAATGATTAAGCATACTTTAAAAATTAAAATTAATAATAAAATCAAAATTAAAATTAAAATTCATTTATAAAATTAAAATTAAAATTAAAATTAAAATTAAAATTAAAATTAAAATTAAAATTAAAATTAAAATTAAAATCAAAATTAAAATTAAAATGAAAATTAAAATTAAAATTAAAATTAAAATTAATTTTAATTTTAATATTAATATTAAAATTAAAATTTAAAATTAAAATTAATATTAATATTAAAATTAAAATTAAAATTAAAATTAAAATCGGATAAAAATTTAAAATTAAAATTAAAATTAAAATTAATATTAAAATTAAAATTAAAATTAAAATTAATATTAATATTAATATTAAAATTAAAATTAAAATTAAAAATAAAATTAAAATTAAAATTAAAATTAAAATCGGATAAAAATTTAAAATAAATTAAAATTAAAATTAAAATTAAAATTAATATTAAAATTAAAAATAAAATTAACAAACTTCATCAATCCTGGTTTATCAGATTTATAAAACTGAGAAAAAACTTTCTGTAAATCAATCCAATCATTAAAATAATCAGGTCTTTGAATCATTCTACTATTAACAAGTTGATAAGTTAACAAAGTTTGCAAATCAGAATTACCACAAGTAATAAAAGTCCAATTTCCAATTTTCTTTCTTTGGGAATCAATAAGATTATGACTTATTAACCATTTTTCAAAACAAAAAAGTACTTGAATAAAAACTGGACTTTTATCAACAATTTCCTGAAAAGAAAAATGAAGAAAATTTTTTTAAAAAAAAAAGTGGAACATAAATTGATTTTTTTGCTTTAATTGAAACTTAATGGGAAAAAATAAATGAT
The DNA here is from genome assembly GCA_028826165.1 of Anaeramoeba ignava. Taxonomy (NCBI): domain Eukaryota; family Anaeramoebidae; genus Anaeramoeba; species Anaeramoeba ignava. The sequence goes on along the minus strand of JAPDFW010000082.1, from coordinate 55,580 downwards.
ACTTGTTCAATTCCTGTTAAATTTTCACAAAATTTTGTAAGACGAGGAAAAATTTCTGGACGAACTTGAAAATTTTAAAATTAGATTTATAATTAGATTTATAATTAGATTTAAAATTATATTTATAATTAGATTTATAATTAGATTTATAATTAGATTTATAATTAGATTTATAATTAGATTTAAAATTAGATTTATAATTAGATTTAAAATTATATTTATAATTAGATTTATAATTAGATTTATAATTAGATTTATAATTATATTTAAAATTATATTTAAAATTAGATTTATAATTATATTTATAATTATATTTAAAATTAGATTTATAATTAGATTTATAATTAGATTTAAAATTATATCTATAATTAGATTTATAATTATATTTAAAATTAGATTTATAATTATATTTAAAATTAGATTTATAATTAGATTTAAAATTATATTTATAATTATATTTAAAATTAGATTTATAATTAGATTTAAAATTATATTTAAAATTAGATTTAAAATTAAATTTATAATTAGATTTATAATTAGATTTTTACTATAAGAATGAAATGTATCTTCAATTTTTAAAGTTTTTGTATTTAATATTAAAGTTGGCATTTCAATAATTTCAACTAATCTTCCTTTACAAGGTCCTCCACACTTATTTATTATTAATTTATTATTTATTATTTATTTATTAATTTATTATTAATTTATTTATTAATTTATTTATTAATTTGTATTCAAAAAAATTTTTTTTTTTAGTTTTGAAAAGGAAATAATCATCAAATTATATTAAATAATAAAAATTATTTCTTTTACTGTTGCTTCAAAATCAAGAACAAGAAGGAAATCAAACATTAAAAATAAAAATAAATGAAAAAATGAAATTAAAAAAATATTTTTTTTCATTTTTTTCATTTTTTTTCTTTTCAAAAAATGAATGATTGTTTATTTTTTGGTTGGAATAAAAACCCAACTCTTTTCGAAAATGAATCAAATAAAATAACAAAACCAATTCAATTTAATTTTGCAAATCGAAATAGATTTAGATCCAGATTTATAAAGAAAAATGAAAATGAAAATGAAAATGAAATTAAACAAATTTCTTCAAGTTTTTATTCAACAATTTTGCTTTTTAAAAATGGAAAAGCAATAGAATATTCAGATGAAAAAGATTCAAATGAAAAAGGTGAAAAAATTGAAATTGAAGAAAATATTCAAAAAGTAACTGTTGGTTATCAAGATAATATTGCTATTCTGACAAAAGAAGGAAATGTATTTGCAAAAGGAAGAGATATTAATCCAGATAATCCATTTAAATTCACCAATATTTCATCATTAATTGAAGATAAAAATGATAGAGTAATTCAAGATATTGTTTCTGGAGATAGTTCAATTTACTTATTAACTTCAAATCAAAATGCTTATGGAATTGGTTCAAATCAAGATTGCCAACTTGGTTTTGATTATGAAACACTTGAAAAAACAGAAAAACCAATTTTAATGATGAAAAATGTTTCTAAAGTATTTTCAGGAAATTCTTCATATTCTGTTTTTATTTTAAATTCAAATCAAGAATTATTTGGATGCGGATTGAATTTAGCTGGTCAACTTGGATTAGGAGAATCAAGAGAAGAAGAAAAAATCCAAAAATTAACTCAAATCCAAAATATTCCAAAAGGCAAAATAATTGATATTCAATGTGGAACTAATCACTCAGTAATGTTGATTGAAAATGAAAATCAAAATGAAAATCCAAAAAGAAAACTTTATTCATGTGGATATTCTGGATTAAATGGACTTGGTAAAGATGAAGATGAAATTATTGATGAATTTACTGAAATCAAATCATCTTTATTTCAAAATGATAATATTCTTGATTTTTCTGTTGGAAATGGACATACTTTGATTTTAACTTCTAATTCAAAATTAATAGTATTTGGAGATAATACTTATGGTCAATTAGGAATTGGAGATACAAATCATCAATTAATTCCTATTCAAATTGAACTTCCTGAATTAAGATTTAATGAAGAAATTTTCAATTATCATATTTCTTGTGGTATTAATAAATCATTTCTTTATTATTCTCCTCTTTCTTTTTCCAATCTTGAAGAAGATTTGATAAAATTATTTGAAAGAAAAGAATTTTGCAATATTTCATTTAAAACAGAAAATGGAGAAATAATTGAAGCTCATAAATTAATATTGAAATATAGATTAAATCAAATTGAAAATGAAATTGAAAAACTTCAAGAAATTATTTCAAATAAATCAATTAAAGAATCAAATCAAATATTTGAAATGATTTATTCAAATATTTCCAAAATAAATCCAAAATTATATTCTGAAATTAAAGAAATTATAAATTCAAATGAAAAAATAGAAGAAACAATGAAAAGAATTTATTTAAATGAAAATGAAAATGAAAATGAAAAAGATTTTATTATTGAAAGAAAAGAAAAGAAATATAAATTTCCAAAATTAATATTAATAATGAGAAGTGAATTATATCGAGGAATGTTTTTATCTGTAACTGAAGATAAATCTAATAAAGTTACAGATTATAGTGAATTAAGTAATGAATCATTTCAAATATTAGAATATTGGATTTATTCAAATCAAATTAAAGAAGGAATCGAAATTACACAAGAAATAATTGATGAAATTGAAATTGGAATTGATTATTTTCAATTAAATCAAACAAAACCAAATTTATTTGATTTATTAATTAAGAAATTTAATAATCAAAATTAAAATTAAAAAATTTAATAATCAAAATTAAAATTAAAATTAAAATTAATATTAAAATTAAAATCAAAATTCTAATCAAAATTAAAATTAAAATAAAAATTAAAATTAAAATTAAAATTAAAATTAAAATTAAAATAAAAATTAAAATCAAAATTAAAATCAAAATTAAAATTAAAATCAAAATTAAAATTAAAATTAAAATTAAAATTAAAATTAAAATTAAAATTAAAATTAAAATTAAATTCAAAATTAAAAATTAAAATCAAAATTAAAATTAAAATTCAAAATTAAAATTAAAATTAAAATTTAAAATTAAAATTAAAATTAAAATCAAAATTAAATCATTTTTCATTTTTTTCATTTTCATTTTTTTCATTTTTCATTTTTCCTTTTCAAAATGAATAAAGAAAACCAAAAAAATAAAGCAATAATAATAGATAATGGGTCAGGAATTATTAAAGCAGGAATAGAAGGAGAAGAAAAACCGAAAGTAATTTTCCCAACAATAACAGGAAGAATAAAAGCAAAAGAAAGTATGTTTGAAGATGAAGCAAAAAAAATATTTATAGGAAAAGAAGCACAAAATCAAAAAGGAATATCAACATTAATTTATCCAATGGAACATGGAATAGTGAATAATTGGGATGAAATGGAGAAAATTTGGAACCATCTTTTTTATAACGAATTAAGAGTAAATCCTGAAGAAAATCCAGTTTTAATAAGTGAAGTTCCGTTTAATCCAAAAGCAAACAAAGAAAAAATGACTCAAATTATGTTTGAAACATTTCACGTTCCAAAATTTTCACTAGTTTTTCAAGGGATTTTACCCCTTTATGCTTCAGGAAGAAAAACTGGTTTAGTTGTTGAAATGGGTGATAGTGTTTGTTATTCAATTCCTATTTATAATGGATATTATTATAGACATGCTATCAAAAGAATGAATTTTGGAGGAAGAGATTTAACTGATTATCTAATGAAAATTCTCACAGAAAGAGATTATTTCTTTGAAACAACGGCTGAAAGAGAAATAGTCAGAGATATCAAAGAAAAACTTTGTTATGTTCCTTTAAATTTTGATGAAGAAATGAAAAATTCAAATCAAAATTCAAATCAAAATTCAAATCAAAATTCTTCGATCGAAAAAAAATATGAATTACCTGATGGAAATATTATCTCAATAGGAAATCAAAGATTTCGTTGCCCTCAAGTGTTGTTCTCACCAAATTTAATTGGAAATGAAGATGATGGAATTCATCAAATGATTTTTAATTCAATCCAAAAATGTGATGTTGATATAAGAAAAGATCTTTATGAAAATGTCATTTTGTCTGGTGGATCATCTTTGTTTCCAGGAATTCAGGAAAGAATACAACATGATCTTTCGAAGTTGAATCATCCTTCAAACAAAACAATTGTTTCTGCTCCTTTGAATAGAGAATTTTCTGTTTGGATTGGTGGATCTATTTTGGCTTCTCTTCCTGATTCCCAAAAAATGTGGATTTCAAAAGATCAATATAACGAATCCGGTCCTATTTTAATTCACAAAAGATTTTGAACAACTTATTTTTTCTTATTTTTTGATTTTTTAAAATTTATTTTTTTCATTTTTTTCTTTTCAAAAATGAATGAAATTATATTTTTTGGTTTCAATCAAGAACCAATTCTTATCAAAAATAAACCAGATCAAATAAAAAAACCAATTCAATTTAAATTTGAAAATGAAAATGAAAATGAAAATGAAAATGAAAAACAAATTAAACAAATTTCATCAGGTTTATTTTCAACAATTTTCCTTTTTGAAAATGGAAAAGCAATAGAATATTTAAATGAAAATGATTCAAATGAAAATCCTGAAAAAATCCAAATTGAAAATATTCAAAAAGTAACTGTTGGCGCTAACAATGAAGCTATTTTAACAATAGAAGGAAATGTATTTGCCAAAGGAAAATATATTAATCCACAAAATCTAAATGAATTTATCAATATTTCATCATTAATTGAAGATAAAAATGATAGAATAATTCAAGATGTTGTTTGTAGTGATAGTTCAATTTACTTATTAACTTCAAATCAAAATGTTTATGGAATTGGTTCAAATTATAATGGCCAACTTGGTTTTGATTCTCAAACACTTCCAAAAACAGAAAAACCAATTTTAATGATGAAAAATGTTTCTAAAATATTTTCAGGAAATTCTTCAAAATATGTTTTTCTTTTAAATTCAAATCAAGAATTATTTGGAAGCGGAAATAATGATTATAGTCAAGTTGGATTAGGAGAATCAAGAAAGCAACTACAAATCCAAAAATTAACCCAAATCCAAAATATTCCAAAAGGCAAAATAATTGATATTCAATGTGGTTATTCTCATTCAATAATGTTGATTGAAGATGAAGATCAAAATCAAATTCAAATTCAAAATCAAATTCAAATTCAAATTCAAAATCAAAATCAAAATCCAAAAAGAAAACTTTATTCATGTGGTAGATATTTTTTTAATGGACTTGGCAAAGATAATGATACTCATGAATTTACTGAAATTAAATCATCTTTATTTGAAAATGATGATAATATTCGTGAAATTTCTGTTGGATGTTTTCATACTTTGATTTTAACTTCTAATTCAAAATTAATAGTATTTGGAAATAATTATTATGGTCAATTAGGAACTGGAGATACAAACGATCAATTAAATCCAATTCAAATTGAACTTCCTAAATTAAGATTTAATGAAAATATTTATAATTATCATATTTCTTGTGGAAATGTAAATTCATTTCTTTATTATTCTCCTTCTTTTTCCAATCTTGAAGAAGATTTGATAAAATTATTTGAAAGAAAAGAATTTTGTAATATTTCATTTAAAACAGAAAATGGAGAAATAATTAAAGCTCATAAATTAATATTGAAATATAGATTAAATCAAAATCAAAATGAAATTGAAAAACTTCAAGAAATTATTTCAAATAAATCAATTAAAGAATCAAATCAAATATTTGAAATGATTTATTCAAATAATTCCAAAATAAATCCAAAATTATATTTTGAAATTAAAGAAATTATAAATTCAAATGAAAAAATTGAAGAAACAATGAAAAGAATTTATTTAAATGAAAATGAAAATGAAAAAGATTTTATAATTGAAAGAAAAGAAAAACAATATAAATTTCCTAAATTAATATTAATAATGAGAAGTGAATTATATCGAGGAATGTTTTTATCTGTTACAAATGATAAATCTAATAAAGTTACAGATTATAGTGAATTAAGTAATAAATCATTTCAAATATTAGAATATTGGATTTATTCAAATCAAATTAAAAATGAAATTGAAATTACACAAGAAATCATTAATGAAATTAAAATAGGAATTGATTATTTTCAATTAAATCAAACAAATCCAAATTTATTCGATTTATTAATTAACAAATTTAATAATCAAAATCAAAAGAAAAAGAAAAAGAAAAAGAAAAACAATTGTTTAATTTTTTAAATAGAAATTATTAATGAAATCAAAACCAAAATTTAATATTTAATTTTATTATTAAAATAATAATTTAATGTTTTAAATTTAAATATTTTATTATTTAAATATTTAACATATAAATATAAAAAATAAGAATAGATTTAATTTAATATTTAATTTATAAATCAATTTAAAAATATAATTTAATACATAATTCAATTATTAAAATAATAATTTATTGTTTTAGATTTAAATATTTTATTATTTAAATATTTAACATATAAATATAAAAATGAGAATAGATTTAATTTAATATTTAATTTATAAATTAATTTATAAATATAATTTAATATTTAATTTTATTATTAAAATAATAATTTAATGTTTTAAATTTAAATATTTTATTATTTAAATATTTAACATATAAATATAAAAATGAGAACAGGTTTAATTTAATATTTAATTTATAAATTAATTTAAAAATAATATTTATTATTTAATTTTATTATTAAAATAATAATTTATTGTTTTAGATTTAAATATTTTATTATTTAAATATTTAACATATAAAAATGAAAAATAAGAATAGATTTAATTTAATATTTAATTAATAAATTAATTTAAAAATATAATTTAATATTTAATTTTATTATTAAAATAATAATTTAATGTTTTAGATTTAAATATTTTATTATTTAAAAATATTTTGAAAATTGATTTTTGAAATTAAAATTTTATCTTTTTGAATTAAATTGAATTAATATTAATTTGGAAATTTGTTTTAAATTTAAATTTATTAATAATTTTTAAATTCCAAAAAAAAAATTAAATTAAAAATTAAATTAAAATAATTTTCCTTTTTAATAATGAAAATTAATAAAAATAATAATAATTTATTAATAAATTAATTTAAAATAATAAATTAAAAAGAAAATTAAATTAATTATTAATTTAAATTTATTCTTATTTTTTATATTTTTATTTATTTTCAAAATCCACTTTTTTTTATTCATTTTTTTTATTTAAATTTTTTTTTTTCATTTTTTTCCTTTTTTTTTAAAAACAAAAACAAAAAACAAAAACAAAAAACAAAAAACACAAAATGGATAATAATAATAATAATAATAATAACCAAAATCAAAATCCAAATGAAAATGAAAATGAAAATGAAATGAAAAATTTAGAAAAAAAAGTAACAAAAAATTTAATTAAAGATTATTCAAACCTTTTAAATGGAAATTCATTTAAAGATTTTTCAATTTTTGTTGAGAATAAATCAAATCCTTTTGAAATTAAAGTTCATAAATCAATTTTATCTTCAAGATCTTCTTTTTTTAATAAGTTTTTAAGAGGAAAAAACGATATTGATAAAATTTCTTTAAATCAATTTAATAAAAAAGAAATGGAATCAATTTTGAGTTATATTTATTATGGAAATATTTCTTTTGAGAATGAAGAAAATCTTCTTCAATTATTGGAAATTTCAATTTATTTTAAATTAAATTTATTGAAAGAAATTATTCAAAAAAAAATTTCAAATTCAATTAATTATTCAAATTTTTTCCAATTTTTATTCCAAAATCGAAATTTAAATTCAAATGAAATTGAAATAAAATGTTTTGAATTAATAAATCAAAATTTTTCCCAAATTCAAAATAATGAAAATTTATTCAATTTAACTAAAGAAGAAATTATCAAATTTATTCAATTTAAACAAGAAAAAAAAGAAATTTTTCAATTTGATTTTTTTCAATTTTTAAATAATTGGATTGAAAAAAGAAATCAAAGATTAAAAGGAAAGAAAGAAAAAGAAAAAGAAAAAGAAAAGGGAATTGAAAAGAAAAGATTATTTCATTCTTTTTTTTCATTATTTGATAAAGATTCAATTTCAAAACAAGATTTTGATAAATTAAAACAATTTGATTTTTTTCTTCCAAATTCTTTTTTAGTTGATATTCAAAACAAAGTTATTCAAGACAATCAAAAAGAAATTGAAGAGAAATGGAAGAAAGAGGTTGAAAATAAAAATAAAGAAATTGAAGAGAAATGGAAGAAAGAAGTTGAAGATTTGAAATCCAAATTTGAATTAATGGAATTAAAAAACAATTTTCCTCAATTTTCAGATTCAGAAATTATTAAAGATATTGAATATGTTAAGAAATTACAAGAATGGATAAATGATAATGATTTTTTTTCTAAAATGAAAAAAGGATTTTCAGCAAAAAGAGATGGATTTAATTCTCAAAATTGGCATAAAGCAGTTGATGGAAAAGGAAAAACATTAGTTATTATCAAAACAAAAGATAATTTTATTTTTGGAGGATTTACTCAAGTTGGATTTAATGGAAATTCAGGATGGATTAATGATTCAAATGCATTTATTTTTTCATTAAGAAATGATAAAGGGGATAGAATACCTGCAAAGTTTACATATAATGACAAAGGTGATGCAATTTGTTCTAATTTAGATTATGGTCCATTATTTGGAAGTAAATATAAATAATTTTTATTTAATAAATATTTATTATTATAATTAAAATTGGAATAATAAATAATCTAAAATATTAATATAATAAATAAAAATATTATATTAAACTAAAACAAAATAAATTTAAATTAAATTATTATTAAAATTATATTTATTTATTAAAATAGATGGAGGTGATTTTCAATTATCTTCTAATTTACAACCTGGTTTTTCAAATTTTGGTCATACTTATAATCCACCTAATGGAATTATTTATGGAACAAATGAAGCTAAAAGTTATTTAGCTGGTTCTAAGAATAAATGGGTTGTTGATGAACTTGAAACTTATTTCATTTAAAAATTAATTTTTCTTTCATTTCCAAAATTAAAATTAAAATTAAAATTCCAAAATCATTTTTTTCATTTTTTTTCTTTTCAAAAATGAATGATTGTTTATTTTTTGGTCAAAATCAAGATCCAATTCTTTTCGAAAATGAATCATTTAGAATAACAAAATCAATTCAATTTAAATTTGGAAATGAAAATGAAAAACAAATTAAACAAATTTCATCAGGAATATTTTCAACAATTTTCCTTTTTGAAAATGGAAAAGCAATAGAATATTTAAATAAAAAAGATTCAAATCAAAATCCTGAAAAAATCCAAATTGAAGAAAATATTCAAAAAGTAACTGTTGGTTTTCAAAATGAAGCTATTCTGACAATAGAAGGAAATGTATTTGCCAAAGGATATAATATTAATCCAAAAAATCCAAATCAATTTATCAATATTTCATCATTAATTGAAGATAAAAACGATAGAATAATTCAAGATGTTGTTTCTATATCTAATTCAATTTACTTATTAACTTCAAATCAAAATACTTATGGAATTGGTTCAAATGATTATGGTCAACTTGGTTTTGATTCTGAAACACTTGAAAAAACAGAAAAACCAATTTTAATGATGAAAAATGTTTCTAAAATATTTTCAGGAAATTCTTCTTATTCAATTTTTCTTTTAAATTCAAATCAAGAATTATTTGGATCTGGAAACAATGTATATGGTAGACTTGGATTAGGAGAATCAAGAAAAGAAATAAAAATCAAAAAATTAACCAAAATACAAAATATTCCAAAAGGCAAAATAATTGATATTCAATGTGGTTATTCTCATTCAATAATGTTGATTGAAGATGAAAATCAAAATCAAAATTCAAATTCAAAATCAAAATCAAAATCCAAAAAGAAAACTTTATTCGACTGGAAGATATTTTTTTAATGGACTTGGTAAATATAAAGATACTTATGAATTTACTGAAATCAAATCATCTTTATTTGAAAATGATGATATTCTTGAAATTTCTGTTGGATGTTTTCATACTTTGATTTTAACTTCTAATTCAAAATTGATAGGATTTGGACATAATTACTATGGTGAATTAGCCATTGAATATACAACAGAAAATCAATTAATTCCAATTCAAATTGAACTTCCTAAATTAAGATTTAATGAAGAAATTTCTAATTATCATATTTTTTCAGGATATTACAATTCATTTCTTTATTATTCTCCTTTTTCTTTTTCCAATCTTGAAGAAGATTTGATAAAATTATTTAGAAGAAAAGAATTTTGTGATATTTCATTTAAAACAGAAAATGGAGAAATAATTGAAGCTCATAAATTAATATTGAAATATAGATTAAATCAAAATCAAAATCAAAATGAAAAACTTAAAGAAATTATTTCAAAAAAATCAATTAAAGAATCAAATCAAATATTTGAAATGATTTATTCGAACAGAATAATAAATCCAAAATTATATTCTGAAATTAAAGAAATTATAAATTTAAATGAAAAAATTGAAGAAACAATGAAAAGAATTTATTTAAATGAAAATGAAAATGAAAAAGATTTTATAATTGAAAGAAAAGAAAAACAATATAAATTTCCTAAATTAATATTAATAATGAGAAGTGAATTATATCGAGGAATGTTTTTATCTGTAACAGAAGATACTTCAAATAAAGTTACAGATTATAGTGAATTAAGTAATAAATCATTCCAAATATTAGAATATTGGATTTATTCAAATCAAATTAAAAATGAAATTGAAATTACACAAGAAATAATTAATGAACTTAAAATTGGAATTGATTATTTTCAATTAAATCAAACAAATCCAAATTTATTTGATTTATTAATTAAGAAATTTAATAATCAAAATCAAAAGAAAAAGAAAAAGAAAAAGAAAGAAAATTGTTTAATTTTTTAAATAGAAATTATTGATAAATAAAATTGAAATTTTTGTTTTTCTAAAAATTTATTTTTGAATGAAGAAAAGCAAGATTAAAAAAAAAAACGTTTGTTTTGGAAAAGAAAGAAAAAATATTTTGAAAATTTGTTTAAATGCTTCAATGACTAACTTTAAATTGAGGAAGCCAAGGATGTTGATCAAATCTAAGAGTAATTCTTGGTTTGTCTCCTTTCTTTTTTATAGAAGAAATGAGATTGATTCCAATTATATTTTCGAAACACAAACGTTTAATTATTGCAACTTCATCACTTAAACAAGATTTGGTCTCAAACTTTGATTTTCTGTCTTCAATCTGTTTGCAAATTTGTTGGCATTCTTTAAAGGAATTCAAGGCATTTTGATATAAAACTGAGGATTCAATTTGAGGATAATTTGTTTTTTCAACAAAATCTTGATAAGTTTTTGGAGGATTTACAACAGAAGAAAAACGACCAAATCTTTCGTTAAATATTTGCTCCTCATCAATATATTTTGCTTTTGAATTTCTATTTGATTCAACTAGTCCATCCTTTTCAAATGAAAAAAATAAGTTTGTTAATCCACGAGTAAATTCCTGTTGCAAATGAAGGAAAAGCATATAAAAAGTGTTTGCATTTTCCTGCAATACTTTTTGTTTTTTCAATTCTTTCTCGCGATTTTTCGCCATTTTTTTCTTGGAAATATTTTTTTTTCTTGGCACAAATGATTTATTTACTTGATTTTTGTTTGTTTTTGCAATTTCTTTGTTCTTCATTTTCACAATTGTTGCTGCATATGCAGTTTGATATTTAATACTTGTCAAGAAATTAAGATACCAAAAAATCATTGAACATTCAGAAATGGAATAAATCTCCAATTGAAATCCAATGAGCAAATAATGGATGCAAATTTCCAACGAGATATCAACCATCCAACAAGAAAATGGATGCTTTTCCACAATGTAAATATTGCGTTGAATCTCGTCAAGTGTTTTCAAATTATTGATTTCTTTTTTTGGATCGAAAAAATGCGAATCAACAATCGTTCCTTGTCTTGTGAAAATGCTCCAAAAATTGAATAATTTCTTGTATTTTTGATGCGAACGTGTTACATCTTCGCAATAATTTTGTTGAATTCTTTTGATTGGTGTTTCCATGATACTGCATAATTTCTGTGCAGTTTCCTCTTTAAAATATTTGGGATTGATTCCATAATCGATCATTGAAAACTCAATAAATTTGGATAATGAAAGATTATTTGATTGCGGGAAATCAAAAAATAGCTTGAAAAGTCTTGCTCTTGAAACGAGTTCTGGTTTTTTCTGCAAAAAGTGGTAAAACAAATGTGAGATTTCTGCTGTAAAACTAGTTTCTCGAATTTCACAAGCATTTTTATGATTGATATTGTTGAAATTAATTGATTCCAGAATCGCATGAATTTGCAAGTTTTCATTCAAAATTTTCAAGAAATATTGGATTGATTCCGAAAAAGTATGAATATGAATATTTGTTGGAGGTTGAATTGGAGCTATTCTTCTTCTATTGATATCATCATTAAATCCCGGTATTTCAATATTATTTTCAATATTATTTTCATTATTATTTTCATTATTATTTAAATTTGAATTTGGAACAAAACAATTTGATTCAATTTCTTTCAAAATTATTATGGCTTTTTCAATATTTTGTTTGAAATTGTCTAAATTTTCTTTTTTCACTGTTTCGCCAATTAATTCTTGGTGAATATTTAACCAACAAATTCTAAATTGGATTCTGATTAAAAGTGAATGAAGAAATTTTTCTTCAGAAATTCCATCAAGAATACAATCAAAAGAAATGGTATTTTCTTCATTTGTTGGTTCTTTTTTTTCTTTATGGATAACCTCAATTCTTTGTTGTATTTGATTTTCCATTTCTTTTAAATCATCAATTATTTTTGGATCGTTTTTTAATTTGAAATCAAATAAATAAGTTAAAAAATCTTCAGTTTCCTTTTTTTTTTTGAAATGAAAAAAAATAAAAATAAATTTGAAAAGTTAATTGATATTGCATAAAATAAGAAGATCTAAACTGAATAAAAAAGATTTTATATCAACCTGATAAACCTGAGTTATTCTAACGAGATCTATGATAATATTTGAATGGAAAAGAACGGATTCACAAAACAATTTCAAAGCAGGTATTTTAATATCATCGACATAATAGCAATATAAGCAAGAGAAAATTGATTGTGCAATATTGTATCCATTAAGGAAAGATGACTCATAAGATAATAATTTGTCCATTATTCCAAGAAGTTGTTTGGCAGTTAATTTTTCTAATGGAAAAGTTCCTTTTGTTTCTTCAATTGAAAACATTTCATCATCTTTTTTTTTAATTCCTGAATCCATTAATACATTTCCAATATCTGCTGCATTAATAAATTTCTTTAGAATAAAATTATCGGTTTGAATTGTGTCTCCAAGTTTCATTTCTAATTGTGAGAATTTTATAAAAAAGATACTTTTTTCATTTTCTTCTTTTTTTTTTTTTAAATTTAAAATTAAAAATTAAAAATTACCTTCAGAAGCTTTAAAAAGTATTTCTGAAATTGGTTCCCATTCTATTTCTTTTTCAAAAAGTGTTATTGGATCAATTTTTTGATTATCCATTGTTTTAAAAAAAAAAAATTAAAAATGAAAAAAAAAAAATTAAAAAAAATTTTTTAATTTAATAATTTTTTATCAAATTGAGTCATTTTTTTTTAATTAAATTTATTTCACTTTTTTAAATTAAATTTATTTAAAATTAATCAAATAAATCTATTTAAAATTAATAAATTAAATTTATTCCACTTTTTTTAAATTAAATCTATTTAAAATTAATAAATTAAATTTATTTAAAATTAATAAATTAAATTTATTTAAAATTAATTAATTAAATTTATTTAAAATTAATAAATTAAATTTATTTAAAATTAATAAATTAAATTTATTTAAAATTAATAAATTAAATCTATTCCAAATTAATTAAATCTATTTAAAATTAATTAAATTTAATCTATTTAAAATTAATTAATTAAATCTATTCCCACTTTTAAATTAAATCTATTTAAAATTAATAAATTAAATCTATTTAAAATTAATAAATTAAATCTATTTAAAAATTAATTAAAAATAAATTAAATTTAAAATTAAAAAAATTTAAATTTAAAATTAAAAATAATTAAATTTATTTAAAATTAATCAATTAAATTTATTTAAAAATTAATAAAATAAATTATTTAAAAATTAATAAATTAAATTTATTTTAAAAATTAAATAAATTAAAATAAATTATTTAAAATTAAAATAAATTAAATTTATTTAAAATTAATAAATTAAATCTATTTAAAATTAATAAATTAAATCTATTCCACTTTTTAAAATAAATTTATTTAAAATTAATAAATTAAATCTATTTAAAATTAATAAATTAAATCTATTTAAAATTAATAAATTAAATTTATTTAAAATTAATCAAATAAATTTATTTAAAATTAATTAATTAAATTTATTTAAAAATTAATAAATTAAATTTATTCCATTTTTAAATTAAATTAAATTTCACTTTTTAAATTAAATTAAATTTAAAATTAATAAATTAAATTTATTCCACTTTTTAATTAAATTTATTTAAAATTAAATAAAATTAAATTTATTTAAAAATTAATAAATTAAATCTATTCAAAATTAATTAAATAAATTTATTCAAAATTAATAAATTAAATCTATTCCTAATTTTTTTAAATTAAATCTATTTTAAAATTAATTAAATTAAATCTATTTAAAATTAATAAATTAAATTTATTTAAAATTAAATAAATTAAATTTATTTCACTTTAAAAATTAAATCTATATTTAAAATTAATCAAATAAATCTATTTAAAATTAATAAATTAAATTTATTTAAAATTAATAAATTAAATTTATTCCACTTTTTAAATTAAATTTATTTAAAATTAATAAATTAAATCTATTCAAAAATTAATAAATTAAATTTATTTAAAATTTTTAAATTAAATTTATTTAAAATTAATAAATTAAATTTATTCAAAAAATTAATAATTAAATTATTTAAAATTAATTAATTAAATTATTAAAAATTAATAAATTAAATCTATTTAAAATTAATAAATTAAATTTATTTAAAAATTAATAAAAAAATAAATCTATTTAAAAATAAATTAAATAAATCTATTCCACTTTTTAAAAATTAAATCTATTTAAAATTAATAAATTAAATCTATTCCACTTTTTTAAATTAAATTTATTTAAAATTAATAAATTAAATTTATTTAAAATTAATAAATTAAATTTATTTAAAATTAATAAATTAAATCTATTTAAAATTAATTAATTAAATCTATTTAAAATTAATCAATTAAATCTATTCAAAATTAATTAAATAAATCTATTTAAAATTAATTAAAATTATTCAAATTTTCAATTAAATTTTATTAAATCTTTTGCAAATTAAAAAAAAAAAAAAATCAATTCCAAATTTTCATTTAAAACTTATTTGATTTTAATTTCATTGGATTAATTTTAAAATGATTCACATTTGCTTTTGGTTGAAAATAAATTTCAATTTCATCAATATCCCAAGCATCAACAGAACTAGAAAAAGAACCTAATTGTTGAAAATCAGGACCAATTTCATAACAACTTGTAGAAGGGTCGCCATAAAGAGAACAAAAATAGTCAAAATGAGAAGGATAAACAATATCAGCAAGAATTGAAATATCAGATAAACCAAAAGAAGGGCCTGAAAAATAAGCATAACAAATAGCATGATTTTCTCTTCCAGGTTGAATTTTAAATCTTTGAGGAGTTGAATCATCAGAATTCTTTCCTCTTCTTAATGAAAAAATAAATGCATTCTCATCTCTAATCCATCCCCAATCATCTTTTTTTTTAACCCATTGAGTTTTATTTGTTGTCCATCCAATTTTTGTAAATCCTCCAAAAATATAATCTTCTGTTGTTTTTATTAATACTAATGTTTTCCCTTTATTATCACAAATTGAATGAAATCTTTTTGGTGATTTCCCTTCTTTTGTCATTGAATAATTTAATTTTGATGAAAACCAAAATTCTTCATCTTCAATCCATTTTTTTAAAAATGGTAGAAATGAACTATTTGAAATTATTTTGGAATTTTTGAAAATGAAGTTTGATTTGATATATTTTTCATCTAATCCAAAAGTATTTTTTGTTGAATCAAAAAATTGGAAAGGATTTTGATTATTTTGTTTGATTATTTGATTATTTTCATTTGAATTTTCATTTGAATTTTCATTTATATTTTCATTTACATTTTCATTTACATTTTCGTTTGTATTTATATTTATATTTTCATTATTTTTTTCATTTATATTTTCATTTATATTTTCATTTACATTTTCATTTATATTTATATTTATATTTTCATTTATATTTTCATTATTTTTTCATTTTGTATTTTCATTATTTTTTTCATTTGTATTTTCATTATTTTTTTCACTTTCACTTTCAAATTCTAGTTCAATTTCATTTATATTTATATTTTCATTTATATTTTCATTTATATTTTCATTTGTATTTATATTTTCATTTATATTTTCATTTATATTTTCATTTATATTTTCATTTGTATTTTCATTTATATTTTCATTTATATTTTCATTTTGTTTTTGGATTGTTTTTTGATTCTTTTTTGTTTGATTAGAAAATTTGCTTCTTTTGCCAAATTTTGTGAAAGAGAAAATTTTTTTAAATGGTCTTTTAGACATTTTTTTTGTTTATAAAAATAATAAAAATGAAAAAAATGAAAAATGATTTTTTACAATTTAAATTTTTTTTTATTTAAAATTTTTTATTAAACTAAAAAGTGGAAAAAAATGTTTTTTTTTTCGCAATTATTTTTTTTTCCCGTTTTATTTAAATAATAAATAATAAATTTTCTTTAATTCTTTCCTTTTCTTATTTTACAATCAAAACAATCCATTTCATCATTTTGATTTGATTTTCTTTTTTTTCTTCCAATTTCTTTTTTAATTTTATTTTCAATTTTTTCAAATATTTTATTTGCAATTAAAATTGAATTTGTTTCAATTTCTTGTGATTTTTTCATTTGAATTAAAGAATTTTCTTCAATTTCTTGAATTAAATTTGAAACATCATTTGAATTTGTTTCAATTTCATATTCAAAATCAAATTCTTGAAACATTTATAAAAAAAAATATAAATTAAAATGAAATAAATTAAAAAGAAAAAGAAAAAAATGATTTCATTTTTTAAAATTTTTTTTTGTTTTTTTTAAAAAAAATTTAATTTGCTTTTCCAATTATTTTTTTTTTCTGACTTAAAGTTTGATTTTGAATTCTTTGACGAAAATGTGGAAAATTTGGATTTCTTGGATTATTTAAAGTATTTTCATTTTGATTCCAAATTTGATTTTGATTCCAATTTTGATTTTGATTTTGATTTTGATTTGAATTTTGATTTGGATTTAAATTGATTTTTGAATTTTGATTTTGATTTTGATTTTGATTTTGATTTTGATTTTGATTTTCACTTGATGAAATAAAAGGAAAAAGTAATTGAATTAATGAAAAAGAAATTGAAGATGAAAATTGAAAGTTTTGCATTGAAAATAAATTGAATTGATAAGAAAATCCACAAATTAAACCAATAATAATTGAAAAGTAATTATATTTTAAAGAAAATATAGCAAGTTCAATTGAAACTAAAAAAGGAATCCATTTATCAGTAATTGATATTTTATTGATTCTAAAAAATTCTGTTGAAGAAGGAACTTGAAAGAAATATAAAATCAATAAAGAATAAATCATTGGGAAACTAAAAAAATTAAAATTAAAATTAAAATCAAAATTAAAATCAAAATTAAAATTAAAATTAAAATTAAAATTAAAATCAAAATTAAAATTAAAATTAAAATCAAAATTAAAATTAAATTTAATATTAAAATTAAAAATTTAAAATTAAAATTAAAATTAAAATTAAAATTAATTTTAAAATTAAATTAAAAAAATTAAAATTAAAATTAAAATTAAAATTAAAATTAAAATTAAAATTAAAATTAAAATTAAAATTAAAATTAAAATTAAAATTAAAATTAAAATTAAAATTAAAATTAAAATTAAAATTAAAATTAAAATTAAAATTAAAATTAAAATTAAAATTAAAATTAAAATTAAAATTAAAATTAAAATTAAAATTAAAATTAAAATTAAAATTAAAATTAAAATTAAAATTATAATTATTTTTGCTTTTTTTAAATTACGATCCAATTATTCTTGTTTTTGATGAACCAAAAAAAATTTTCCAAAAAATTATCATCATTTCAGAAAATATTATTTCAATAAATAAAAGATAAATCATTGAAATATATTTTCTTGTTCCAAACATTCTTTCTACATCTCGAAAATAATAAATTAAAATTAATGCCAAAACTAATTCTGGAATTTTTACAAATATAAATTGACTTAAAAATAATGAAGAAAAAAAAGAAGAAAAATTGTTTATTTTTGATTGAGTTAATTCAAATTTTAACGGATCAATTTGGAAAATTTGAAAAGATAAAAAAGTAATTAAAAGAGAAATGATAATAATTTTTGTTATTGTAGCATTTTTTAAACCAAAAGTAGAAATTGGTTGATACATTTTAAAATTTTAAAAAAATGAAAAAAAAAAAATGAAAATGAAAAACAATTTTTTAAATTATTTTTTTTTAAAATCAAAATAATAAAAATGAATCAAAATCAAAATGAAATTTTTTCAACTCTTTATATTGCTTTTTCAGGAGGAATAACAGGCAGTTTTGCTCAACAAATTACAAACAAAATAAATGATGTAGAAGTTGATTTTGATTCCATTTCATCTTCTTTTATAAATTCAGCTTATAAACAAGCAATTAGTGATCATTATAAAAAATGGCTCAGAAAAAAAATAAAACCAAATCGATTTAATGCTTGGAAATTTGGATTAATTGCTGGTGTTTTAGTTTCTACAACAAAAACCTTTACTACAATTTTATTTGTAAAAAGAAAAACCCAATTAATTTGAATTGAAAGAAAAAAAAAAATTTTTTACTTTTTATTCCACTTTTTTTTCGAATTAGAGAAATATTCAAAAATATCGTAAAAAATCAAACAAAACAACCAATCCAAACAGTGAAAATACATCTACAATTTCTCAGTTTTTTCATCCTAAAAACGGATCAATTTTTTTAAGAGAATTTCTTGATAAATTGTTTACTGATATTCTTTATACAAGTTCTTATCAATCTTTTCGAGAATTTCATAACTTCAATCTTAAACCAAAACTCCTTCCACAAAACTCATCAATCGCTCATAGAATCACTGTTGATATCTTTTTAGGATCTTTATCTGCTTTGGAAGCTTCAGTTATTTCCAAACCATTTGAAGTTTTAATCAGACAAATTTATAGGAGAAAAAAAATAGATTTTAAAGAAATTAAAAAAAAAACTTTTTCACAAATTCTTAAAAAAGTTCCAAAATCAGCAATAAAAGTTCCTTTATATGGTCAAGCCAAATTAATGTTGCCACAAGTTTATGAATTTTATATTAAAAAAATTCAATAAAAAAATAATCTTTTTAAATTCTTTTTTTTTTTTTCGATTTTTTTTTATTCATTTTGAATTAAAAAAAAAAAAAGACTTGTTCAATAAAAATATTACAAATAATATTTTCATAACAAGTCGAAATCAAAACAAAAAAAAAAAAGAGATGAAATAAAAGGAAGAAAAAATAAAAGTTATTTTTTTGGAAAAATAATTAAAAAAAAAAGAAAAATTCAAAATTCAAATTTGAATCCATTTTGAGCTAAAGATAATTGATGTTTCAATCTTTCATTATTAGTTTTCAATCTAGAAAGATTTAATTGAAGCATTTTTGATTCTGCGCGAAGAGAATTGATTTCGTTTTCCAAATCCTCAACCAATTTTTTCTTGCGATTTCTTGAGCGTTTTGCATTTATTCTATTTTGCAAAAGTCTTCTTTTTCTTTTTTCTTCTTTCGTTAAATTTTTAACTTCTTTTCTTGTCAATTCTTCTAAATGTTCATCATTTTCGTTATTTTTATTATTTTCATCATTAAAATTTTCATAATTTTTGGATTGCATTTTTTCTTCTTCTTCTTCTAATTCAATTGATTTGATTCTTTTTTTATTTCTTTGATCATCAATTTTTAATTTATAATCATTTTTTGGATTTTGATTTTTTTCATTGAAATTTTTTTGATTTTCCTTATTGATTTTTGCTTGAATAAGATCATTAAAAGAATCATCCATGATTTTTTTTTTAAACGGGTTTTCTGTGTCTGAAACATTATTAAAATTGAACTGATTTTCTTTTTGAAAGTGATTTAATTGAAAATTATTTTTGACAGGAAAATAATTGATTTTTGGATTTGAGTAAAATATCTGTTTGTTTTGAAGATGATTAGGTTCTCTTGCAATGATATTGTTTTGCATGAAAGTCTTGTTTTCTTGTGACTTGATGGATTGTTTTTCTAAGTCTCCAAAGTTTATTTTACCTTTTAATTTTTCTTCCATCACTCTTGATTTTTCTGCTTTTTCATTTAATTTGATTTCGTCTTGTCTTAATTGAAAATGTTGTAGTTTTAATTTCGTCATTTGATATTGAATCTTTTCATTAAGTTGATTTTTTGTTGTTATTATTTCTGTTTGTAAATTGTTTTTATCCGGTGGTTTATTCATTTTAATAAAGCTAAAAAAATAAAAAAAAATGAAAAATAAAAAAAATTAAAAAAAAAATTTTAAATAAAAAAAAATAACTTAAATGACGTCATAAAGTTAATTTTTAAATAATTTTTTCTTTTTTTTTCAAATAAAAACTTTACTTTTCTAATTTTTATCCGATTTCTTAATTTAATTATTAAATATTTAGAAATAAAATTAATTTTAAAATATATTAATTAAATTATTTATTAATTTATTTTATTAATTTATATTAATTTTTATTATTATTTTATTTTAAAATAAAAATCAAAATAAAATATTTTTATTTAATTTTTATCTAATTTTTTAATTTAATTATTAAATAAATAGAAATAAAAATTAATTTTAAAATATATTAATTAAATTATTTATTAACTTATTTTAATAATTTATATTAATTTTTATTATTATTTTAATTTAAAATAAAAATCAAAATAAAATATTTTTATTCAATTTTTATCTAATTTCTTAATTTAATTATTAAAATATTAAAATAAAATTAATTTTAAAATATATTAACTAAATTATTTATTAACTTATTTTATTTATTTATATTAATTTATATTATTATTTTAATTTAAAATAAAAATCAAAATAAAATATTTTTATTTAATTTTTATCTAATTTCTTAATTTAATTATTAAATATTAAGAAATAAAATTAATTTTAAAATATATTAATTAAATTATTTATTAACTTATTTTAATAATTTATATTAATTTTTATTATTATTTTAAATTAAAATAAAATATTTTTATTCAATTTTATCTAATTTCTTAATTTAATTATTAAATATTTAGAAATAAAATTAATTTTAAAAATATATTAATTAAATTATTTATTAACTTATTTTATTTATTTATATTAATTTATATTATTATTTTAATTTAAAATAAAAATCAAAATAAAATATTTTTATTTAATTTTTATCTAATTTCTTAATTTAATTATTAAATATTAAGAAATAAAATTAATTTTAAAATATATTAATTAAATTATTTATTAATTTATTTTAATTATTTATATTAATTTATATTATTATTTTAATTTAAAACAAAAATCAAAAATAAAATATTTTTATTTAATTTTTATCCGATTTTTAATTTAATTATTAAATAGAAAGAAATAAAATTAATTTTAAAATATATTAACTAAATTATTTATTAATTTATTTTATTAATTTATATTAATTTATATTATTATTTTAATTTAAAATAAAAATCAAAATAAAATAATTTTTATTTAATTTTTATCTAATTTCTTAATTTAATTATTAAATAGAAAGAAATAAAAATTAATTTTAAAATATATATTAATTAAATTAATTATTAATTTATTTTAATTATTTATATTAATTTTAATTATTATTTTAATTTAAAATAAAAATCAAAATAAAATATTTTTATTTAATTTTTATCTAATTTCTTAATTTAATTATTAAATATTAAGAAATAAAATTAATTTTAAAATATATTAATTTAATTATTTATTAATTTATTTTAATAATTTATATTAATTTTTATTATAATTTTAATTTAAAATAAAAATCAAAATAAAATATTTTTATTTAATTTTTATCCGATTTCTTAATTTAATTATTAAATAAATAGAAATAAAATTAATTTTAAAATATATTAATTAAATTAATTATTAATTTATTTTAATTATTTATATTAATTTTAATTATTATTTTTTTAATTTAAAATAAAAATCAAAATAAAATATTTTTATTTAATTTTTATCCAATTTTTAATTTAATTATTAAATATTTAGAAATAAAAATAATTTTAAAATATATTAATTAAATTATTTATTAACTTATTTTATTAATTTATATTAATTTTAATTATTATTTTAATTCAAAATAAAAATGTATTTTTATTTAATTTTTATCCGATTTCTTAATTTAATTATTAAATTAAAAAATAAAAATTTTTTAAAAATATATTTATTAAATTATTTATTAATTTATTTTAATTATTTATATTAATTTATATTATTATTTTAATTTAAAATAAAAATCAAAATAAAATATTTTTATTTAATTTTTATCTAATTTCTTAATTTAATTATTAAATAGAAAGAAATAAAATTAATTTTAAAATATATTAATTAAATTATTTATTAACTTATTTTAATTATTTATATTAATTTTAATTATAATTTTAATTTAAAATAAAAATCAAAATAAAATATTTTTATTTTAATTTTTATCCGATTTTTAATTTAATTATTAAATATTAAGAAATAAAAATAATTTTAAAATATATTAATTAAATTATTTATTAACTTATTTTATTAATTTATATTAATTTATATTATTATTTTAATTTAAAATAAAAATCAAAATAAAATATTTTTATTTAATTTTTATCCGATTTCTTAATTTAATTATTAAATAAAAAGAAATAAAATTAATTTTAAAATATATTAATTAAATTAATTATTAATTTATTTTAATAATTTATATTAATTTTTATTATTTTAATTTAAAATAAAAATCAAAAATAAAATATTTTTATTTAATTTTTATCCGATTTCTTAATTTAATTGAAATAAAATTAATTTTTAAAATATATTAATTAAATTAATTATTAACTTATTTTAATTATTTATATTAATTTTTATTATAATTTTTAATTTAAAATAAAAATCAAAATAAAATATTTTTATTTAATTTTTATCTAATTTTTAATTTAATTATTAAATATTAAGAAATAAAATTAATTTTAAAATATATTAATTAAATTATTTATTAACTTATTTTAATAATCTATATTAATTTTTATTATTATTTTGAATTTAAAATAAAAATCAAAATAAAATATTTTTATTTAATTTTTATCTAATTTTTAATTTAATTATTAAATATTAAGAAATAAAATTAATTTTAAAATGTATTTTAAATTATTTAAAATTAATTAATTTATATTAAATATTTTAAATTTAAAATAAAAATCAAAATAAAATATTTTTATTTAATTTTTATCTAATTTTTAATTTAATTATTAAATAATTAGAAATAAAATTAATTTTAAAATATATTAATTAAATTAATTATTAATTTATTTTAATTATTTATATTAATTTATATTATTATTTTAATTTAAAATAAAAATCAAAATAAAATATTTTTATTTAATTTTTATCCGATTTCTTAATTTAATTATTAAATATTTAGAAATAAAATTAATTTTAAAATATATTAATTAAATTATTTATTAACTTATTTTAATAATTTATATTAATTTTATTTATTATTTTAATTTAAAATTTTTTATCCGATTTTTATTTAATTTTAAAAGAAAAAAAAACTTTTTTTAAACTTTTTTAAAGAAAATTTTGAATTGTTTTATGAAAGATTTCCTTATTTTTTTTCATCTTTAATTAAATCTAAAATTGTTTTAATTGATTCATTTTCTTTTTGAGTTTCATTTTCTTGTTGTTTTTGATAAGTTTCAATTAATTTTTCTTTTGCAAATTTACTTAAATTGTTATTTAATTCTAAAAATTTCTGATTAGTTTTCTTTTTAAGACTTTCTATTTTGTTTGTTGTCTAAAATTAAAATTAAAATTAAAATTAAAATTAAAGTTAAAATTAAAGTTAAAATAATTAAAGTTAAAATTAAATTAAAATTAAAATTAAAATTAAATTAAACCATTAATAATCCTAAATAAGAATCAATTGGATTAACAATTTTAGAAATTTTAATAGAATGAGAAAAATATTGTCTTGCAAGAATTAATCCATCAAAACCACCAATTGTATATAAAACTCTTGCACATTTATCATAATATTTAGATTCATTTGGATTTAACAAAATTAATTCTTCTAAACAAAATCTAGCTTTTGAATAACTAAAAAAATATTTTGAAATTGAAATTGAAATTAAAATTAAAATTAATATTATAATTAAAATTAAAATCAAAATTAAAATTAAAATTAAAATTAAAATTAAAAATTAAAATTAAAATTATAATTAAAATTAAAATTAAAATTAATATTAAAATCAAAATTCATTTATGAAATTATAATTAAAATTAAAATTAAAATTAAAATTAAAATTAAAATTAAAATTAAAATTAAAATTAAAATTAAAATTAAAATTAAAATTAAAATTAAAATTAAAATTAAAAATTAAAATTAAAATTAAAATTAAAATTAAAATTAAAATTAAAATTAAAATTAAAATTAAAATTAAAATTAAAATTAAAATTAAAATTAATATTAAAATCAAAATTCATTTATGAAATTATAATTAATATTAAAATTAAAATTAATAATAAAAACCTTTCAGTTTGTAAATAAAGTTCACATAATTCTTCCCAAGCTTCTATATCCAACATATAAACCTCCAAATATTGATTAAGTTTTTTAATTGCATTAGGAATATCATTTTGAGCTTTAAAAATAGTAACGAGTCTTTTTTGAGGCAAAACATTAGTTGAATCTTTTTCCAAAATTTTTCCATATAAATTTTTTGCTTTTTCAAAACTTCCTTTTGATTCAAGAAACATTCCATAAAGAATTTTGAATCTTAAACTTGTGGAAAATTTTTCTTTTAATATCTGAATGCAAAATATTGATGCGTCTTTATTACAATCTAATCCAGCAAGGTAAACTTGCTCTAAAACTTCAAAATATTCTTCTTTATCAATTTTTTTTGAATAATTTTTTATTAATGGAAATCCATATTTAATTATTAATTCTGAATAACGAAGTTTGCTTTTTCTTGCTTTTCGTAAAAAATGTAAAACCTTTTTGTAATTAAAATCTTTTTGAGAATTGAGTTTTTGAATTAATTTTTCCATTTTTAAAAAAATGAAAAATGAAAAAAATGAAAAAAAAATTTTTTTTGTTTTTAATTTTTTCATTTTTTTCATTTTTTTTTTTAAAAAATTAATAAAATGGACAATTTAATTCAAAATTTAAATCAAAATTTAATTCAAAATCAAAATCAAAATCAAATTCAAAATCAAAATCAAAATCAAAATCAAAATCAAAATCAAAATCAAAATCAAAATTTAATTCAAAATCAAAATCAAAATCAAAATCAAAATCAAAATCAAAATCAAAATTTAATTCAAAATCAAAATCAAAATCAAAATTTAATTCAAAATTTAAATCAAATTGAAAATGAAATTGAAAATGAAATCGAAAATCAAATTCAAAATGAAAACAAAAAACCACCTCAAAAACAAACTAGAAAATCAAACAAACGCAAAAAAAAACCAACGGAAACAGAAACAGAAATAGAAACAAAAACAGAAGATCCAGTTACTCAAAAAATAAAAAAAACAAAAACAAAAAGAAGCAGAAATAAAAAAACAAGAAGTAAAAAAAAAAGTAAAAGTAGAAGTAAAAGTAGAAGTAAAAGTAGAAGTAAAAGCAAGAAAAAAAGCAAAAGCAAAAGAAATAAAAAAGAAAATAAATTAGAAGAAAATAAAATTGAAGAGAATAAAATTGAAGAAAATAAAATTGAAGAAAATAAATTTGAAGAAAATAAAATTCAAGAAAAGAAAATTCAAGAAAAGAAAATTCAAGAAAAGAAAATTGAAGAAAAGAAAATTGAACCAAAAAATGTCAAAAAAAAACAAACAAAAATAAATGATTATTTTAATAACGAAATTAAAAATGATCCGTTAATTCTTCAACAAATCCAGAAAAACACAGAAGAATTTGACGGATTTTGGAAATCAAGAGCAGATTCAATACTTCAAGAAATTGAATATGATCCAGATGCACAACTTTTTATATTTCCAGTTGATCCAGTTGTTTATAATATTCCAAATTATTATGACGAAATTAAAAATCCAATGGATCTTCAAACAATGAGACTTAAATTATCAAATAATAAATACAAAACCATTCTTGATTTTTATCATGATTTTATGCTCATTCTTGAAAACGCAAGATTGTTTAATTCTCCTCAACTTTATGCTCATCAAATCACTTTTACTCTTGAAAATCGTTATAAACCAAAATTTGAAGCGGTTCAAAAAGAATTGAACCAAAAAATCAAACAATATAAAGTTGTTTTGAAACAAATTTATAAAGGAATCCAACAACAAAAATTGGAAGAGCAAAAATTGAATGAAGCTCAGGATAATAAAGAAAATTTAGAAAAAGATGATTTAATTGAGATTGAAAAAGATGAAATTGAAAAACTTGATGAAAAGGATGAAAAGAGTAAATATTAAAATAATTCAATTTAAAATAATTTAATTTAAAATAATTTAATTTAATTTAATTTAATTTAATTTAAAATAATAAAAGATGAAAATATCAAAATTGCAATCACTCAAGCTCAAATCATCTCTCAAAAATTATTCAAAATTCTTGATCATCTTGAAAATCTTTCTCCTGTTGATTTATATGAAAAACTTGAAGCTCAAAATCCAAATATCAAAACAAAATTTCCAAGTTCAAATTTATTTTTTCCTTGGAATACAACACCTTTTAATACCAACTTTAATTTTCCAGGAAATCCTTGGAATTATCCAATTTATCCAAAACCTAAAAATGAGGCTCAATCAAATTCTAATTCAAATTCTAATAAAAATGAAAAAACTAAATCTCGTAAAAGAGATAAAAAATCTTCAAGACAAGATAAAATTTTAAAACAAAAAATCAATAAATTGAAAAGAGAATTTCTTCCTGGTCTTCTTGATATTATTAGACCTTTTCTTCCTAAAAATTCAAATACTGGTCGTGTTAGTTTTAATATCAAAGATTTTGATGATGAAACTATTAAAAAAGTTTCCGATTATGTTGACAAAGTTTTAGAAAATTAATTAATTAATTAATTAATTAATTAATTTTTCTCTCAAAAAGAATCAAAAACAAAAACGAAAAATTTATTTGCTTTTTTTCTTTTTTCTTTTTCTTTTTCAAAAGGAATTAAAACCAAATTAAAAAAAAATTAAAAAAAATTTATTTGCTTTTTTTTTTATTAAATTTTTTTGGAATTTTTTTGATATTGTTTTTTTTTATAATTGTTTTAATTCTTTTTTTGGTTTATCTTTTTCAACTTTTTCTTTTTCCACTTTTTCTTGTTTTCTTCCTATTTTATAAGTTGTTGATCTTTCTCCTGGATCTGTAATTGATTTTGGTTTTCTTATATCTTTCATTACTTCAACTGAAACATAAAGAGTGAAAACAACACCTAACCAAGATCTCCAACCTAAAAAAATAAATTAAAATTAAAATTTGAAATTATATTTATATTTTTATATTTATATTTTTCTTACTTGATTCAGTAAAAAACATTTTTTTAATAAAATCATAACTTCCTTGAAATCCATGAAGAATTGCAAGATTTGAAATTATTAAACAAAAACAATCAAGAATTAAAGCAGATATATATAAAGGATAATAAAATTTTGAATTTCGGAATTTTTCAGTCTAAAAATAAATTTAAAAAATAAATTTAAAAAATAAAATTTTTTTCTTTTCGGGAAAATTTTTTTTGAATTTTTGTTTTTTTAAAATACTTTTGGAGATCTAAAAAATTTCATAATAACAATTTCGAAAGAAAAGAAGAAGCAATTAAACCAAGCCCAAGCAAGCCATCTTATAAACAAATCATGCCATAAACCGATAAAAGTGAAAATGATCCAAATTGAATAAATTTCTGTTTTTTTGCCACCTAAAGGAATATAAAGATATCTGATTGTCCATTTATTAAAACTAGCATGCCAAGATCTCCAAAATCCAGCAAAAGTTGCATTATTTGAGGCGCATCTAGTCATATTTTCAGGGGTTTCTACTCCATCAAATAATGCAATTGTTCTGAAAAATCTCCAAAAAACAACAAACTTGACAAACATGAAATTTAATACATTGTGTCCAATCATTGGTAATCGATAAGATGGCATTTTTCGCCAAAGTCCTGAGTCGTTAATTGAATATGAATAATTGAAATGTAGCATGATTTCTAATCCCAATGTGTAAAGAAGTACTTGACCAAGCAAATAAAATATTTGTTTTAATGAAAATTGTTTTTGTGGTTTTTGAATCTACAATCAAATTTAAATTAAATTAAAATTAAATTTAAAATCAAATTAAAATTAAATCAAATTAAATTAAATTAAATTAAAATCAAATTAAATTGAAATTAAATTAAAATTAAATCAAATTAAATCAAATTAAATCAAATCAAAATTTAAATTAAATCAAATTAAATTAAATTAAATTAAATCAAAATTAAATTAAATCAAATTAAATCAAATCAAATCAAATCAAATCAAATCAAATTAAATTGAAATTAAAATTTAAATTAAATCAAATTTAAAATTAAATCAAATTAAAATTTAAATCAAATCAAAATTAAAATTAAATTAAATTAAATATTTAAATCAAATCAAATTTAAAATTAAAATAAATATTATTAAAATCAAATTAAATTAAATTAAAATCAAATTCAATTAAAATTAAAATGTAAATATTTAATTATGATCTACATGAGAATAAAATGCATTATAAGTTGTAATTGGTCCTGCTATATAAAGTGGAACATAAAATATATATGCAATAAATCCTTCAAATGTATAACATTCTATTGGTAAATGCCTTTCTTGTCTTTTAAAATAACTTGATCGATCCTAATTTAAATTTCAAATTTATTAAAATAACTATTATTTCAAAAGAATTTTCTTTTTTCTTTTCATAACAAAATAATAATATTAAAATTACTGTTAAATCTATCACTTTTCTTTTAGTTTCTGCCCAATGATAATCAAATGCAAAACTAATATATCTTAACATTGAAATATTCCAATAAATATCCCATCTTAACATTCCTCTATAATTATCCTATTTATAATTAAAATCAAAATTAAAATTAAAATTAAAATTAGAATTATAATTAATATTAAAATTAAAATTAAAATTAAAATTAAAATTAAAATTAAAATTAAAATTAAAATTAATATTAAAATTAAAATTAAAATTAATATTAAAATTAAAATTAAAATTAAAATTAAAATTAAAATTAAAATTAATATTAAAAATTAAAATTAAAATTAAAATTAAAATTAAAATTAAAATTAAAAATTAAAATTAAGATTAAAATTAATATTAATATTATAATTAATATTAAAAACCAGAAAATTAATATTAAAATTAATATTAAAATTCAAATTAATATTATAATTAAAAATAAAATTAAAATTATAATTATTATTAAAATTAATATTAATATTAATATTAAAATTAAAATTAAAATTAAAATTAAAATTAAAATTAAAATTAAAATTAAAATTAAAATTAAAATTAAAATTAAAATTAAAATTAAAATTAAAATTAATATTAAGATTAAAATTAAAATTAAAATTAAAATTAAAATTAAAATTAAAATTAAAATTAATATTAAAATTAAAATTAATATTAATATTAAAATTAAAATTAATATTAAAATTAAAATTAATATTAAAATTAAATATTGAATCTAAATTTACAAGCCAAGCAAGTGAAGAATGCATTCTTTTCCAAGAATAACCAGAATAATAATCAGCAGAAAACAAAATAGAAGAATTAAAAATCCAAACTAAAATAGCAAGAGTTTTTTTTTGTTTTCTAAATTGTTTTATAATAAGGAAATTAATCAAAGCAATTGAATAAACAAATAAAGCAGTTGAAGAATGAATATAAAAAAGGAAAATAAAAGAAAATGAATTATAAAATATCAATCTTATTCGAGTGTTATTTTTGCTCAATTTTCTGACTAAAAAACTCAGAAACAGAAACAAAATCATTGCAGAAAAAAGTAGAAAGAAATTCTTCATCCACACATTCCATTGAGGATCAGAAAAATCCTTTTATTTTTTTTTATTGAAAAATTTTTTTTTTATTTTTAGGGAAAAAATTTGCTTTTTTATTTTTGATTTTATTTTTGATTTTATCTTTGATTTTATTTTTGATTTTATTTTTGATTTTATTTTTGATTTTATTTTTGATTTTATTTTTGATTTTATTTTTGATTTTATTTTTGATTTTATTTTTGATTTTATCTTTGATTTTATTTTTGATTTTATTTTTGATTTTATTTTTGATTTTATTTTTGATTTTTTCCTTACTTTTCCTCTCCCAAAAAACCATCCTTTTCGAATTGCTCGATTCATTCCTTTTGTTTCTGTTTTGAATTTTTATTTTTATTAATTTCATTTTTTTATTAAAAATTATTTTTTTTTATTTTTTTTTTGTAATTGTTTTAAAACCTTGAGAAAATCTAATTCCAAATAATTGCCAAATACCATGAGTTAAAATAGTTAAAATATAAAATTTATATTCTAAAATGAATTCAATAAATCCCATTTTTAAAAAAAAAAATGAAAAATGAAAAATGAAAAAATTTTCAAAATTTCAAAAAAAAAGTGGAATAAAAATAATTAATAAATAAATTAAATTGAAATTAATAATATTTAATAATATTTAATAATAAAAATTAATTATTTAATATTATATTAATAAATAATTATTTATTAAAATTATATTTTATTTATTTAAAAAATATTTTTATTTTATTTCAAAAAAAAAGTGGAATATAAAATAATTAATAAATAAATTAAATTGAAATTAATAATATTTAATAATATTTAATAATAAAAAATTAATTATTTAATATTATATTAATAAATAATTATTTATTAAAATATTTTATTTATTTAAAAATATTATTTAATTTATTTCAAAAAAAAGTGGAATAAAAATATTTAATAAATAAATTAAATTGAAATTAATAATATTTAATAATATTTAATAATAAAAATTAATTATTTAATATTATATTAATAAAGAATTATTTATTAAAATTATATTTTATTAATTTAAAAAATATTATTTAATTTATTTCAAAAAAAAGTGGAATAAAAATATTTAATAAATAAATTAAATTGAAATTAATAATATTCATTAATATATAATAATAAAAATAAATTATTTAATATTAAATTAATAAATATTTATTTATTAATATAATATTTTATTTATTTAAAAATATTTTTATTTTATTTCCAAAAAAAAGTGGAATAAAAATAATTAATAAATAAATTAAATTGAAATTAATAATATTTAATAATATATAATAATAAAAATAAATTATTTAATATTATATTAATAAAGATTTATTTATTAAAATTATATTTTATTTATTAAAAATATTTTTAATTAATTTCAAAAAGTGGAATAAAAATATTTAATAAATAAATTAAATTGAAATTAATAATATTTAATAATATATAATAATAAAAATAAATTATTTAATATTATATTAATAAATAATTATTTATTAAAATTATATTTTATTTATTTAAAAATATTATTTAATTTATTTCAAAAAGTGGAATAAAAATATTTAATAAATAAATTAAATTGAAATTAATAATATTTATTAATATATAATAATAAAAATAAATTATTTAATATTATATTAATAAATAATTATTTATTAAAATTATATTTTATTTATTTAAAAAATATTATTTAATTTATTTCAAAAAAAAAGTGGAATAAAAACATTTAATAAATAAATTAAATTGAAATTAATAATATTTAATAATATATAATAATAAAAATAAATTATTTAATATTATATTAATAAAGATTTATTTATTAAAATTATATTTTATTAATTTAAAAAATATTTTTTAAAAAAAATTAAAAATTCATTTTTCTTTTCCTTTTAAATTTTTTTTAATTAATAAAAAAAAAAATGAATAAAGAAGTAAATGAAAAAATAAGATTACCAGAAGATATAACAGGACAAATACTTAAAGGAGACGCACAAATCAAGATGCCAAACAAAGCATTATTTGAAATTATCAATGAAATTGAAGAAAGAAAAAACGGAGGAATAACGCTTAAGAAAGCGAATTATGAAGGAATATCAAATAAAAAAGCAGCAAAATTTTCAAGTCAATTTGAAATTGAAGTTCTTTCACAAAATCAATGGTCAAAGTTGGAGCTTCTTCCAACAACAGTTGCATTGACAGGTCACACAATTACCAATTCAGTCGGCAAAACCGCATGGATAGCATCAAGAGGATCGCGCTTTATTTTTCTTGCGAACCAAAAAGGCTTATATAAGGTCAACATGGAATTTTCAGTCAAATACGAAACGTCCCAAGAAAAATCCATTTCTTTCAGAATTCCTCAAAGTCAAACCTCAAATGTTCAATTCAGTGTTTCTGGTAATGTTGATATTTACGCGCAAAGCTCTATCAATTCTGATCTTGTTCGTCAAGAAAAACAGACACTGCTAAAAACCTCACTTATTTCTTCTTGTTCTTATTTAAAAATCAATTGGTCTGAATTAAAAGTCGAAAATTTGCGAGATCGAGAAAATAAACTCGATGAAGACAAAGAAAAGGAGAAAGAAAAAGCAAAATTTATCGTCAATTCGGAACAGTTTCTTTTTTTCACAATTGGCGAAGGAGTTGTTATAACGGACGCTACTTTCCGTTATCAAATTTTAAACGGAAATCGAGGAAAATTCGAAATTGAAATTCCAAATGATGTCAAGATAGTTTCTGTGACTGGAGCTAATATCATCAAGTGGAAGAAATTGGGGAAAAAGGAATCAAGAAGAAAGAAAAAAGAAGAACTTTTGGATTTGGAAAAAGATGAAAAAGAAGAAAAAAATTTGAAAGGAGAAAAATTTGAAAATTCCGAAAAATTGACAGGAAATTATCTTCTTCGCGTGACATTGCAGTTTCCTGTTGAAGGCTCCTTTTATCTCTCTGTAGTCGCTGAATCTCCAATATCGACCTCTAGCGGAAAGGTTTGTCTTCCTGCTTTTGTTTCTCGGGAAGTCAATCGGGAAAAAGGATGGATCGGAGTGGATGGACTTCCGAATTATGAAATTAATGAAATTGAAATGAATTCAATAACCAAGATTGACGTTAAAGAACTCCCAACGGAATTGAAGCAAAAATCACCACAACAAATCATGCTGTTTGCGTACAAGTTCCTAGTGCCAGAATACGGCGTAGAATTTGATGTTCATCAACATAACGAAACAGATGTTCTTGTTGCCGTTATTGATGAAATGCACATAAAAGTTTCCTATTCAGGATCAATATTTATTTACCAATGCTCGTTGAACATGCGGAATACTCAGAAGCAATTTTTAAGAATCAAAATTATCGATCCAAAATTTCAGTTATGGTCAACATGTGTTTCTGGTTCGCCAGTTAAACCTTCTTTTGACAATCAAGACAAATGCATAATGGTTCCGTTGGAAAAACAAACAGAAAATTCCGACTCTTTTTTGCTTGATTTCGTCTATATTTCTTTAACCCCGCAAATGAAATCAAGAGGAAATTTCCAAATCAATTTTCCGTTAATGGATCTTCCAATTAATCAACTTTTTATCACTTTATATCTCCCCAAAAATTATAAGTATTCCGAATTTTCCGGTTCAATTCCGGAAGTGACAAATTTTTCTTCAATTTCATCTTCCATTCTCAGACCAACACCAATAACAACAACAACATCAACAATAACAGCAAGAAATGCTCCTCAATTATTCGGCAAAAAAATGCCACAATCAAATATCAAAATGAATTTTTTTATGAATGATGAAGAAAATGAAGATTTCGAAATTGCTCAAGAACAATTCTTCGGTACAACAAAAGGTGCTTCTAATTTGGGTGTTATGCCTGTTCAAATTTCAGAAGTTGTTTCTGGTCTTTCTTTCTTTTTTGAAAAATTTTTGATTCCTGTTACTGAAAATAATGAAGTTTTAAAAGTATCTTATTTGGCTACTTCAAAAGGTTTTTTTGAGAAAAGAAGAGTTTCTAAATTTCCAATCGTTTCAGCAATTTTTGGGATAATTTCTTTGGTTGTTTTTTATCTATGGTTTTTAATTACTGGATTTTTTTGAATTCTTTTTTCTTTTTTTGAATTTTTTCTTTTTTTGAATTTTTGACATTTTTCTTTTCGAATAATTTCTTAAACAAAAAGCAAATATTTTTTCAATTAAAATTTTTATTATTTTGGTTTTTAAAAAAGGAAAAAAGAAAAAACGAAAAATCAATTTAATTTTCTTAATTAAATTTTTTAATTAAATTTCTTTTTCTTTTTCTTTACAAAATTGTAATGTATTTTTTAAAAGTAAATGTAAATTTCTTAATCCAATTAAATATCCATTATCAGGTTCAATTTCCTGATCAAAAATATAAGAATGAGCAAAATCAATTAATCGACAATCCCAACGTAAATCATTGGGTTCATTTTCATTAAAACAATCAAATCCATCATAAACAAGTAAAGCACTTGAAGAGTAAAAACGAAATCCTTGAAGATTTTCAACTGCTTTAATAATTTTTCAATTCTTTCAATAAAATGAGGAATAATTTCAGTTCGATAACGGATTCCGTTATAAAAAAAATCGCTCATTGCTTCAACAAGAGAATCTTCAGTTATTTTGAACAGATCAACTTTATTTCTATATTCAAAACGGTGTGTTTTTTTCGAGTATTTTTGGATCCCTGTAAATCGTAATCCGTGTGTTTTTGTTGTTGAATTTTTCGATCTTTCAATTTTGCGTTTTAATTTCATTGGATCAATTTGCAATCCATAATGTCTGAATCCAAGTTTGATATCAAGAACGCATGGATATTTGAATTCGTGTGTAAGATCCTCTAAAATCACATATTTTAGTTCGTTGTGTGGGTTATCAATTTCCGATTCTTTGTTTTTGGAATTTTCTTTTTGGTGGCAAATTACATTCCATGGATTTAAATTTTCTGAGTTTTGTACTTTTTTTTGTAAATGATGAGTATATTTGATTTTTGATTGTAAAACTTTTGAGTTTTCAATTTTTTGTAACATTTTTGAGTTATTTGGTTTTGTGCCATTTGTTAAATTTTCGAAATTTTTGGGATCTTTTAAATTTTCCACATTTTCTGAATCATTTGAATTTTTTGGAATATTTGCAATATTTAAAACGTTTAAATTTTCTGAATTTGAATTTGAATTTTGAATTATTTCTGAATTTGAATTTTGATTTATTTCTAAATTATTTAAATCTTTTGAATTTGAATTTGAATTTGAATTTGAATTTGAATTATTTAAATCTTTTGAAACATTTAAATTTTGATTTATTTCGGAAATATTTAAATCTTTTGAATTTGAATTTGAATTTTGATTTATTTCTGAATTATTTAAATCTTTTGAAACATTTAAATTTTGATTTATTTCGGAAATATTTAAATCTTTTGAATTTGAATTTAAATTTGAATTTGAATTTATTTCGAAATTATTGGAATCTTCTCTTTTTCTTTTTAAAAGAGGTGAATTTTCAATTGGAATTTTTTGACGAGTTTTAGATTTTAAATGATTTTTATAAGATTCTTCAATAACATCATTTGGAATATCAATTACTCCAAAAATATCAGGTAAAAAAGGTTTTAATGTTTCAAATTTACTCGCTTTTTGATAAAATTCAAATTCTTGAGGAATATATACTTTCAGGATTCTATAATAAAAAAAAGGAAAATTAATTTAATTTTAGATATTTTAAATATAATTTTGTGGATTTAATTTTAGATTTTGTTTGTATTTTTGTTTGTGGATTTATTTGTATTTTTATTTGTGAATTTAATTTTAGATTTAATTTAATTTTAGATTTAATTTTAGATTTAGATTTAATTTTAGATTTAATTTTAGATTTTATTTTAGATTTTATTTTAGATTTTTTGTTTTTATTTGTGTTTTTGTTTGTATTTTTATTTTTATTTTTGTTTTAGATTTTGTTTGTATTTTAGTTTGTATTTTTATTTGTGAATTTATTTATAGATTTAATTTTAGATTTATTTGTGAATTTATTTATAGATTTAATTTTAGATTTAATTATAGATTTAATTTTAGATTTAATTTTAGATTTAATTTGTATTTTAGTTTGTATTTTTATTTGTATTTTTATTTGTATTTTTGTTTGTATTTTTGTTTGTGGATTTATTTATAGATTTAATTATAGATTTAATTTTAGATTTAATTATAGATTTTATTTTAGATTTAATTTGTGGATTTAATTTGTGTTTTTGTTTGTATTTTAATTTGTGTTTTTATTTGTTTGTTTTATTTGTGAATTTATTATAGATGCAATTTTTTTTTGTTTATTTAAAAAATTTTTTTTTTGTGAATTTTTTTTTTGTGAATTTTATTTTTGCTTACTTTCCAGGACTATGACATAAAAAGCCTTTATGTCCTCCAACTTGGAATTGAAATGGGGTAATTTCAACATGTGCAAATGTTGGATCTTGTTTTGATGGTGAATTGGCATGATTATTCATTTATATTATAATTTGGCAATAAGAATAATAAAAAATAAAAAAAAAAAGAAAAAGAAAAATTTAATTAAAAAAAAAAACTTTTAACACGTAAGTTTGTTTGTTTTTTTTTTTAAATATTAAAAAATCTTACTTTACTCATTAATTTTATTTTAGTTTAATTTTTTTGGGGAGTTTTTAAAAGGTGTTTTTTTTTTAAATTTTTTTTTCCTTTTTATCTAAAATAAAAAATATAAATAAAAAAAAAATGAAAGGAATCCAATTTTTTTCTTTTTATTTTTAATTATTTTGATTTAAATAATTTAAATAAATTGTTTTATTTTATAAATTTAAAACAAAATATTAATTTAATTTATATTAATCTTATTAAATATTTAATAAAAAAATGGATAAAAATATTAATTAATTTTTATTTAATTATTTTTAATTATTTTAATTTAAATAATTTAAATAATTTATTTTATTTTATAAGTTTAAAAACAAATTATTAATTTAATTTAAATTAATCTTATTAAATAATTTAATAAAAATGAATAAAAATATTAATTAATTTTATTTATTTATTTTTTAATTATTTTGATTTAAATAATTTAAATAATTTATTTTATTTTTATAAATTTTAAAAACAAAATATTGATTTAATTTTAAATTAATCTTATTAAATAATTTAGTAAAAAGGGATAAAATATTAATTAATTTTATTTAAATTATTTTTAATTATTTTAATTTAAAATAATTTAAATATTTTATTTTATAAATTTTAAAACAAATTATTAATTTAATTTAAATTAATCTTATTAAATAATTTAATAAAAATAAAAATTCTCAATTCCTTTTTCAGTTATTTTTAATTATTTTGATTTAAATAATTTAAATAATTTATTTTATTTTATAAATTTTAAAACAAATTATTGATTTAATTTAAATTAATCTTATTAAATAATTTAATAAAAAAATGAATAAAAATATTAATTAATTTTATTTAAATATTTTTAATTATTTTAATTTAAATAATTTAAATAATTTATTTTATTTTATAAATTTTAAAACAAATTATTAATTTAATTTAAATTAATCTTATTAAATAAATTAGTAAAAATGAATAAAATTATTAATTAATTTTTAAATATTTTTAATTATTTTAATTTAAATAATTTAAATATTTTATTTTATTTTATAAATTTTAAAACAAATTATTGATTTAATTTAAATTAATCTTATTAAATAATTTAGTAAAAATGGATAAAATTATTAATTAATTTTTTAAATATTTTTAATTATTTTGATTTAAATAATTTAAATATTTTATTTTATTTTATAAATTTTAAAACAAATTATTAATTTAATTTATATTAATCTTATTAAATAATTTAATAAAAAAATAAACAAAATTCTCAATTCCTTTTTTCAGTTATTTTCTCATTTATTTTGAATTAAATAATTTAAATAAATTGTTTTATTTTATAAATTTTAAAACTGATCAAAATTTATTTTAATTAAAATAAAAAGAAGATCAAAATAAATAAGAAAATAAAATATTAAAAAGGAAAAAAAAATTGTTTTGTTTTAAATAAAATTTGATCAGTGATTTAATTTCTTATTTGTAATTTAATTTGTCTTTTTTACCTTTCCAAAAAAACGAAAAATTAATTAATTAAAAAAAATTAAAAAAAAATTAAAAAACGTAAATTGGAAAATCATTTTTTTTCTTTTTTTCTTTTTTTCTTTTTTCTTTTTTATTAAAATTAAAACTAAAATTTAATTTAAAATTTAATAAGAAAATGAAATCAATTAAATGTGTGATAATTGGGGATTATTTAGTTGGAAAAGCACAAACATTATTTTCATATGTTAGAGAAATGTTTCCAGGAGAATATATGCCAACAATATTTGAAAATTACGTTGAAAATATGAAAATTGATGAAACAGAAGTTCGTTTAAGTTTATGGGATACAACAGGTCAAGAAGATTATGACAAATTAAGAACTTTGTCTTATCTCAAAACAGATGTTTTCATCATTTGCTTTTCTTTTTTTTTGCCTTCTTCTTTTGAGAACGTTAAACAAAAATGGGTTCCCGAAATTAATCATTTTTGCCCTCATGCCCCCATTATTCTTCTTGGTTCTAGTTTTTCTTTTTCTGATGATAAAAATGATTTGCCGGATTTTTCAGAAAATTCTCATATTATTTCTCATAAACAAGCTGTTGAACTGGCAAATGATATTAATGCCGTTAAATATTTGGAATGTTTTTCTTTGTCTCAAAATAGTTTGAAAATTGTTTTTGATGAAGCTATTCGTGCTGTTCTTGATGAAAAATCTGAAAGGAAGAGAAAATCTTGTTTTATTTTATGATTTTCTAAAAAGATTATTTTTTTTTTGTTTTTGTCTTTTTTTTTTCTATTGAATCAATGAATGAATTTGAACAGAATT
Source organism: Anaeramoeba ignava (assembly GCA_028826165.1). Lineage (NCBI taxonomy): Eukaryota > Anaeramoebidae > Anaeramoeba > Anaeramoeba ignava. Next base: position 16,118 of record JAPDFW010000082.1, on the reverse strand, counting down.
TTTAACAATTATTTTTATTGAATTTTTTATTTTAATTTTTTTTTTTAATCAAAATTAAGAATTGGGGAAAAAAAAATTTTTTCCACTTTTTATTTTTTACTTTTTGATTTGTTATTTTTTTAGGAATCAAAAAGAAATAACATTTTGACATTGATTAGATTTATGTTTAAATTCTGAAAAATATTTTCCAGTTTAAAAAATCAGTTTTTTTTTTTGTTTTTTTTTGAATAAAAATGGAAGAAACTTTTTTTCAAACTTTAAATGATTTAGAAAATTTAAATCGAAAACAAAAAATGGAAATTGAAGAAGTAAAAAGAAAACTTCAAAAAAAAGAAAAAGAACTTGAAAAATTAAAGGAAAATTTAAAATTCACTCAAATTGAAAATGAAAGAATAAAAGAGAAATTAAATCAAAATGAAACATCTTTAAATGAAATTCAAAAAGAAACATCAAATTTGAAAAATATTTTAAAAGAATCAAAACAAGAAAAAGAATTATTTGAAATTGATATTAAAAAACAAAATGAAATTTTAAAGGAAAAAAAAAGTTTTTATGAATCTCAAGTATTTGATATTCAAATGAAAAAAGAAGAATTAGAAAAATATATTTCAAGTAAATAATTAATTAAATAATTAATAAAAATTTAATTGATCAATTTATTGATTTTTTTTTTCCGTTTTTGTTTTTAATTTTTGGGATTTAAAAGAAAAACTAAAAGGAAAAATTTCATTTTATTTTTTTCGTTCCGGTTTTTTTTTTTGTTTTTATTGTTTTTTTTTGCTAATCAAACAAATTTTTTTTCCTTTTCATTCTTAATTTAGATTTTAAATCAAAAAGAAAATCAAAGAGAAAATCAAAAAGAAAATCAAAAAGAAAATCAAAAAGAAAAAAAGAAATCAAAAAATTCAAAAGAAAAAAATGCAAAAAGAAAATCAAAAAAAAAAAGAAAAAATCAAAAGAAAATCAAAAAGAAATGCAAAAAAAAAAAAATCAAAAAGAAATCAAAAAGAAAATCAAAAAGAAAATCAAAAGAAAATCAAAAAGAAAAAATCAAAAGAAATCAAAAATGAAAAAAATCAAAAAGAAAATCAAAAAGAAAATCAAAAAGAAAATCAAAAAGAAAATCAAAAAGAAATTCAAAAAGAAAATCAAAGAGAAATCCAAAAAGAAAATCAAAGAGAAATCCAAAAAGTTAAATGTGTTGTTGTTGGAAATGGAGGAATTGGAAAAACAGCAATGTTACTTAGTTATACAAAGGGAGTTTATCTAGGTGAATACATTTCAACAATTTTTGATAATTATTCGGCAAATGTAAAGGTAAATGGAGAACCAATCAATTTAGATTTATGGGATACAGCAGGTGATGAAGATTATGATAGAATGAGACATTTATCTTATCTTGATTCAGATATTTTTTTGATTTGTTTTTCATTAATTTCTCCTTCTTCTTTTGAAAGTGTTAAAGATAAATGGATTCATGAAATTCATTACTATTGTGAAAATGCTCCAATTATTCTTGTTGGACTTAAATTAGATTCCAGAGATGATCAAGAAACAATTAATGAATTAGAAGAAAGAGGTTTATCTCCAATTACTTATCAACAAGGATCGAAAATGGCTGAAGAAATTAATGCTGTTAAATATATTGAATGTTCTTATGTAACTCAACAAAATTTAAAAACAGTTTTTGATGAAGCAGTTAAGACAGTTCTTTATCGAAGAAAAATATTCAAAAAAGAAAAAAAATTGAAAAGGAAACAAGAAAAATTGGAAAGAGATGAAGAATTCAAAAAAAGGAAACAAGAAAAATTGCAAAGAGACAAAGAATTAAGGAAAAAGAGCAGAAAGGAATTGAAGAAAAAACAAAAAATGAGATTGGAGAAAAAAAATGGAATTAAATCACCAATCCCAAAAGAAAACTATAAAATCTATCCAGAATTAAAGAAAATCTCAAGAAAAAAACGGGAACAATTACAAATCCCAAAAGAAAAATTTGAAAGGAAAAAAGAAGAAATAAAAGAAGAACAGAAAAAAGAAATAAAAGAAGAACAAAAAGAAGAACAAAAAGAAGAATTAAAACAAGAATTAAAACAAGAATTAAAACAAGAATTAAAACAAGAATTGAAAGAAGAAAAGAAAAAAACTATTAAAATGAAATTTGGTTTAATTGGTGATGAAAATTCCAAAAAAAATGAATTGATATTTGGATTATTTGATAAGAAAATTCCAAAAGATTTCATTCCAAAACCTTTTAGGATTTATAGAAAAAAAATGGTGTTTGATGGAAAAGAATTTGTAATAAGAATAAAAGATACATCTGAGAAAGGAAAATTCGATAAAGAAAAAATTTCATGGTATTCTGATGCAGATTTCTTTTTCGTTTGTTTTTCATTAATTTCACCTTCTTCTTTTGAAACTGTTAAATCAAAATTTATTCCTCAAATTAAACAAAATTTTCCAAATATTCCAATTATTCTTGTTGGAACTGAATTAGATAAAAGAAATAATCTAATAACTGAAGAATTAAAACAAGAGATTTTAAATGTAATTACATATGAAGAAGGATTTGGATTTGCAAAAGAAAATCAATCAATTAAATTTTATTTGGAATGTCGTTTAAAGTCTCGAAAATGTTTTGAAACAATTTTAAAAAGAATCTTCAAAAATTCAAAATGATTTTTTTTTTTTGCTATTTTTTTCATTTTTTTCATTTCATTTTTTTTCAATAAAAACCGTTAAATGCAATCGATTAAATGTGTTGTTATTGGAGATTCAGGAGCTGGAAAAACAGCAATGTTACTTAGTTATACAAAAAATGAATTCCCTTCCGAACACAATCTAACATCATTTGAAAAGTATAAAAAAGTTGAAATGGTGAAAAAAAAACAATTTGAATTACATTTTTATGATACATCAAGTCAACAAGATTATGAACAAATGAGAATTGATTCTTATCAAGGAGCAAGTTTTATCTTGATTTGTTTTTCATTAATTTCACCTTCTTCATTTGAAAATATTAAATCAAAATGGATTTCTGAAATCAATCATTTTGCTCCAAATGTTCCAATTATTCTTATTGGAAATAAATTAGATTTAAGAAATGATCAAGAAACAATTAATCAACTAGATCAAAGAGGGTTGACTCCAATTAATTATGAACAGGCATTTGAATTGTCAGTTCAAATCAATGCTTGGTGTTATATGGAATGCTCTGCTTTAACTCAAGAAGGATTGAAAGCAATTTTTGATGAAGTTATTCAAATTTTTCTTAATCCAAAAAAAGCAAAAAAAAATGCTGAAAAATTAAGAAAGAAAATCGAAACAGTAATGAAAAAAAAAGCTTACAAGATGAAAAAAGAAGAAGAATTTAAGGCAAGAAAATTGGAACAAATGGAAAAAATGAAAAAAATGGAAGAAGAAGAACAATTCAAAAGAGCAGAACGAAAATTAAATCCAAAAGAAGCAGAAAAATTAAAGAAAGAAGAAGTAGTAATGAAAAAAAGGGAAGCAAAAATGAAAAAGATGGAATTCGAAAAATTAAAGAAAGAAGAAGAAATGAAGAAAAAAATAGAAATGGAAAAAATGGGAGAATTGGAAAAAATGGAAAAAACAAATTTTAGAGAAGAAAAAAAATTAAAGAAAAAAGAATTAATCATGAAGAAAAAAAAAGAGGAATTGGAAAGAATGAAAAAAGAAGAAAATGAAAAAAATGAAAAAAATGAGAAATGGAAAAAACAAATTTTAGAGAAGAAAAAAAATTAAAGAAAGAAGAAGCAGTAATGAAAAAAAGGGAAGCAAAAATGAAAAAGATGGAATTCGAAAAATTAAAGAAAGAAGAAGAAATGAAGAAAAAAATAGAATTGGAAAAAATGGAAAAAACAAATTTTAGAGAAGAAAAAAAACTAAAGAAAAAAGAATTAATCATGAAGAAAAAAAAAGAGGAATTGGAAAGAATCAGAAAAGAAGAAGAAAAAGCAAAAAGAAAACATAATTAAATCCAAAAAAAATTTTCATTTTAATTTTCATTTTCATTTTCATTTTTATTTTTATTTTGCTTGTTCAATTTATTTTTTTTTTAAAATCCAAAAACAGAAATGAAATCAATTAAATGTGTTCTTGTTGGAGATGGAGGAATTGGAAAAATATCATTTTTAATTAGTTATACAACAAATGCATTTCCAGGAGAATATGTTCCAACAGTTTTTGATAATTATTCAGCAAATGTAATGGTAGATGGAGAGCCAATCAATTTAGGTTTATGGGATACAGCAGGTCAACAAGATTATGATAGATTGAGACCTTTATCTTATCCACAAACAGATGTTTTTTTGATTTGTTTTTCATTAATTTCTCCTTCTTCTTTTGAAAGTGTTAAAGATAAATGGATTCCTGAAATTCATTACCATTGCTCAAATATTCCATTTATTCTTGTTGGACTTAAATTAGATTTGAGAGATGATCAAGAAACAATTATGAAATTGGAAGAAAAAGGTTTATCTCCAATTAGTTATCAACAAGGATTGGGAATGGCTAAAGAAATTAAAGCTGTTAAATATATTGAATGTTCTGCTTTAACTCAAAAAAATTTAAAAACAGTTTTTGATGAAGCAATTAGAGCAGTTCTTTATCCAATAAAATTATCCAAAAAAGAAAAAAAATTGAAAATGAAACAAGAAAAATTGGAAAGAGATGAAGAATTGAAAAAAAAGAAAGAAGAACAAAAGAAATTAGAAAAAGAAGAAAAAAATCAAAAAGAAGAATTAAAGAAATTAGAAAAAGAAAAGAAATTGAAAATAAAAAATCGAACAAAATCAAAAATTCCAAAAGAAAAATATGAAATAATCCAAAAATTGGAAAGAAAAAATCAGAAAAAATTAAAAATTCCAAAAATAAAATATCAAAAACAAAATCAAAAACAATATCAAAATCAAAATCAAAATCAAAATCAAAATCAAAATCAAAATCAAAATCAAAATCAATATCAAAATCAAAATCAAAATCAAAATCAAAATCAAAATGAAAATCAAAATCAAAATCAATATCAAAATGAAAATCAAAATCAAAATCAAAATCAAAATCAAAATCAAAATCAAAATCAATATCAATATCAAAATCAAAATCAAAATCAATATGAAAATGAAAATCAAAATCTAAATCAAAATCAAAATCAATATCAAAATCAAAATCAAAATCAAAACCAAAATGAAAATCAAAATCAAAATCAAAATCAAAATCAAAATCAAAATCAATATCAAAATCAAAATCAAAATCAAAATGAAAATCAAAATCAAAATCAAAATCAAAATCAAAATCAAATCAAAATAAAAACAAAATCAAAATCAAAATCAATATCAAAATCAAAATCAAAACCAAAATCAAAATGAAAATGAAAATGAAAATGAAAATCAATATCAAAATCAAAATCAAAAATCAAAATCAAAATCAAAATGAAAATATAAATCAATATCAAAATCAAAATGAAAATGAAAATCAAAATCAAAATCAAAATGAAAATGAATTAAATGAATTAAATGAAAATGAATTAAATGAAAAAGAAATTATCAAAACAAAATTTGTTTTTATTGGAGATGAAAATTCTAAAAAAAATGAATTTATATTTGAATTAATATTTGGAATTGGAAAAGAAATATCAAAAGAAGATGATATTATAAAACCTTTTGGAATTTATCAAACAGATTTTATATTTGAAGGAAAAGAAATTGAAATAATATTACAAAATACATCTGATAAAATAGATTATGATGGAATTAGACATGTATATTATTCTGAAGCAGATATTTTTTTAATTTGTTTTTCATTAATTTCTCCTTCTTCTTTTGAAAATGTTAAATCAAAATTTATTCCTGAAATTAAACAAAATTTCCCAAATATTCCAATTATTCTTATTGGAAATGAACTTGAAAAAAGAAATAATCCAATAATAATTGAAGTATTAAAACAAAACAAAATCAAACCAATTAGTTATGAAGAAGGAATTGAAATTGAAAAAGAAAATCAATTTATTAAATATTTAGAAAATTCTTTGGAAACCAAAAAATCTTTTTAAAACAATTTTAGATTAAGTTTTAAGATAATCAAACAGAAAAATCAAAAATCAAAAATAATTTTTGATTTCTTCTTCTTTTTCTTTTTTTTGATTTTGGATTTTAAGAAAATTTAAATTAAAAATTTTTCCGAAATTTTTGTTTTAAAAAAATAATAAAAAGAAAAAGGAAAAAGAAAAATTAAATTTTTTCCAAATTTTTCCTTTTCTTTTTCTTTTGTCAATTTTTCCGGTTGTTTTTTTTTTTTATTTTTTCCTTTTCAATTTTTCGTTTTTAAAATCCAAAAACAGAAATGAAATCATTTAAATGTGTTGTTGTTGGAGATGGAGGAATTGGAAAAAGAGCAATGTTAATTAGTTATACAACAAATGCATTTCCAGGAGAATATATTCCAACAGTTTTTGATAATTATTCAGCAAATATAATGGTAGATGGAAAACCAATCAATTTAGGTTTATGGGATACAGCAGGTCAACAAGATTCTGATAGATTGAGACCTTTATCTTATCCACAAACAGATGTTTTTTTGATTTGTTTTTCATTAATTTCTCCTTCTTCTTTTGAAAGTGTAAGAGATAAATGGATTCCTGAAATTCAACATTTTTGTCCAAAAGTTCCTTTTGTTCTTGTTGGACTTAAATTAGATTTGAGAGATGATCAAGATACAATTATGGAATTGGAAGAAAAAGGTTTATCTCCAATTAGTTACCAACAAGGAATGGGAATGGCTGAAGAAATTAAAGCTGTTACATATTGGGAATGTTCTGCTTTAACTCAAAAAAATTTAAAAACAGTTTTTGATGAAGCAGTTAGAGCAGTTCTTTATGGAAATAAATCACAAAAACAAATTGAAAAATTGAAGAAACAAGAACAAAAAAAACTCAAGAAAGAAAAAGAAGCACAAGAAAAAAGATTAAAGAAACTGGAGAAGAAAAAAAAGAAAAATAAACAAAAAGAAACAAACAAAAAAAAAGAAATTAGACCAAAAAATCGGAACAAATTAAAAATTCCAAAAATAAAATATGAAAAAGATCTTGATTTGATAAAATACCAAAATGAAAAACAAAAACAAGAAGATAGATCAACGCAAAAAGATAAAGAAAAAGAGATAAAGAAAAAAAAACAGAAAATTATCAAACTGAAATTTGTTTTTATTGGAGATGAAAATTCCAAAAAAACTGAATTAATATTTGGATTAATTGATAAGAAAATTCCAAAAGATTTCATTCCAAAACCTTTTGAGATTTATCGAAAAAAAATTGAATTTGAAGGAAAAGAATTTGGGATAATAATCCAAGATACATCTGATAAAATAGATTATGATGGAATTAGACATGTATATTATTCTGATGCAGATATTTTTTTAATTTGTTTTTCATTAATTTCTCCTTCTTCTTTTGAAAATATTAAATCAAAATTTATTCCTGAAATTAAACAAAATTTCCCAAATATTCCAATTATTCTTATTGGAAATGAACTTGAAAAAAGAAATAATCCAATAATAATTGAAGCATTAAAACAAAACAAAATCAAACCAATTAGTTATGAAGAAGGATTTGGATTTGCAAAAGAAAATCAATTTATTAAATATTTAGAAAATTCTTTGGAAACCACAAAATCTTTTCAAACAATTTTACAAGAAATTTCAAAAAATCAAAAATAATTTTTTTTTTTGATTAATTTTTTATTAAAATTTTTTTTCCGATTTTTTTTTGTTTTAAAAAAAGGAAAAAAGAAAAAGGAAAAAAGAAAAACAAATTTTTAATTTTTCTTTTGTTTTTATTTTTATTTTTATTTTGCTTGTTCAATTTATTTTTTTTTTAAAATCCAAAAACAGAAATGCAATCAATTAAATGTGTTGTTGTTGGAGATGGAAGAATTGGAAAAATATCATTGTTGATTAGTTATACAACAAATGGTCAATATCCAAAAGAATATATTCCAACAGTTTTTGATAATTATTCAGCAAATATAATGGTAGATGGAAAACCAATCAATTTAGGTTTATGGGATACAGGAGGTCAAGAAGATTATGATAGATTGAGACCTTTATCTTATCCACAAACAGATGTTTTTTTGATTTGTTTTTCATTAATTTCTCCTTCTTCTTTTGAAAGTGTAAGAGATAAATGGATTCCTGAAATTAAACGCTTTTGCCCAGATATCCCATTTATTCTTGTTGGACTTAAATTAGATTTGAGAGATGATCAAGATACAATTATGATATTGGAAGAAAAAGGTTTATCTCCAATTACTTATCAACAAGGATTGGAAATGGCTAAAGAAATTAATGCTTTTAATTATATTGAATGTTCTGCAAGAAAACAACAAAATTTAAAAGAAGTTTTTCAAGAAGCAGTTAGAGTATCTAGAAATCCAAAATATTATATACAATTAAAAAAGAAGAAAGAAAAAGAAGAAAAAGCAAAATTAAAACAAAAACAAAAAGAAGAACAAAAGAAGAAAAAAGAGGAACAAAAGAAGAAAAAATAAGAAAAGAAAAGAAAAGCAAAATTGAAAGAAAAAAATTAAATAAAATCCACATTCCACATTTAAATCCTTTTTTAAAATATAGATTTTATTAAAAAATATAATTAAGAATATAAATAAATTATAAATAAAATTTAATAAATAATTTTTTAAAAAAAAAATAGATTTGAATAATTTAATTTAATTTTTGAAATAAATTTTATTAAAAATTGAATAATTGATTTGAATTTCTAAATAAAAATTAATTTAATTTATTTTTAAAAATATAATTGATTTTAAATTAAAAAATATAATTTTTAAAAATATAAAATTTTAAATAAATTAATTTTTTCTAAATAAAAATTTAATAAATAATTTAATTAAATTTATTAAAAATTGATAATTGATTTGAATTAATATTTTAATTTATTCCCTATTTTTTATTAAAAATATAATTAAGAATTTAAATTATTAAAAATATAAATTTTAATTAAATTTAAAAAATTTTTGATTTAAATTAATTTTAATTTAATTTCTTTTTAAAATAAAAAAAAATTTAATAAAATAAATTTTAATTTTCTAAATTATATTAAAATTAAATTTATTAAAAATTGATTTGAATTTAAATTAATATTTAATTTAATTTCTTTTTAAAATATAAATATTAAAATTTTAATCAAAAATTTTAATTAATTTTCTAAATCAAAATATAATTTAATTAAAAATTTAAAAAATTGAAAATTTTTTATTTTTATTTTTCAATTTTTTAAAAATATAATTTTTAATTTTTATTTAAAAAGCAAAAATTTTTCATTTTTTTCTTTCAATTTTTTTCTTTTAATTTTTATTTAAAAAAAACAAAATGAATGAAGAAGATACATTAACAAATATAGGCACAAGAATATTATCACTTCTTCCACATAAAAATAGAATTTTCAGAAACTTATTCAGTTTTTATTCCAAAAGAATTTATAAATAATTCACTTCAAATGGAAAATGATTTACTTGTTTCTTTATCTTTAACAAGATTTAATTCAGTTTTTAAAGTTTTAACTAATTTACTTGATGATATTTCTTTAAAAATACTGATTTGGAAAGTCATAAATTAATTCAAGTTCAACGTTCTTTTTTAATTATTTTTGAATTAATGTTTCAATCTTTAAAAATTCTTATCAATTAGTATTTGTTTTTATTGAAAAATTCATTTATAAAATTAAAATTAAAATTAAAATCAAAATTAAAATTAAAATTAAAATTAAAATTAAAATTAAAAATTAAAATTAAAATTAAAATTAAAATTAAAATTAAAATTAAAATTAAAATTAAAATTAAAATTAAAATTAAAATTAAAATTTAAATTAAAATTAAAATTCAAATTAAAATTAAAATTAAAATTAAAATTAAAATTAAAATTAAAATTAAAATTTAAAATTAAAATTAAAATTAAAATTAAAATTAAAATTCAAATTAAAAATTAAAATTAAATTAAAATTAAAATTAAAATTAAAATTAAAAATTCAAATTAAAATTAAAATTTAAATCAAAATAAAATTAAAATTAAAATTAAAATTAAAATTAAAATTAAAATTAAAATTTAAAATAATTTAGAGTGATCAAGAAATTGAAAATCTTAAAAATCAAAATCAAATGATTATTTAGCATTTAGATTTGTTCTTTTATTAATAAATGTTAATTTTGAATTTGAACATGGTTCTTATTCAAATATGTTTACAGAATATTTTGAAAAACTTATTAGAAGAGTTTCTCATATAAATTATATACAAATTTTTAATCAAGTTATTGAAGCATTTACAAAAATTAAATCAGGAAATGAAGATGTTCAAATTCGAAAATTAAATTTAATTAAATATCTTGATTATGATAATATAAAATTATCAGAATTATTTCGTGTTTTTAAATCAATATTTTACTTATTTCCAAAAAATCACACAAAATTAATTTCAGAAGTTTTAAAAAGTTAGTTAATTTATTTAAAAATTTATTTAATAATTTATTTAAAAATTTATTTAAAAATTTATTTAATAATTTATTTAATAATTTATTTAAAAATTTATTTAATAATTTATTTAATAATTTATTTAATAATTTATTTAATAATTTATTTAATAATTTATTTAATAATTTATTTAATAATCGATTTAATAATTTATTTAAAAATTTATTTAGAAATTTATTTAAAAATTTATTTAAAAATTTATTTAAAAATTTATTTAAAAATTTATTTAAAAATTTATTTAATAATTTATTTAATAATTTATTTAAAAATTTATTTTTAAAATTATTTATTTAAAAATTTATTTAAAAATCAGGAATATGGAATTGGATTAATCATCGACCATCACAATTTACAGAATTATCACAATCCAAAAAAACAATGGAAGGAAATCCAGATACTTTATTTGATTATTTTCAAAAACATGGACAAGAATTAAAAAAAGAAAGTCATTTATTTTGGCCAACAGAAACAATGTTATTAATTTTATGTCCTGATATTTTAATTTCACTTACAATGGGAGATAAACAAGCTTTATCAAGTTCAAAAGGAATATTTTTTAATGAATTACAATCTTCTCTTAAATTAAAAGGTGAAATATCCGATATGGCTGCTAGATGTTTAGTTGATTTTTGTCAAGCTTCTACATATGTTTCTAAAGCAGATATTTCTGGTTTAAGATATCTTGTTCCAATTATTAGACCTGATTTAAATGTAGAATATTTTAAACAATTAAAATTAAAATTAAAATCAAAATTAAAATTAAAATTAAAATTAAAATTAAAATTAAAATTAAAATTAAAATTAAAATTAAAATTAAAATTAAAAATTAAAATTAAAATTAAAATTAAAATTAAAATTAAAATCAAAATTAAAATCAAAAATCAAAAATCAAAATCAAAATCAAAATTAAAATTAAAATTAAAATTAAAATTAAAATTAAAATTAAAATTAAAATTAAAATCAAAATTAAAATTAAATTAAAATTTAAAATCAAAATCAAAATCAAAATTAAAATTAAAATTAAAATTAAAATTAAAATTAAAATTAAATTAAAATTATAGAAAAAATTATTGGACCAAAGTAAACCTTATCAAGACCTCGAAATTATTGCTCAATATTTAATTGCTTCATTCAAAATTAATCCAAGAGATTCATTCGATAATTGTAAAGATGAAAATGCTCCACTCTCTTTAAAATATTCACTAACAAAAGCATTAAGAATAATTTCACAAGAAGAACCACTTCCTTGGAATCCAACAATTTCAGGAGCTTATTCAATTGCATCTTTTATTAAAAATTTATTCAAAGAAAATATTGCAAACATTCGAGAAATACAATCTAATCAATTAAATTTAGGAAAACCAAAAAATATTTCAAATTTATTAAATTCACCAACTATTAAAAAAAAAGAAAAAGAACAACTTATTATTGCTCAACTAAGAATCGATTCAATCAATGAAATTATCAAATTATTCTCGTTTGATCCTTCCTTCTTTTTATATTATCCATTTGATGAAAATCAGGATCAAAATATTCAATTCAAAAAAATGAAAACGGAAGCTAAACAAATGTTCAAATTATTAACCAGTTTTCTCGATGATTCCTTCAGTAATGAAATCACATATTCAGCAAACCTTGCAATTCGCAATCTTTTTATTCCTGAATATATTGTTAAATGGTGTCCTGATGATATTATTCGTGGATTTTATGAAATTGGATCAATTATTTTCTTTTCGATTGGAAATTTAATTGTTGAATCAATTGAAATTTCACAAGAACATACAAATCTTCTTCTTGATTTATTGCACTATTTACTTCGCAAGAGAAATGAGTTTTTACTTGCAAATCAAAGTTTTTCTTTTAGTCAAATTCCAGAAAATGTGATTCGCCAACACTTCAATTCAAATACACAAATCGAAATTGCATTGCTTATTCTGCTCTGCAATTCAGATCCTAATGTTTGTTCTCAAGCAGCTCAATGTTTTGATTTTTTATGTGAAGAAGTGAAAATAATTGGAAATTTAGAACATTCAAATAATACTATTGGAGCTTTATACAATGAATACAAACAATTATCTCAACTTGGACAATTAAAAACAGGTCGTATTGCTCAACAAAAAGCAATTCATTCGTTATTTAGAAGAATTGATATCGCAACATTCGGTAATATGCCTGCTTGGAAAAAGATATATGAAAGATGGGAATATGCAACTAATATTATCACTTCAAATCTTGAATCAACAATAAATGAAAATATCAGTAAAATCAAGTCAAAACAAAAGGGATCAACACAAACAACTTCATCAAAAGAGTTTTCTGATGCTGATTTAAATAGAACCAAAATTGAATGGAATAATTACACAGGATTTTTATGCAGTTTGGCTGCTGTTGCCAAAAAAATTCCAGAAAGCTCAAAAGAATCTCAACAAAAAGGAAAAATGATGGTTGATTCTTTTATTGAAAAAGTGCTTGATCTTATTATTTGCGATGTTGATTATATCAAGGAAATTATTATCCAAACAATATCTTGCATTTCACCAGCAGTTTATCATCTTCTTTTTGAAAAAATTGTTGAAAAAATCAATAATAATATTATGAAAGATGGAAATGTAATTTCAAGTGAAAAGGCAACTTTGTTTATTGATCAAGTCATTTCATTAATAAAACAAATATTGGATCAACCTTTTGAATTGGATGATTTTTCTACTATTGATTTGGAGTCTTTAGTTATTTCTATTGTTCATTATTTATCTTATATCACTGTTGATTCTAAAACTCTAAGAATTAAATGTAAACTCTGTCAACTTGTTGAATTAATGATTAAAAGAAGAGGAAGTTTACTTTTTAGAAATGAAACTAAATTCCGTAATGAACTTGTTGAAAAAATTATGGAATGGTTTTCAATTTATCAAGATGGATCAGATTCAAACAAAGATAAAACATCAAATAATTCTATGAATGAAATCAATCAAATCAATTCAAATATTTTATCACAACAAACAAATGGTGAATATATTTTAATTTTATTATTAATTTTATATTTATATTAATTTTATTACATTTTATTATTGATTTAGATGAAAACAAAAAAATATCTTCAAAACTTCAATTTTATTCAAAAGATTCTCTTGAATACAACACTGAATTATCAAGAATGAAAAGAGAACTTGATATTACTGCAATGAGAGTTGTAGAGACTTTATTAGAAAAATTAGTTCTTCAAAAATATCGAGCAGTTGAAGTAAAACAACAACAAACTGGAGATGAAATTTTGGAACAGAAATCAAAACTATTTTCTCAATATTTCCTTTTCTTTTCAACAATGTTATCAAGACTTCAGAAAAAAAAACTTTTGGATGAAGATGCCAAAAAATTATATCAACACACAACAATGGCTGTATCAAATATGATACATTCAAATGTTAGCGTTGGATTAAGACATGCATTACCAATGGGATATTCTGCTGATATTGAATCAAGAGCTTCTTTTTTGGAAGTTTTAACTATCATTTTAAAACAAGGAACAGAATTTGGAAGTTTGAAAGAAACTGTTCAAGATAAATATAAAAATATTATTGATATGATTCTTTCAGATGATTTGGTTGTTACAAAAGCAATATTTTCAATTACAAAAGTGACAGAATCAGATTTAATCTCAAAATTACTTGTTAGAATAAATGAATATAATGGAACAGCAATTAGACTTTTGAAATGGTCTATCCAAGACGAAGTTATAGGTACTCCTCAAGATCAACCGCAAATGCTTTTCAGAAGAAACTCATTTGCAAGTAAAATGCTTGGTGTTTATTCAAATATGGTTGGATTGGAGTATTTAAAGAATCTTCTTTCAGATTTAGTCAAGAATTTAACTAATGAATTAACTATCAATCATAAAACAATTGAAATTAATAAAGCACTTTTAAAAGAAGGTGAAGATATCAATTCAAATCTTGTCAATCTCCAAAATTTCACTCAACAATTTCTTGATAAAATTCTTAATTCTGTGGAAATGATTCCAAAACCCATTTTATATCTTTCAAGTTATTTATCATCAAGTGTTGGAGAAAGATTTCCTGAATATATAAGAATAACAGTTGCTGGATTTTTCTTTCTTAGATTTTTATGTCCAGTTATCATTTCACCAGATAATTTTGATATTGTTTCTGATAGAATTTCACCTGATGTTAGAAGAGCATTGATTTTAATCACAAAAACTATTCAAAATTTAGCTAATAATGTTCTTTTTGGTAAAAAAGAAGAATATATGATTCCTTTGAATACTTTTATTGAATCAAATAAAGAGAAAATTGAAGATTTTATTACAAAAATAACTCAACTATCAATTAATGAAAAAGTTGAAAAAATTGAAAATAATTCAAATGTTATGAATGATTCTATTCAAAAAACAGAACAACCACAAGTTAAATCACCAACAAAACAAAGAATGTCACCAATTAATTTAGATGAAAATGAAAATGAAAATGAAAATGAAAAATCACCAAAAATAACAACAAGACCTCGATTCCCAAGAGGAAGAATTCCAAGAACAAAAACAGAAAATGAAACAGAACAACAAGAAACAAAAAGACAAGATAATATTCAATCAAGAATACCAAGAGCAAGATCAAGAAATGCACAATTATCATCAAGAACAACATCAATAATATCAACAGGAATATCACCAAGAGCAACAAGAACATCAAGAACAACAACAAGAACAGGATTTCAAAGAGCGTCACCAAGATCGAGATTACCTCCAAAAACAACATCACCACCAAGAACAAAATCACCACAAAGAACAACATCACCACAAAGAACAACATCACCAAAATTACCACCAAAACCAAAATCACCAGATCAAATATCAAAAAATGAAAATCAAAATCAAATATCAAAAAATGAAAATCAAGATCAAATATCAAAAAATCAAAAAGATGATAAAGATAAATCACTTTTATCATCTTCAATCCAAATATCTAAAGAAGAAATCTCACAAGACTTCTCAACTATTCACTCCTTCTTATACTCAAATATAGAAGAATTATCCCTTTATTTTCAACACCAAAAAGAACAAAATGTTTCTAAAATTGGTGAAAAATTCCTCTCAATTTTAAATGAACTTGGAAAACCACAAAAACAAGAAAATGATAAACAAAAATCATCACCAAATTTATTATCAAATGTATCTTTAACAGAATCTTCAACACTTTCTGAAAATACAAAAAGAAACCGAAAATTTAAAAGAATTTATGAATCAAATGAAAGGAAAAATACTTCAAGATTTGAAAATGTTTTTCAAGAAGGAAAATCAAAAAGGAGAACTTGTTTTTATTTTATTCCAAGAAGAATTCAACAATCAGATGATATGGGAATTCTGGTTTATCATATTTTCAAAAATTTTGAAAGTTATTTCGCAAAAGAAACACAACCTTTTATTGTTGTTGTTGATGGAACAATGTTTTCATCTCAACATGAAATTCCTAAAACTTGGGTTCTTCAATTATTCAGAAATTTCCCAATTTCATGGATGAATGTTTTAAAAGGAAGTTTATATAATTTCACCAACA